>SJYW01038586.1:0-38121 GCA_006410735.1 Raphicerus campestris
GAAAAAGGTGAAGTTATAACTTCTTTTGATAGAGATTCTACCTACTTATCTCTGTATCATAAAGAATTTGTTCTCATGCTTCCTCCAGATTAACTGCTTCTTAACTCCTTACTTCTAAAGATACCTGGAAGAATCTTAAGGCAACTGGGGGCTTTCTTCCCTGGAAAAGAGAACAAAGGCTCATAAAATTTTACAGTCAAATTCAGAGATTTGAGACTTCAGGAGCTCAATCACAGATCTCCTAGAAGCTCCCTGGACCCAAGTTAAGACCCTGCCTTAGATGGTTGTTCCATTTCTCTACAGCCACTTTCACCCCAACAAAGCCTGCCCTCCCCACATTGGACTCTGTGTTCCAGATTCAACCATCTTTATCCCCTACTGAAATCTACCCTTTCTTTGTTCCAACCTTTACAGTACACGATGACATCCATAAGGTAAAAGATGGCATTCTGAAATGTTTTACAGTATTACCAAGTTATAAGAACTTAAACTGATACTTATCAGCACCATGATTCTTGTTTAACAGAGTTTCTCAATACAAAGAAATTTACAAGTGAGTCCTTTCCAGATTAGGAAAGAAAATAATTTAAATAGAACCAAAGCAACCATTTTCAATCCAGGAGAGAACCGAAGGGATGCACCACTGGCAAGAAAAAGATACTGAAATGAGAGGCCTGATTTTTAAATAGGGCAGAGTTGCACACTGAAGAGCAAAAGGTTGAGTAAATGATGGGAGGATAAAGATAAATGACTATCAGGGAACTGAAAAACAAGAACCTCCATATTCCATTTTTCCTCCCATTTCCATTTTAAGCACTAATTGTTCATGCCTCATCTTATTGTCTTGGCATAAAGTTAAAATGGTGTTTTAATCAAAAGGCAAAGATTATTAATGCATGACACTTGTCGCCTTCCCACTGCATTCAGCAGGGACAAGCCCTTTAATCAACATGATTTTATCTGAGACTTAAAGCAACGCTGTAAGCACTCAAATGCTGTCAAAAATAAGCTTTGTGTGCCTATTTGGGTGTCAATGTCATTGTACCAACCTCAGGAAGCCCAAACACTGTGGCTTTTCATCAAGTAGACTGTTATTGAATTGACTGCATTTTTACAATAATTTAAAAATAAAATGTGAAAGTTCTAGATGGTTGTACCATGTCAACTCACACAAGCAAAGCAGCCTGTCAGCCTAAGTCTGGTCTAACTCTTAACAAATGTCTTGATGACAGCCTGAGGTAACCTCCTAGATTCTGACATTTTTTACCATCCAGTTCTGAAGGATTCTTGAGAAGACATGATGTCACACTCAGCTCTGGTCCTCTGCCTCTTATTCACCACAGTTTCTTCCAACCTTGCCATTGCTATCAAAAAGGAAAAGAGACCTCCTCAGACACTTTCAAGAGGTACTGGAATTTCATTTTATTTTCTAAACTCAGTCATTTGGATTGTTTTAAAATTCTTCATCTCTTGCCCACAGTCTATTTATAAAACCAACTCAATTAACTGGAATTTTTTGTTGTGTGTCACTTGAAAACAGGGGTAACTAAAATCATGGAATCCAGAAAGTATGTTAATTTTAAAGAGTGAGCCAAAACAAATGAAAAAAAAATGCTGCATCTTCTATAGAAATAGTGGGAAACTAGTTTCATTGCCTATAACTTTGGTAACCAGAGTCCTAGAAAATTCTGGAAAATTCTATTGATATGTCATATTGATATCCTAAATGCAATCAGGATTTCCATAGAATCTGTTACAGTGCTCTGTCCAATATTTATTCAGGCAAGAAAATAATTTGGAATGATTTTATACTGGGATCCCTCAAAAATTATTTTATCTCCATCCTCCAAGAATTCTGGTTAACCAAGTGTTTGCTATGCTGACTCTAGGAAACCACTATAGTATTTTTAGTTATTTTTAGACAACATTATACTGTTTAGAAAACATCTATTTTGTACCAACTGCTTTACTTCAGCCTAAGAAACATTTATATCTTCACCTCTAAAGATATATAAATAAGATCTTAAAATTGATTCCTACATTTACAGCTACCAAAAGTATAAAGAAAATCATTCATCTGCACATAGCTAATTCTAAATTAGTAGCACAACCCCCNTAGTTATTTTTAGACAACACTATACTGTTTAGAAAACATCTATTTTGTACCAACTGCTTTACTTCAGCCTAAGAAACATTTATATCTTCACCTGTAAAGATATATAAATAAGATCTTAAAATTGATTCCTACATTTACAGCTACCAAAAATATAAAGAAAATCATTCATCTGCACATAGCTAATTCTAAATTAGTAGCACAACCCCCCAAAAAAACTTGACCACTAGTTGGAATGGCAATGTGAACTAAGTAATAAACAAATAGAGATAAACTATAGCATAATTTCAAATTTGAAAATATTGACTTTCTTTCCAAGTTAATTTATCCCTTAATAAATGTACTGGATGCCTGCCAACTGCTCACCAATATTCAGCCAAAATAATTAATTCTACTTTAGTTTAAAATCACAGAAAGTCTAAAAATATCAGTAAGCTTTTGCAAAATAAAGAGGGAAATATTTCCCTAAGTGTAATTTATCATGTTATCTCCATATATACACATACAATAGTCATAAAACAATGAACTCATTAGCCTTAAATTGCCAAAGACCAAACTAGGCACTGCCCTTAAACACCCTGGAGGGCTGAATTAAACACCATGCTTAACACCGAGTAGCATGTGGAGCTGCTTGGAGTGGGGAGCAGCACCAGTTAAACAGAGACATTGTTAGGGAGAACAGGGAATATTAACTGGAAAAAGGTAAGAAATTGTTCAATATAAAAGTGAACCCCAAAACCTTAATTTTCTTTGGAATCAAAAGAACTGCTCTGCAACCAGCACCTAGCATACAGTAAGTACTCAATAAACACATACTAAAGATGAATGAAATCTCAGATGACAAGTAAACATAGCCAGTACTGAATTATGAATTATGGTAACTAAAATCATGGCGTCCAGTCCCATCACTTCATGGCAAATAGAAGGGGAAAAAGTGGAAACAGTGACAGATTTTATTTTCTCAGGCTCCAAAATCACCATGGATGGTGACTACACCATGAAATTAAAAGACACTTGCTCCTTGGAAGAAAAGCTATGACAAACTAGACAGGATATTAAAAAGCAGAAATACCACTTTGCTGACAAAGGTCCACCTAGTTAAAGTTATGGTTTTTCCAGTAGTCATGTATGGATGTGAGAGTTGGACCGTAAAGAAAGCTGAGTGCTAAATGATGCTTTCTAACTCTGGTGTTGGAGAAGACTCTTGAGAGTCCCTTGAACTACAGGGAGATCAGAACAGCCAATCCTAAGGGAAATCAGACCTGAATATTTATGGGAAGGATTGATGCTGAAGCTGAAGCTCTTAACACTTTGGCTACCTGATGCAAAGAGCTGACTCACTGGTAAAGACCCTGATACTGGGAAAGATTGAGCAGAGGAGAAGGGGGCAAAAGAGGATGAGATAGTTGGATGGCAATATCGACTCAAAGGACATGCATTTGAGCAAACTCCAGGAGATGGTGAAGGACAGGGAAGCCTGGCATGCTTCTGTCCATGGGGTTGCAAACAGTTGGACAAGATTGAGTGACTTAACAGCAACAACAATGAACAGAGACCCTGAAGACAGTTTAAATTCTGTACCACCTCTGGCCTAGTGTGATTATGAGGTAAAGTGTATAAAAACAATCATAATACAATATGACTATCTTGCCAAGCTATGAACAAACTGAGCAGGGACTATACTCCCCCACCTTTGTACACCCAGTGCCAAGTGGAGCAAGGCACACAGCAGATGTTCCTTTAATGTTTGCAGAACTAAGTTCACGAAGGGCAGAGACCAGTAATTCTTCCCATTGCTAACATTCTGGCATTGAATGGTATTTGCAACAGAATAGGGAAATTAAGTAGGAGCCTAGTCTCAATGGCTGTTTCCAAAGGAACTTTTATAGAATGCTAAATATAGCATAAAGTTACTACATAAACTCAAGCAAAGAAAATCCTTCAGGATTACTACAGACAGGAATGATTCCTGCCATGGTGGGGGTACTAAGCTAATGTAAGTTGATCTTCCAATGCCCAGCTTCTAAAATCAGGCAAAACAAACCAACAGCATTTCTGGTAAGGGAGTATAATAATGCAGTCACTTTGGAAAAAGTCTGGTAGTGCCCCCAGAATGGTAAATGTATAGTTACCATTTGGTCCAGCAGTTCCACCTCTAGGGATAAACCCAGGAAAGATGAAAACATATGTTCACACAAAAGTTTTGCACCCATGTGTTCACAGCAGCAGTATTCATAAAATCCAAAAAGTAGAAATAACCCAAATGTTCATCAAATAATGAGTGGATAAACAAAATGGTATAGTGTTACAGTGGAATGGCCCAAGAATGAATTCCTAATACACGCAGTGACATGTATGAGCCTTGAAAACACTGTACTGAATGAAAGCATCCAGCCATAAAATACATCACATCTTATAGGATTCCACAGACACAAACATCTGCAGTAAGCTAGCCTGCAGACAGAAGGTGGATTTGGTGTTTCTTAGGGTTGAGGAAATGAAAGGATTAGGTGGTGATAACTGAGTGGTAAAGGGTTTCTTTCTTCAGGTGATAAAAACGTTCTNACATCTGCAGTAAGCTAGCCTGCAGACAGAAGGTGGATTTGGTGTTTCTTAGGGTTGAGGAAATGAAAGGATTAGGTGGTGATAACTGAGTGGTAAAGGGTTTCTTTCTTCAGGTGATAAAAACGTTCTCTAATTATTGCGGTGATGGTTGCACACTATGTAAATATACCCCCAAAAGTATCTACTTTCAATAGCTGAATTATATTGTTATTAATTATATTTAATAGTCTATTAACAAACAAACTAAAACCTGACAAAAATCATACAATCATATTTATCTTGCTTCATAACTCTGCTTCGTAAGTCCTGGCCATCTTCTAAGCCATGGTATCAAAACAAGAAACTCCAGTCTGACACACTTGAAGCATGCAAAAAAATCTGAGTACAAACTAGACTGCAAATGTTTCTATTTTCAAATTAATTCAATCATTTCCATCTGTAGACTGAGACATTTCAAGGAAATACTTTGAAATACTTTGTGCATTCTCCTCGACAGTCATTCTTCAATCGCTAGTATACATCCCCAACTCCTCCCATCACCTCTTTAAGGACCAGCAGGTTCTCTCTCTACTCCTTGTATTAGGTTTCCCTCTCCTCCACTCTTTTGGAAGCTTCCAAAACAACTGTGTTTTATTGGTNACTGAACTGAAGGAAAAAGGGGAGCTGGGGTCTTTCTACTCTTCCATCTGAGCCACATTGCCATTATATTCTCTTATAATCTTTTTATCTCTATAAATCCATTAGTAATCTCCCTAAGATCATTTCTAATTTTAATTTTTTGTGTCAACTCTCTTTTCCAATTTAGCTAAATGTTTGATAATTTTGCTGACTTTTTTTAAAGTACTGGCTTTTTATTTTATCGATTTTCCCTGTTTTATTTTTAACCTATTTTTGTTTGTTTATCTCTGATCTAATAATCAGTACTTCTTTGCTTTGGCCACATGTTGGTTCCTCTAGCCTTCTTTTTATAGTTCTTTAAAGTATAATCTTAGGTTGCTTGTTTTAGATCTTTCCTCTGTTTCAATGTAGTCCCATAAAGCTATAAGGGCTTCCCTGATGGCTCAATGGTAAAGAATCTGCTTGTCAATGCAGTAGACATGGGTTCAGTCCTTGAGTTGGCAAGATCCCTTGGAATAGGAAACAGCAACCCACTCCAGTATTCTTGCGAAAAATCCCATGAACAGAGGAGCTTAGTGGGCTATAGTCCATGGGGTTCCAAAAGAGTCGAACATTACTTAATTACTAAAATTCAAATCCAATAATTAAAAATTTTTCTATGGCCCTGGTATCGTACCATAACTTTTTTGTCTCTTGTGTTTTCATTCATTTAAAAAGATATTTTCTAATTACTCTCATGCCTTATTCCTTGACCTATTGATCCAATAGCAGAAAATAGCTCTGCTTCTTTATAGATTTATCCTTTCCTTTACTGTTGTCATAATTTATATATTTATGCATTGTGTTCCTAATTATATAATTGTTTTTAAACATTTATATATTAAATTTTTGAGATTTTTAAAAGTTAGATATACAGCCAGAACTACAAAAATATTAACTTTTATAATTGAATTTACTGCAATTTCACATCAATGCAGATCTTTATTTCTTCATATAGTTTTGTGTTACTGTTTAGCAGACTTTTATTACAACCAGAAAGTTTACCTTTTGCATTTTTTACAGGAAAAATCTAGTATTAATGATGTTCCTCAACTTTTGCTTTTCTGGGAATGTCTTAATTTGTATTTCAGTTTTGAGGACATTTTCATCATATAAACTTCTGTAAGCAATTTTGTCTTTCAACACTTTGAATTTAACAACGTACTGTCTTTCCAAGGTTTCTGATGAGAAATTTGCTCATCTGTATTAAAGATACCATATATGTAATGAATTCTTTCTTCTTAGCTACTTTCAATATTTACTCATTATCTTTTACTTTCAAGAAGTTGATTATAATATGTCTTAATGTAGGTTGCTTTGAGTTTATCCTACTGGAAATTCATTAAGCATCTTGGAGGTATGGATTCATTCATGCTAACCTGCTTCAGTAATGTCCGAATCTTTGCAACCCGATAGCCGATAGCCTGCCAAACTCTTCTGTCCATGGGATTCTTCAGGCAAGAATACTGGAGTGGGTTTTGTGCCCTCCTCCAGGGGATCTTCCTGATCCAGGGATCAAGCTCACAGCTCTTAAGTCTCCTGCATTGGCAAGCAGGTTCTTTACCACTAGTGCCATCTGGGAAGCTACATATAGATTCATATCTTTATTAAATTGGGGCTATTTTAAGCCATTATTTATTTAGTATGCTATCTGCTAACTTCTCTCTTTCGGGGACTCCCACAGTATATATGCTAATTCACAGGATGGATCCTCACAACTTTTACGCTTTATTGATTTTTCTTCTTTTTTTCTTTTTCTGTTCCTCATACTTGATAATTTCAATTATTCTTTATTAGCATTTGCCACTTCTTCTTAATAACCTTTACTTCTATTAGGTCCATACCATTTCTGGCCTTTATTGAGCCCATCTTTGCATGAAATGTTCCCTTGGTATCTCTAATTTTATTGAAGTGATCTCTAGTCTTTCCCATGCTATTGTTTTCCTCTATTTCTTTGCATTGATCACTGAGGAAAGCTTTCTTATCTCTCCTTGCTATTCTTTAAAACTCTGAATTCAAATGGCTATATATCTCCTTTTTCCCTTTGCTTTTAGCTTCTCTTCTTTTCACAGCTATTTCTAAGGCCTCCTCAGACACCCATTTTGCTTTTCTGCGTTTCTCTTTCTTGCGGATGGCCTTGCTCCCAGTCTCTTGCACAATGTCATGAACCTCCATCCATTTTTCATCAGGCAGTCTGTCTATCAGATCTAGTCCCTTAAATCTAGTTCATACTTCAAATGTATAATCATTAAGAATTTGATTTAGGTCATACTTGAATGGTCTAGTGGTTTTCCGTACTTTCTTCAAATTAAGTCTGAATTTGGCAATAAGGAGTTCATGATCTGAGCCACAGTCAGCTCTTGGTCTTGTTTTTGCTAACTATAGAGCTTCTCGTTGGAGAAGGAAATGCCAACCCACTCCAGTATTCTTGCCTGGAGAATCCCAGGGAAGGGGGAGCCTGGTGGGCTGCCATCTATGGGGTTGCACAGAGTTGGACATGACTGAAGTGACTTAGCAGCAACAGCTTCTCCATCAGTGGCTGCAAAGAATATAATCAATCTGATTTCAGTGTTGACCATCTGGTGATGTCCATACGTAGAGACTTCTCTTGTGTTGTTGGAAGGTGTTTGCTATGACCAGGGTGTTCTCTTGGCAAAACTCTATTAGCCTTTGCCCTGCTTTATTCTGTACTCCAAGGCCAAATTTGCCGGTCAGTCCAGGTGTTTCTTGACTTTCTACATTTGCATTCCAGACATCCTGGAATGTGAAGTCAAGTGGGCCTTAGAAAGCTCCATTATGAATAAAGCTAGTGGAGGTGATAGAATTCCAGTGGAGCTGTTCAAATCCTAAAAAATGTTGCTGTGAAAGTGCTGCACTCAATGTGCCAGCAAATTTGGAAAACTCAGCAATGGCCACAAGACTGGAAAAGGTCAGTTTTCATTCCAATCCCTAAGAAAGGAAATGCCAATGAATGTTCAAACTACTGCACAATTGCACTCACCTCACATGCTAGCAAAGTAATGCCCCAAATTCTCCAAGCCAGGCTTCAACAATACATGGACCATGAACTTCCAGATGTTCAAGCTGGTTTTAGAAAAGGCAGAGGAACCAGAGATCAAATTGCCAACNCTTCTCGTTGGAGAAGGAAATGCCAACCCACTCCAGTATTCTTGCCTGGAGAATCCCAGGGAAGGGGGAGCCTGGTGGGCTGCCATCTATGGGGTTGCACAGAGTTGGACATGACTGAAGTGACTTAGCAGCAACAGCTTCTCCATCAGTGGCTGCAAAGAATATAATCAATCTGATTTCAGTGTTGACCATCTGGTGATGTCCATACGTAGAGACTTCTCTTGTGTTGTTGGAAGGTGTTTGCTATGACCAGGGTGTTCTCTTGGCAAAACTCTATTAGCCTTTGCCCTGCTTTATTCTGTACTCCAAGGCCAAATTTGCCGGTCAGTCCAGGTGTTTCTTGACTTTCTACATTTGCATTCCAGACATCCTGGAATGTGAAGTCAAGTGGGCCTTAGAAAGCTCCATTATGAATAAAGCTAGTGGAGGTGATAGAATTCCAGTGGAGCTGTTCAAATCCTAAAAAATGTTGCTGTGAAAGTGCTGCACTCAATGTGCCAGCAAATTTGGAAAACTCAGCAATGGCCACAAGACTGGAAAAGGTCAGTTTTCATTCTAATCCCTAAGAAAGGAAATGCCAATGAATGTTCAAACTACTGCACAATTGCACTCACCTCACATGCTAGCAAAGTAATGCCCCAAATTCTCCAAGCCAGGCTTCAACAATACATGGACCATGAACTTCCAGATGTTCAAGCTGGTTTTAGAAAAGGCAGAGGAACCAGAGATCAAATTGCCAACATCCACTGGATCACTGAGTAAGCAAGAAAGTTCCAGAAAAAACATCTATTTCTGCTTTATTGAGTATGCCAAAGCCTTTGACTGTGTGGATCACAATAAACTCTGGAAAATTCTGAAAGAGATGGGAATACCAGACCACCTAACCTGCCTCTTGAGAAATCTATATACAGGTCAGGAAGCAACAGGTGGAACTGGACTTGGAACAACAGACTGGTTCCAAATAGGGAAAAGGAATACGTCAAGGCTGTATATTGTCACCCTGCTTATTTAACTTTTATGCAGAGCACATCATGAGAAACGCTGGGCTGGATGAAGCCCAAGCTGGAGTCAAGATTGTTGGCAGAAATATCAATAACCTCAGATATGTAGGTGATACCACCCTTATGGCAGAAAGTGAAGAAGAACTCAAAAGCCTCTTGATGAAAGTGAAAGAGGAGAGAAAAAAGTTGGCTTAAAACTCAACATTCAGAAAACTGAGATCATGGCATCCAGTCCCATCACTTCATGGCAAACAGATGGAGAAACAGTGGCAACAGTGGCAGACTTTATTTTGGGGGCTCCAAAATCACTGCAGATGGTGACTGCAGCCACGAAATTAAAAGACGCTTGCTCCCTGGAAGGAAAGTTATGACCAATCTAGACAGCGTATCAAAAAGCAGAGACATTACTTTTCCAACAAAGTTCATCTAATCAAATCTATAGTTCTTCCAGTGGTCATGTACGGATATGAGAGCTGGACTATAAAGAAAGCTGAGTGCCGAAGAATCAATGCTTTTGAACTGTATAGTGTTGGAGAAGACTCTTGAGAGTCCCTTGGATTACAACGAGATCCAACCAGTCCATCCTAAAGGAAATTGGTCCTGAGTGTTCATTGAAAGGACTGATGTTGAAGCTGAAATGCCAATACTTTGGCTACCTGATGCGAAATGCTTACTCATTTGAAAAGACCCTGATGCTGGGAAAGATGAAGGCAGGAGGAGAAGGGGATAACACAGGATGAGGTGGTTGGATGGCATCACTGACTCAATGGACATGAGTTTGAGTAAACTCCGGGAGTTGGTGATGGACAGGGAGGCCTGGCATGCTGCAGTCCGTGAAGTCGCAAAGAGTCAGACACAACTGAGCAACTGAACTGAACTAAGCTGAACATTTGCTGATGCTTTTGCCTCATGTCTGATTTAGAACCCCTCTCGTGGATTTTTCACTTTAGTTATTGTAACTGTTAGTGCTATAATTTCTTTTTGATTCTTTTAAAAAATAATTTATTTCTCATTGCCAGTATCTCCTTTTGTCCCTGTATCATTTTCTTCTTTTTATCATTGGCTTCCTTTGTTTCTTTGTTCATCTTTAGGACAGAGTTTTTAAAGTATTTGTTTCTAGTAATTCCAAAATCTAGCGTCCCTCAGAAATTGTTTTTCTCAATTTATATTATTCCTTTTTTTTCCCCTTTCATTACTTTGATTGGACTATACTTTCATCTAACTTTCTCACCTGCAGGGTCATCATTACTATCTTTCTAAATTCCATATATATGTGTCAGTATACTGTATTGGTGTTTTTCTTTCTGGCTTACTTCACTCTGTATAATCGGCTCCAGTTTCATCCATCTCATTAGAACTGAGTCAAATTTATTCTTTTTAAGGGCTGAGTAATGCTCCATTGTGTATATGTACCACAGCTTTCTTATCCATTCATCTGCTGATGGACATCTAGGTTGTTTCCATGTCCTGGCAATTATAAACAATGCTGCAATGAACATTGGGGTACATGTCTTGTGTTATTGGTTAAGATGTGTACATTGGATTTTTAAACAAGATTCTAACTCTGGAAATCTGATTTGCCCCTTTGATAGGGTTTGCTTTGTATATTTGTTTGTTTGACTGTTGAAGCATTTTTCTTTGCCAGGAAACAGCCTGAGGTTAAAGCTTTAGGCCTTCTAGATATTTTATGAACCATTATCTTTTCATTGACCTGCACATAGCTTTCTAAATTCCACTGTATGAGGTTGTTTTTTGATGGCCTAATTCAGTGACTTGCTTCCAAGTGGGCAAAAATGGGAAATTGAAAAAAATAAGCTTATCCTTTAAAGTTCCTGGAAATTGCATCTTCTAATGAAGGTTGAAATGACTGTGGCCAACATTTGGGCCTCACCCCAATTATCACAGGCAGTAGTCAGTAATTAAATTGCAGACACACAGTATTTAGAGGTTAAAGTCTCTACTGCCTCTCATGGTGCCACAAATTACACCAGGAATACAAGCATGTTGGCTACTGTGAGGCTGGGTGATGGAGACTTTCAAGTTGCTGCTATTCTAAAGGCCTGAAATTGACTACGATTTCCACCCAGCCTTTCCACTGTGAGTTGCAAGTAGTTAGAGTCCAGAGTTCAAATATGGCTACTTCAGATAGCTTTTGCTGGAACAATTTTGTTTATGCAGAGAGAGAGGTCTTGGTGCTTCAGATTCTGCTCTGGTTTAACCCCTAAGCATTGTATATTTTAATACAGTTCAATATTCTTATGAAGATGCTTTTTCACATTAAATATTTAGAAGGTATTGCTCCCACAAAACAATTTTTGAAAGTAATTTGGCTATGAATACAATAATTATTGTGAGCATTTGCAACTTAACATTACAGGTAATTCTCTGTTTTCACCAAAGCTAGGGGGGAATATGTCTTTGGGAGTTTAAGAAGAACATTATTCAGGTACAACTTAGAATAATATCAATAAAAATAATAATTTAAGGTAACATCATAGAGTGAACTACATAAATCTTTATTGTATTAATATAATTAAAGTTTTCAATTATGTAAATAGAAGAATAATTGCTTAGGAGTATTCCAAGAATCTATGCTACTACTTCAAGGGTCAACCAGGTCCTGATTGACCCAAATCCATTAATTATAAGAAAATATAGTCCCAAGGCATCCTGTGAATCAAAACTATAATTTAAAATATTATATTCTTTAAAATATTTAAATAAATATTTTAAAATATTATAAATAAATATTCAAAATATTTAAAATAAATATTCTTTTTTTCTCAATCATGGCAGTTGTAACTCGTGTTTATGCCTCATATTAAAATAAAACAACAAAACAATGTTAGATTACATGGAAGGTTTAAAATCTAGACACAAAGCTTACTGATTAACAGTAGTGAATGATTTAGTATTAGCTCATTGGTTAAAGAAAATTCTGCAATGTGTTTTCCTGCTGGCAATGCCAGGATAGCAATTACATATAGTGCTTTGACAGTTAATACTTTTTTAATATCTCAGTTAAATTGACAATAACAGTATAATAACTTCTACATTTTAAAGCACACTTTTTAATTAAAAAGTTTTTCCTAGATTCTAAAATAGCTGCCATTCCCTCAAAAAATATAAATATCTGACCTTTTGTGGAATCTGGGCAAGGGCTGATGCAATCATTTTAGACTTTTCTTCTGTGAGGTTTTTAATCATTGATCCCAGAGTAAACACCACGACTCCATATTTTCCTGAACTTTGAACAAATTCTTCAAATTCCTGTAAAGAAAACAGTCTTTGTTATGTGAGAGTTTAGAGTTATGAGTCACACACTTTTCTCAATGTGCCTGAACTAGGAATGATTCTATTTTTTCATGTTAATCATTTCAGAGTACAGAATATGACCTGAAATCATTGGTTAATAGGCAAATTAAAAATGATTTAAATTGAAGGTTCCCTTTTAGCACATTAGAGAGCGACTTCCCTTTCACTTTTCACTTTCACGCATTGGAGAAGGAAATGGCAACCCACTCCAGTGTTCTTGCCTGGAGAATGCCAGGGACAAGGGAGCCTGGTGGGCTGCCGTCTATGGGGTCACACAGAGTCGGACACAACTGAAATGACTTAGCAGCAGCAGCAGCAGATGTGTGTGTGTACGTCTTTACAAATTATTGAGTATATGTATCTTTTGCCATTGCTGAGCTCTTTACTGGTATCATTTACTCTCATAAGTGGTAACTAAAGTAATACGTATACATTTGCAGATGAGAAAGCTATCTCAGAAAGGTTAAGTAATTTGTCCAAGGCTATAGAGCTTCCCTGGTAGGTCAGCTGGTAAAGAATCCACCTCTATTGCAGGAGACTCCAGTTCCACTCCTGGAGGGGAAGATATGCTGGAGAAGGGATAGGCTACCCATTCCTGTATTCTTGAGCTTCTCTGGTGGCTCAGACTGTAAAGAATCCACCTGCATTGCGGGAGGGCTGGCTTTGGTCCCTTGGTTGGTAAGATCCTCTGGAGAAGGTAACAATTACCCATTCCAGTATTCTGGCCTGGAGAATTCCTTGGACAGAGGAGCCTGGAAGGCTACAGGCCATGGGGTCTTAAAGAGCAGGACACAATTGAGTGACTTTCACTTTCACACAGCTGTAGGTGTTACAGCCAAATTTCTAAGTTACTTCAGCATGATTAAATATGCCATTTTACTTTGAATGTGATGCTATACATGTCTATTATATTACTGTCATTCTCGAGTATGCAGTATAAGGACTTCTGCATTACTTGTCCAGTCAGGAAGTTATATAGCTACCTCATTTCTAAATGTGCTGTGGAACCTTGTACCAAGTGAAAAAAATAGGCAATATAAAACAAAACTGAAATTTAGAAAACAGAACAAAGTAACTGTACCAAAAGTATGTCACTATACTGACTGTGCTTCAGTAGAAAATGAAAGGTAAATCTTATCAGCATCCATGGCTAAAATATGAGGTGAAGCACCAGAACTACTTAAGAATCAAATGTTATTCATTTGGAGCATTGTGGAGAGGGTGCTAAATGAATATAGTCATTGGTTTACTCATCATTTGCCATTGTACATGCACTAACCCTGAAACAGCCCACAAAGGTTGTTATTGTTCATGAAAAGGTTCAAATTTCACCAGGTTCTCCATCATACTCCTTGCTATTAGAGCCTCAAACGTCATGATTACTTTACTCTTCGCCCTCTTTATGCCTTACTTTTCACATTTTCATTGACTCTGGTAGCTGTATATAATATGTTGATTCAGCGTCCTTTGTTGTCTAATTTTTGTAATTAGGGATATCACTGAACCAACATTAGCAATACAAATTATTCAAATAATTCAATGTTATGAAAATGCTTGCTACATTGAAGAAATCTACTGATATCATAGATTTAAGAAACTTTTTTTTCATATGTGTGAGAGCATGTCATTATGTGACTGTAGAGATGTGATTGTGCTTTTGTAGTGTCCCCAGGGCCCTAATGTTCTCTGGTGGGTGGAGATGGGGAGNNNGACCCCTGGGTCAGGAAGATCCCTTGGAGGAGGGCATGGCAACCCACTCCAGTATTCTTGCCTGGACAATCTCATGGACAGAGGAGCCTGGTGGGCTACAGTTCACTGGCTGACAAAGAGTCAGCCACAACTAAAGTGACTTAGCACACACGCATATAAAATTAAAATGGTTAAATCGCAGAAAAAACAACAAAACATCTCAGGATAAATGATAGAAAATGCACGAAATCTATTATGAACTCAGTGTACTACTGAAAAAATTACAAAGCTATGACAAGAGTTCTGTGTTCTTATATAGGAAGACTCAACATTGTAAAAATGTCAATTCTCTTTATACTTCAAAATTTTTAAAGACAATCACAATAGTTAGGAACATTCTGAAAAAGAAACCAGTGGGGACTAGCCTTTAATCAATATGTAACATTTTACCAAACTACAATAAAACAAAATGTTACTGGTAAATGAACTGAACAGAAAGGAGAGAATAGAAATAAAACCAGGTACAACAGAAACTGTGTATGTGATAAAGTAGCATTTTAAATCAGGAATAGGGGACACAACATATGTCAAACAATTATTGTTAGAATTTGAGAGTCATGTGGAAAATAAAGTTGGATTCATACCTCACATTTTACACCAAAATAAATTACAAAGATTAATTATAAGGATGAAAGCATTAAGGTACTAGAATATACCATTGCAATATTTTATTTCTTTAACTTCTTGCAGTATGGAAGGGCTGATATCACGGTGAGGCATGAGGCATGTCTAGGACAAAGAACTTAATTTTTTGCCCTTGGTGCTACTCTTGCCTCACCTTTATATTTCTTTAGGCTTGAGTATTGCCAAAGTTAAAAAAGAAAAAAAAAAGGAAATGTGAAGTTGGTAAATGTTAGCTTTCTATAATATAAATTTTTAAAGTTGTAGGATTTATTTTACCTAAAATTAATGTAAATTCTAAGTTTGAGGATTAAATGAAATTATTAACAACTCAAAGTTTGTTATTTTCTTTGAGGTCGTATTTCATATAATTACCTCTGTTCTTTTAAAGATTTATGATTTATATTTTTACATTAGTCTATTTTTGGACCCAACATCCTCTCAAAATTAAACAGTAAAAAGTATCTTATGTATCCAAATCATAATTCATTTATCCTTTACTATAGTCAACATTCTAACTTTTCTCTAATTCTAAACAGCAGTCAATTAACTACCATAAAAAAATTTTTTTCCAAGAATTAAAATCAAACTGACACTGAAAAATATTTAGGGATTATGACAAAAGTGAAAGTTGGTCAAAATAACCAAATATTAATAGCCTTTTTGCAGACCAAAAACAGAAGAAAATAAGTAAAAACTTTATTCTCCTAAAATTTTATACCACATGTTCACTGGAAATGAATGTCTTGTTCATATCCTTTCAACTTTGGAGACAGAACTGACTCTAACTGTACTACAGTATACGTAAGAATGACCTGGTTAACTTCTTAAGCTATGATTCTTGGACCTCACCCCCAGAGATTCTGATTGAGTGGACCCGGAGGGAGTCAGAAAATTCACATTTCTAATGAGCTACATTTCTGGTGAGGCTGATGCTTCAGTTCTGGGGTCATTTTATGAGTTAACACTACTATAGATTACAATGCTGTGATTTGTTAACCTGAGAATTTTAGATGTCTTACAGAAAGTATGAAAACCTTAAATCTAATTTCCCTGTACAGTTTGACTTGAATGAATCACTTGACTCAATTTCACACTCTCTCTGTTCAGTAACAAGCCACTGATGGTTATTCATCACTTGGAGGACTGTCAGTACTGCCAAGGTAATTCATGCTTTTAAGCCTGTATTGTATTTTCAATATGAAGTAAGAAAGTGACCTAGTTACAAATTAAGAAGGCACTTGAAACTGGAAAAAAAAAAAGACAACTGATAGAGTACCACCATTTTACTAAGGGGCTTACTGACTACAGCGATTGTTAGCAATCTACTGAATATATTTATATTATGTGTCCTTCAGGATTTTATATCCCTCTGCATTCCCTGCCCCCCAGAANTATTTTCAATATGAAGAAAGAAAGTGACCTAGTTACAAATTAAGAAGGCACTCGAAACTGGAAAAAAAAAAAAAAGACAACTGATAGAGTACCACCATTTTACTAAGGGGCTTACTGACTACAACGATTGTTAGCAATCTACTGAATATATTTATATTATGTGTCCTTCAGGATTTTATATCCCTCTGCATTCCCTGCCCCCCAGAAAGGTGGGGAAACTGGCTGAAAAGATGATGCTTTAACCAATGAGTCAATGAATTAAGTGACATTATAAAACTGGTGATTTCAATGTGATTATCCCTTGATGTCCCCTCCCACCTTGGATAGACTGTGTCCCTCATTGCTTTCCAAAGAGAGACAGAGTAGCAATGGGCCAATCAACTATTAACATCCAAGTTATAGAAGCAAACAAATGCAAAATACTAGCTTTATTTTGCTACCTTATTTTAAAGTAATCTTGATCCTTGAAACTAACTGGCATTATCTTTCCCCACAGCACTAAAAAAAGTATTTGCCCAAAATAAAGAAATACAAGAAATGGCTCAGAATAATTTCATCATGCTGAATCTCATGGTACATGATCTCTACAATTTTTTAAATATTTCAATTCAATGGAAAAGTTTAATCTCTTCTAGTTTTTATTTAAAGGCAAAAAGAGCTACACAGTATTAGTGGACAAAGAATGTTATATAGAATTGTAAGAGGCTAAAATATACAATTTACTGAAAATCTGTTTACATAAAGAATTTTTAAATCAACTATTAAAAAAATCCAGTAACATTTTTTTTCTTCTTTTGCTAGCATGAGACCACAGATAAGAATTTATCACCTGATGGACAGTATGTGCCTAGAATCATGTTTGTGGGTAATTGTGTAATCTCTTTCCATCAGATTTACAAAATCAGTAGCCTTCTTGCTTTTATTTACTGTCAAATGTTAGTTCATTTGAAACTATTCCTTTTAATACTATTTGAAGTACTATTCCTTTTAAAGAGGAGTCATTAGTAGCCCAGTCAACAACAGCTCTTGTTAGCTCAACAACCAAACTCACTATATCTATATTTGCAACTTATAAATATTAAAGTTTTATTTTTAAATTAACTCATGCTATTAAATCAATCCCCAAAATACTTTCAATACAGTTCTCTAAACTATGTTGATAGAGAGCTGTAGCACATTAAAATGGAAATTCTGATTAATTCATCACGAATTAACATGTATAAAAACTGATTTAGCTTGTAAATATTCTTAATGTTTGTTTCAGAGCTAGAGGCATGAATGATTTTCAGAACTTTTAAAAAATACATAACTTATTTTTCTGTGGGCAGATCCTTCTTTAACAGTCAGAGCTGATATAACTGGAAGATACTCGAACAGATTATATACATATGAACCTCAGGATTTACCACTATGTAAGTATTCTCAAATTATCTTAAACAGTGATGCTAGCAACACTTGACTGTTAGAAGGGTGAGTGATGCCCTCCATCAGCACTTTCCCTCAAACAGTGCTTCCCACCCATGATAGTTCCTGGGATTGGCAGCGGTGGCTGTGGTTAAAATGTAAACTCTTAGCTCCAATTGACATCAGAATTTCCAGGACAACTTGGAATCTCTTTTCTCAGCAGGGATCTCTAACAGTCCTTGTGATCAATAAATGTTAAGACAATCAAATAGGATAGAGTACACACTAAAATTACACTTTAAGAAAACCAATCCATTCTCTTATCAGAGATCATATATGATTCCCTCAAAGTGATTAACAATTAAATCTCTTCCTCAGTCTGATTTGGGACTTTCATTCTTAACAACAGTCACTATCAGCTATGCTTAATAAGATAGTTATGCTTGTCATATCCAGCGAAACTAATACAAAATAATCAGTTAACCAAACAGATACCGCCTCAAATCCCTCTGATAAAATTCTTTAACGTAAAGTTAATTAATCAGCTCTTAAAGGTCTAATCCCTAAATTTATGTGTATACTTTTATATAATAGTTTTTAAATATTGCAGATAAATCTCCATATCTTTATAGTTGTTAAACAGGTTGATTTTAGATTCTCGGTTAATTATACAATTTTATATTCTCATTTACTAATAATATCCATTTACTTTATTACAGTGATAGAAAACATGAAGAAAGCATTAAAACGTATTCAATCCGAGTTATAATATCTTACCTCTAAGAGGTCAAACGTCATGATGAAAAACTTCTGGTTAACTGACTAAAACTAAATGGGTGGGTATATGAATTTTGTAACATTATCATTTAGATTCTTAATGTGCTTGAATATTCTTATGAAGGTAAAATGATATTTCAATAAAAGTCAAAACCTGAGCATGACAATGTTGTGGTTTGCCTGTAATGGTAGCAAAGACAGCTTTTCATGAGCTGATAGTTACAGTGGAGACCTAAGAAAAAGGCATCTACATTGGGTTGTTTCTATTTTCTGATCTATCATTCCTTCCACCAAGTAATCTAATCTTATTTCTGACCCTTCTGTTACATAGAACTTGCAAGCTTAAGTCATGCCCCCAAGTAAACATCTTCATGTCCCCAAAGTAAACAGATTCATCTCTGTCCACTTATTGTTTGAACTTGTAGCAGCGCAACTCTTAGAATTAACCATTTACTTCTTTTTATCTCTAATTATAATAATTTAAATAACATTTTAAAACTTTAAATACATTTTTCTTATTAGGTTGATATTTAACACAATAATTTTAAGAAGAACTAAACTGTCTCCAGAATATTAAAGAATTCCTCCAGCTAACTAGCTGAAGAGGAATGTATACACTCTAAAATTATCAAATGTTCAACCACCAACTTAATTCACAGGAAACTTCTGGAGGATCATATCCATGTCTTCTATTCCTTCAAATAACAGTCCCCCTAAATCCTGATTTTTTATGGACAAAATTTCCATCATCAGTTGGAGTAATTCTAATTACTGATGAAAATCTCTTAAGCAGCTGAGATTAATATTCAGAAAGGTGAGAATGTTTGAGATGGGTAAAAATTATCCTAATCCAGATAGATATGCAACATTTATGATATTGATATCTAATTAATTCCAATGTTTCATGAGTCAGAGAAAGAAAATTTTCTTTCAGAGTTTCCTTATTATTCAGTTCATTTTAAGCAGATTTTTAGCAACTGATTTATTTAGATATAAATAGGTTATAGTTCAGTTGCTCAGTTGTGTCCAACTCTTTGCCACGGACTGTAGCATACCAGGCTTCCTTGTTCATCACCAATTCCCAGAGCCTGCTCAAACTCATACCCATCAAGTCAGTGATGCCATCCAACCATCTCTTCATCTGTTTTCCCCTTCTCCTTCTGCCTTCAATCTTTGNTTGATCCTTGAAACTAACTGGCATTATCTTTCCCCACAGCACTAAAAAAAGTATTTGCCCAAAATAAAGAAATACAAGAAATGGCTCAGAATAATTTCATCATGCTGAATCTCATGGTACATGATCTCTACAATTTTTTAAATATTTCAATTCAATGGAAAAGTTTAATCTCTTCTAGTTTTTATTTAAAGGCAAAAAGAGCTACACAGTATTAGTGGACAAAGAATGTTATATAGAATTGTAAGAGGCTAAAATATACAATTTACTGAAAATCTGTTTACATAAAGAATTTTTAAATCAACTATTAAAAAAATCCAGTAACATTTTTTTTCTTCTTTTGCTAGCATGAGACCACAGATAAGAATTTATCACCTGATGGACAGTATGTGCCTAGAATCATGTTTGTGGGTAATTGTGTAATCTCTTTCCATCAGATTTACAAAATCAGTAGCCTTCTTGCTTTTATTTACTGTCAAATGTTAGTTCATTTGAAACTATTCCTTTTAATACTATTTGAAGTACTATTCCTTTTAAAGAGGAGTCATTAGTAGCCCAGTCAACAACAGTTCTTGTTAGCTCAACAACCAAACTCACTATATCTATATTTGCAACTTATAAATATTAAAGTTTTATTTTTAAATTAACTCATGCTATTAAATCAATCCCCAAAATACTTTCAATACAGTTCTCTAAACTATGTTGATAGAGAGCTGTAGCACATTAAAATGGAAATTCTGATTAATTCATCATGAATTAACATGTATAAAAACTGATTTAGCTTGTAAATATTCTTAATGTTTGTTTCAGAGCTAGAGGCATGAATGATTTTCAGAACTTTTAAAAAATACGTAACTTATTTTTTTGTGAGCAGATCCTTCTTTAACAGTCAGAGCTGATATAACTGGAAGATACTCGAACAGATTATATACATATGAACCTCAGGATTTACCACTATGTAAGTATTCTCAAATTATCTTAAACAGTGATGCTAGCAACACTTGACTGTTAGAAGGGTGAGTGATGCCCTCCATCAGCACTTTCCCTCAAACAGTGCTTCCCACCCATGATAGTTCCTGGGATTGGCAGCGGTGGCTGTGGTTAAAATGTAAACTCTTAGCTCCAATTGACATCAGAATTTCCAGGACAACTTGGAATCTCTTTTCTCAGCAGGGATCTCTAACAGTCCTTGTGATCAATAAATGTTAAGACAATCAAATAGGATAGAGTACACACTAAAATTACACTTTAAGAAAACCAATCCATTCTCTTATCAGAGATCATATATGATTCCCTCAAAGTGATTAACAATTAAATCTCTTCCTCAGTCTGATTTGGGACTTTCATTCTTAACAACAGTCACTATCAGCTATGCTTAATAAGATAGTTATGCTTGTCATATCCAGCGAAACTAATACAAAATAATCAGTTAACCAAACAGATACCGCCTCAAATCCCTCTGATAAAATTCTTTAACGTAAAGTTAATTAATCAGCTCTTAAAGGTCTAATCCCTAAATTTATGTGTATACTTTTATATAATAGTTTTTAAATATTGCAGATAAATCTCCATATCTTTATAGTTGTTAAACAGGTTGATTTTAGATTCACAGTTAATTATACAATTTTATATTCTCATTTACTAATAATATCCATTTACTTTATTACAGTGATAGAAAACATGAAGAAAGCATTAAAACGTATTCAATCCGAGTTATAATATCTTACCTCTGAGAGGTCAAACGTCATGATGAAAAACTTCTGGTTAACTGACTAAAACTAAATGGGTGGGTATATGAATTTTGTAACATTATCATTTAGATTCTTAATGTGCTTGAATATTCTTATGAAGGTAAAATGATATTTCAATAAAAGTCAAAACCTGAGCATGACAATGTTGTGGTTTGCCTGTAATGGTAGCAAAGACAGCTTTTCATGAGCTGATAGTTACAGTGGAGACCTAAGAAAAAGGCATCTACATTGGGTTGTTTCTATTTTCTGATCTATCATTCCTTCCACCAAGTAATCTAATCTTATTTCTGACCCCTCTGTTACATAGAACTTGCAAGCTTAAGTCATGCCCCCAAGTAAACATCTTCATGTCCCCAAAGTAAACAGATTCATCTCTGTCCACTTATTGTTTGAACTTGTAGCAGCGCAACTCTTAGAATTAACCATTTACTTCTTTTTATCTCTAATTATAATAAATTTAAATAACATTTTAAAACTTTAAATACATTTTTCTTATTAGGTGGATATTTAACACAATAATTTTAAGAAGAACTAAACTGTCTCCAGAATATTAAAGAATTCCTCCAGCTAACTAGCTGAAGAGGAATGTATACACTCTAAAATTATCAAATGTTCAACCACCAACTTAATTCACAGGAAACTTCTGGAGGATCATATCCATGTCTTCTATTCCTTCAAATAACAGTCCCCCTAAATCCTGATTTTTTATGGACAAAATTTCCATCATCAGTTGGAGTAATTCTAATTACTGATGAAAATCTCTTAAGCAGCTGAGATTAATATTCAGAAAGGTGAGAATGTTTGAGATGGGTAAAAATTATCCTAATCCAGATAGATATGCAACATTTATGATATTGATATCTAATTAATTCCAATGTTTCATGAGTCAGAGAAAGAAAATTTTCTTTCAGAGTTTCCTTATTATTCAGTTCATTTTAAGCAGATTTTTAGCAACTGATCTATTTAGATATAAATAGGTTATAGTTCAGTTCAGTTGCTCAGTTGTGTCCAACTCTTTGCCACGGACTGTAGCATACCAGGCTTCCTTGTTCATCACCAATTCCCAGAGCCTGCTCAAACTCATACCCATCAAGTCAGTGATGCCATCCAACCATCTCTTCGTCTGTTTTCCCCTTCTCCTTCTGCCTTCAATCTTTGCCAGCATCAGGGTCTTTTCTAGTGAGTCAGTTCTTCGAATCAGGTGGCCAAAGTATTGGAGTTTCAGCTTCAGTATCAGTCCTTCCAATGAATATTCAAGACTGATTTCCTTTAGGATGGACAGGTTGGATCTCCTTGCTGTCCAAGGGATTCTCAAGAATCTTCTCCAACACCACAGTTCAAAGGCATCAGTTCTGCAGAGCTCAGCTTTCTTTATAGTCCAACTCTCACATCCATACATGACCACTGGAAAACCTTAGCTTTGACTAGACAGACCTTTATTGGCAAAGTAATGTCTTTGCTTTTTACATAACCATCAGTATTAGATATCCATGTATCCTTTTTGTAAGAGAATATTAAATATCCTATTTTTATTTTAGATCAAAGTCTAGAGTTTTTTTAATGCATTCTAAGAGAACAAAGTATATGTGTATTCTATATAGTAATTTAATATATGAAGAGTAATATAACTGATTTCATTGTTGCATAAATAGTACAGAGGCAGAAAATGTCAGTGGTTATTTGCAGTGAACTAAGAAGGAATCAGTTGATAGTTGCAGTCTTAAGAACTAATAAAATAGAATATTCACTTGTTTTTCTTCAAGTAGTGTAAAAAATATTACTAAATGATAAACTGATTATTCTTTACCATGAAAATATATGTGTCTTTATATGTTTTCATATGTAAATTATATAATTCAAGTATGAATATAATTACACATACAAGAACATTTACTATACATATAATGTAACTTATTTCCAAATAACGTGTATAATCGATGTAATCTTGCAACCAATTTAGTCTCCTTCTCTACTCTAACAATTAAAATTCTATATTTTAGCTGATATTTCTGATTTCTTCATTTTATAAACTCAGTGGTTTAGACTCCATCATTTGTGGTTACCCCAGATTTGAAATGCAGGACTAAGCAGAGAACACATGTGTACATGTAACTTAACTTCCATTAGTTTGAGCCTTGTAACCTCTAAAAAGGTATTTATTCCATCTTTAATACACCCAATATTAAGAATTATATTACTTATGCTAACTATCTGAAACAGTATGTACAATTCCATGTGTACAGGCATTTTCATAGAGGAGTCTGGGGAACTTTCATTTATCTTTCAAAGAAATATAATAGTTTTTTAAAGTTACATATTCAAAAGGAGATTAGAATAGGATGTCAGTAAAGAACATCTAGTTGAATTTAAATGAGAGATTAGCAAACTTTTTTAAAAAATAAAAGTATATCCTATGCAACATGTAGGACATAGTTATACTAAAAGCATATTTGCCATTTATGTGAAATTCACATTTAACTGGGCAACCTGTACTTTCATTTCCTAACACTGGCAACCCCTGTCCAGAGTTACTGTACAAGCTGCCCCTTCTCATTTTTTGCCGAAAATAGCAACATTCCTCTTTCTTGCAACATTTCTTTTATATTTCAAGTCAATCAATTTCTAAGTTCCAGAAAGTAACTTCAATTATTGTATAGCACTTAATCTGTCCCAATTAAGCTTCTACGCTGTGCCATACACTGTTTGATACTACGGATCCAACAATAAAATAGATAAAAATAAGGCAATTCTGTTCCCGAGAGTTCCTAATCTAATGGTAAGATCCATCATGAGGCTGGCCCTGACTCCAAGCGGGGCTTCACACAAGATGCAGCATCCATGCATCTCTGAACAAGAATATACCCCACCATTACAGAAACCCACATGATTAAACAATAAAACACACTAAAGGGGCTAAAGAAATTCTCTTCATTGGTTTAACTTGAAAATGCAAAGGTGCACCAGGTTTCCTTAGTAAGGTCCTTCAGAATTTTAGATTAGGTTAAGATTCTGTGCCAAGCTTCAGACAAACTTTAACATAGAGGGTCACATACTGTAAGGACTGAGACAGATGCGCTTGAGAATCTACAGCAGCACTCCTTGAACACTACTGCACTGAAGGTGACGCGTAACAGGAAATCTGTATATTCACAAACATCCTTACTGTGTAAGAAAAGATAACCTTCCCTCCCGCTCCTCGGTTTTAAACATTGTTTCTAATGCAACGTTTATTTTTTCACAAAAGAAAAGCACTTGGCTGCTGTAAGGCAGCTCCTCTCACATCCATGCATGCACACACCTTCATAAAATACACGGTGACTGCTTCAGGAGGAGGCAAGACAGTGGCAACCACCTAGAGTACGATGCCGTTAAGTGTGCGATTCCCCCGTGGTTACAGTGCTGAACTTTATGAACATCAGTGTATGAATGTCTGTTCTTAAAAGATGAAATGAACCCACTGCCCACAGCTTTGAAATGAGGCAATTGGATTTTTGCTGAGCAGTGACTGACTCCTGCAACTTCTTGAAGTATGTTATACTGTTTTCAAGGACAGGATACTGTTACAGGTTGAATTGGGTTCCCCCAAAATTCAGGGGTTGCAGTCTTAAATCCCCCAGTGTTTCCAAAAGTGACCTTATTTGAAAATAGAGTCACTGAAGGTATTATTGACCAAGATGAGGTAAGACTGGAGGAGCGTCGGCCCCTAAACCAGTACAACTGACATTCTAACAAAAAAGGGGATTTTGAACATAGAGTCATGCACAGAGACAGAATATCATGTGAAGAGGAAGGCAGAGATCCGGGTGATGCTACAGAAGCCAAGGAATGCTGCAAGTTACAGCAAACTGCAAGAAGCCAGATGAGAGGGTACAGATCATCCTTCACAGCAATCAGAACCAGTCTTGCCAATACCTTGATCTGGGACTCTTAGCCTCATCTGCGAGAGGATAAGTTTCAGTTGTTTTAAGTTAGTCTGTGTGTGGTCAGGGTTGTTAGGACAACCCTAGCAAACCAATCCACGTGCTCTCCCCTCCCCCACCCCCAGTTTGGGGGTAAGGAAACACCAAAGCTTCTCCTACAACTGAAGAATCATTTTTCCCTGTAAATTTGCCTTACTCACGTACCCTCCAAACAAATTTCTGCCCAGCAAAATGTTACTTTAGTACACAAAGACCTTTACATAATTGGTCAAGTCAGGTTTATGAAATATGAAAACTAATGCTGCGGTTTTAATGCATAAACAAAAGTCATACCCAGAGAAAGAGCTGATTATCACATTTGGTATTTTTAGTTATTATTAAAGCAAACACACTAAACTCTAGTTCCGGGCGCTGAGCTGAGATCTTACTCATTAATACCTCTCCACAAATGTGAAATACCGTTCCCCTCACTTATGATTAGCTGGGGCCTTAAGATGTTCAATACCTTGATGGAAAAAAAAAAGAAAGAAAAGAAATGTCACAAAGCTAATTAGCAGAGCCAGTGCTCAAACCCAGAAAGTTTGGCCCCAGGGTCAACACACTTAACCACCATATTATTTTGCTTTAAAGCTATATGTTGTGAAAAACAGGATTTAATCAAAACTGACAGTGTGCAATAACGGAAAACATGTAGTGTGTATTCTTTATAAAAGAAAGGCAGTGCACATTGATTCCAATTAACGTTTTATAGAAACACTGTACGCAGTCCCGCTATTCTCAGCTTGGAGATTTCACCCCCAACAAACCAAAGATCTCGCTTCCACCACCTCTCGGTGATTCTGCAATTGATTCCCAGCGTGGGCNTGAAATGAGGCAATTGGATTTTTGCTGAGCAGTGACTGACTCCTGCAACTTCTTGAAGTATGTTATACTGTTTTCAAGGACAGGATACTGTTACAGGTTGAATTGGGTTCCCCCAAAATTCAAGGGTTGCAGTCTTAAATCCCCCAGTGTTTCCAAAAGTGACCTTATTTGAAAATAGAGTCACTGAAGGTATTACTGACCAAGATGAGGTAAGACTGGAGGAGCGTCAGCCCCTACACCAGTACAACTGACATTCTAACAAAAAAGGGGATTTTGAACATAGAGTCATGCACAGAGACAGAATATCATGTGAAGAGGAAGGCAGAGATCCGGGTGATGCTACAGAAGCCAAGGAATGCTGCAAGTTACAGCAAACTGCAAGAAGCCAGATGAGAGGGTACAGATCATCCTTCACAGCAATCAGAACCAGTCTTGCCAATACCTTGATCTGGGACTCTTAGCCTCATCTGCGAGAGGATAAGTTTCAGTTGTTTTAAGTTAGTCTGTGTGTGGTCAGGGTTGTTAGGACAACCCTAGCAAACCAATCCACGTGCTCTCCCCTCCCCCACCCCCAGTTTGGGGGTAAGGAAACACCAAAGCTTCTCCTACAACTGAAGAATCATTTTTCCCTGTAAATTTGCCTTACTCACGTACCCTCCAAACAAATTTCTGCCCAGCAAAATGTTACTTTAGTACACAAAGACCTTTACATAATTGGTCAAGTCAGGTTTATGAAATATGAAAACTAATGCTGCGGTTTTAATGCATAAACAAAAGTCATACCCAGAGAAAGAGCTGATAACATTTGGTATTTTTAGTTATTATTAAAGCAAACACACTAAACTCTAGTTCCGGGCGCTGAGCTGAGATCTTACTCATTAATACCTCTCCACAAATGTGAAATACCGTTCCCCTCACTTATGATTAGCTGGGGCCTTAAGATGTTCAATACCTTGATGGAAAAAAAAAAGAAAGAAAAGAAATGTCACAAAGCTAATTAGCAGAGCCAGTGCTCAAACCCAGAAAGTTTGGCCCCAGGGTCAACACACTTAACCACCATATTATTTTGCTTTAAAGCTATATGTTGTGAAAAACAGGATTTAATCAAAACTGACAGTGTGCAATAACGGAAAACATGTAGTGTGTATTCTTTATAAAAGAAAGGCAGTGCACATTGATTCCAGTTAACGTTTTATAGAAACACTGTACGCAGTCCCGCTATTCTCAGCTTGGAGATTTCACCCCCAACAAACCAAAGATCTCGCTTCCACCACCTCTCGGTGATTCTGCAATTGATTCCCAGCGTGGGCGTCTAAGGGAACCAAGAGAAACGGACAGGACGGTGTGATTTCCGGAACCAAACACACTTCCTCGTGAACAATGGTGTATATAAATGACTCGCTATTCCTACTTTATCACACTACTGCACCGTACCCACAAGAAACTTTCCAAGAAAGCAGCTTCCTTTTGGCAGAATTCTTCATTCTTAAAGACGTCCTTCCAGGCACCGCTACTACGGAGAGCGCGGCTTGCGGGACCAGCGCCCCGACAGTCCTGACGTCAGCAGCGTTTCCCCGCCCCCTAAGGCGTTTGCGATTAGTACTCCCGCCTGACGTTTCACCTTTAACCCTGGAACCCAGAGGCTGTTGAAGCTTTAGTGCCTCCAGGTACTAACAATAAAGGGGCTTTCAGCGACTTATTAAGAACACCTGTCTACCTGAAACTGTATTGAAGCGCTCTCTTCTGACTTCATTAGCCCTGCTGCTGCTGCTGCTAGGTCGCTTCAGTAGTGTCCGACTCTGTAAGAACTGCGTTCACATCAATCATATAACTTTCTGTATCCTAAGAAAAAAGGCTGAGTAAACCAACACAACCCAAAAGAGCCGATATATGTAGCTAGATTTGATTTCATATCTAGATNACATTTGGTATTTTTAGTTATTATTAAAGCAAACACACTAAACTCTAGTTCCGGGCGCTGAGCTGAGATCTTACTCATTAATACCTCTCCACAAATGTGAAATACCGTTCCCCTCACTTATGATTAGCTGGGGCCTTAAGATGTTCAATACCTTGATGGAAAAAAAAAAGAAAGAAAAGAAATGTCACAAAGCTAATTAGCAGAGCCAGTGCTCAAACCCAGAAAGTTTGGCCCCAGGGTCAACACACTTAACCACCATATTATTTTGCTTTAAAGCTATATGTTGTGAAAAACAGGATTTAATCAAAACTGACAGTGTGCAATAACGGAAAACATGTAGTGTGTATTCTTTATAAAAGAAAGGCAGTGCACATTGATTCCAGTTAACGTTTTATAGAAACACTGTACGCAGTCCCGCTATTCTCAGCTTGGAGATTTCACCCCCAACAAACCAAAGATCTCGCTTCCACCACCTCTCGGTGATTCTGCAATTGATTCCCAGCGTGGGCGTCTAAGGGAACCAAGAGAAACGGACAGGACGGTGTGATTTCCGGAACCAAACACACTTCCTCGTGAACAATGGTGTATATAAATGACTCGCTATTCCTACTTTATCACACTACTGCACCGTACCCACAAGAAACTTTCCAAGAAAGCAGCTTCCTTTTGGCAGAATTCTTCATTCTTAAAGACGTCCTTCCAGGCACCGCTACTACGGAGAGCGCGGCTTGCGGGACCAGCGCCCCGACAGTCCTGACGTCAGCAGCGTTTCCCCGCCCCCTAAGACGTTTGCGATTAGTACTCCCGCCTGACGTTTCACCTTTAACCCTGGAACCCAGAGGCTGTTGAAGCTTTAGTGCCTCCAGGTACTAACAATAAAGGGGTTTTCAGCGACTTATTAAGAACACCTGTCTACCTGAAACCGTATTGAAGCGCTCTCTTCTGACTTCATTAGCCCTGCTGCTGCTGCTGCTAGGTCGCTTCAGTAGTGTCCGACTCTGTAAGAACTGCGTTCACATCAATCATATAACTTTCTGTATCCTAAGAAAAAAGGCTGAGTAAACCAACACAACCCAAAAGAGCCGATATATGTAGCTAGATTTGATTTCATATCTAGATTTGGCAAATAACTTGTATATATCACAGAGGAGTCTTAACCAATCATGTTTCTTAGGTCAGATATGCTAATACCACTCTAAAACCTTCATAAAAATTACATGGCTGTTGGTTTGTTTCAAAACCTTCAACCTCTAAAATACTAAAATTAGCCATCTTTCTGTGTCCATTTTGTGCTACAGTCTTTTCCAAAGGAGGACAATCTCAGAGGTAAGCCCTTCAGGGGAACACCATGCAGTGTGATCATCCTGAAAGGATGGGGGTGAGGCAGGGAGGGGGTGAGGGACTGGGGCATGAGCGGGTGGGTATCTTTTCTTTAAGAAAGCAATGGCAATGTGCTGTACATCTGAAATCAACGTGATATTCTAAATCAATTGTATGTCAATTAAAAAGGATATGCAAAAACAATAAAATAATAGTAAAAATAAAGCAATGGTAGCTGCTTCAAGGAAAAACTACTCCACTACAAATTCATTTTCTCGATTCTGTAAGCTTATTGTTAAGTAGCAAGAGCAAGCTTTTCAGGAAGAACTCTAAGGTCAAGTGTCAGCCAAATGTCTGTAGTTAAAATGAGGACTTCTGCTTATTTCAAAAGATAAACCACTGTGTGTAGAGGGTACTTTTTTGCTGTCATCCTTTCCACCAAGGATGATCTCTTTCTCTCAACTAACGTGGGCCATCACACCTGTTGCTACTCAGAACAAGAGGTGATGTATTTGATTTTATCCCTTGCACCAGGATCAGTCCTGAAGAATTCACAAATGCACCCAAAAATACCCAAGGCTGAGGGTCTTTTTTAGCCTCCGTTTGACCCCAGTCCTGTAAAAACTTTTCTCTGATAGAACCTGAAAGCAATCTTTATGGGTTGCAACAAACGTACACACCCTTTGTAACTGGATCAGGCAATCCTAGCATGGGGCAACGCAAACAAACCCGGGCTCCATAGCGTCAGCGGCCTCCACTTAGGAGCTGGAGGAACAGGATGCCAGCCTGCATCCGTCTCCTTACAGGTGGGTGTTGGCTTACTTTAGGCAGATGGTGGGTTTATGAGTCTAATGTATTATATATTTCTCAATAGACAAATATTTGCACTGGACCAGAATGAATAAGAAAAAAATTCCTCAGTTTAGTTTCCAAAGTATATCTGAAGTTTTAGGACACCTCAGCATTTAAACTACTGTAGGAAGTGGGGGAGGGCTTCCCTGGTGGCTCACGCAGTAAAGAACCCGCCTGCCAGTGGAGAAGCAGGTTCGATCCCTGGGTCAGAAAGATCCGCTGGAGAAGGAACTGGCACTGCCTGGGAGATTCCATGGACAGAAGAGGCTGGTGGGCTACAGTCCACAGGGTTGCAGAGAAAGACACAGATGAGCTACAGAACGACAGCAAGAGGGCAGGGAACGAGTCATGAGCCCTGGCTTTCTTTTTTCTTCTGCTTAAAACCTGACCCAGTCAATAAAGGAATGGAAGGGGAGCCATGCAGTGAGTTCTGTTGGGGACTAACTAGATTTTTTCCATTTGGAGAGTTCTTTGATATGTAAGTATATACTAATTAATAAAAGGGTACTAATCAGGTTTCCAAGTTGAATCAGAAAGTGTGGCCTATCTAGTTGTCTTTCTCTAGTAATTTATGTTGTTCCTTGCACAGTATGACGGGGTCATTTTTTATCTTAAATGTGAACTGCACTGGTGAAGAAATCTGAGTAAATGTTCAACAGGTCTAACAGAATATCAGTTTCACATTGCACCTCTAGAGCAGGAGCGTACGCACCTGTCTCCTCTCTATAGGCCTGTTTGTTTTGGGTTTTTTTTTTNTGCAAAAACAATAAAATAATAGTAAAAATAAAGCAATGGTAGCTGCTTCAAGGAAAAACTACTCCACTACAAATTCATTTTCTCGATTCTGTAAGCTTATTGTTAAGTAGCAAGAGCAAGCTTTTCAGGAAGAACTCTAAGGTCAAGTGTCAGCCAAATGTCTGTAGTTAAAATGAGGACTTCTGCTTATTTCAAAAGATAAACCACTGTGTGTAGAGGGTACTTTTTTGCTGTCATCCTTTCCACCAAGGATGATCTCTTTCTCTCAACTAACGTGGGCCATCACACCTGTTGCTACTCAGAACAAGAGGTGATGTATTTGATTTTATCCCTTGCACCAGGATCAGTCCTGAAGAATTCACAAATGCACCCAAAAATACCCAAGGCTGAGGGTCTTTTTTAGCCTCCGTTTGACCCCAGTCCTGTAAAAACTTTTCTCTGATAGAACCTGAAAGCAATCTTTATGGGTTGCAACAAACGTACACACCCTTTGTAACTGGATCAGGCAATCCTAGCATGGGGCAACGCAAACAAACCCGGGCTCCATAGCGTCAGCGGCCTCCACTTAGGAGCTGGAGGAACAGGATGCCAGCCTGCATCCGTCTCCTTACAGGTGGGTGTTGGCTTACTTTAGGCAGATGGTGGGTTTATGAGTCTAATGTATTATATATTTCTCAATAGACAAATATTTGCACTGGACCAGAATGAATAAGAAAAAAATTCCTCAGTTTAGTTTCCAAAGTATATCTGAAGTTTTAGGACACCTCAGCATTTAAACTACTGTAGGAAGTGGGGGAGGGCTTCCCTGGTGGCTCACGCAGTAAAGAACCCGCCTGCCAGTGGAGAAGCAGGTTCGATCCCTGGGTCAGAAAGATCCGCTGGAGAAGGAACTGGCACTGCCTGGGAGATTCCATGGACAGAAGAGGCTGGTGGGCTACAGTCCACAGGGTTGCAGAGAAAGACACAGATGAGCTACAGAACGACAGCAAGAGGGCAGGGAAGGAGTCATGAGCCCTGGCTTTCTTTTTTCTTCTGCTTAAAACCTGACCCAGTCAATAAAGGAATGGAAGGGGAGCCATGCAGTGAGTTCTGTTGGGGACTAACTAGATTTTTTCCATTTGGAGAGTTCTTTGATATGTAAGTATATACTAATTAATAAAAGGGTACTAATCAGGTTTCCAAGTTGAATCAGAAAGTGTGGCCTATCTAGTTGTCTTTCTCTAGTAATTTATGTTGTTCCTTGCACAGTATGACGGGGTCATTTTTTATCTTAAATGTGAACTGCACTGGTGAAGAAATCTGAGTAAATGTTCAACAGGTCTAACAGAATATCAGTTTCACATTGCACCTCTAGAGCAGGAGCGTACGCACCTGTCTCCTCTCTATAGGCCTGTTTGTTTTGGGTTTTTTTTTTCACTTTTGTTTTTTCTATACTTACTGAAAAGATGGAGGTTAGTATTTAATTTGGCTTCCCTGCTGAACCTGAAAGAGCTGCCTCACTCCAGGGGCAAGGAGACAGATGGATTTCAATGGATGACATTTTGGAAAATACATCACCTTCTCCAAAGCAGCAACCCAAGAAAAGCCAGAGTTGGCCACTGGAATGAAAATTAATTTCATAAATGCAATAAATGTTTTAGTCCTCTAAATGTGGTGTTTTGACTTTTGCAAATGAGTCACAGTAGGAAAACTTATTTAAAAGAATACTCCCCCAAAAAGCAAAATAGTTTGACCTGTAAACTTTGTCATATAGCATGACTGGAAAATTCGATTTAAGAAGGAAGATAATTTGATTCATCTGATTTTCTCCACAAGGAAAAAGCAATCAGAGTAAGATAAAATTTCCAAAGAACTTCTTGCATTTACTTCCAGAAGAAAGGTTCAGAGAAATACAGTAATTGAGTTTTCCAATCATGCAAGAGTGTCCTGATATATGGTTTGGAGTAGGATCACAGACGAGAATCTGGGGAAAATATCAAGGAAGGACTATTTTTCTCTCCCTTTTTTTTCTCTCTTTCTCAAAAATGACTTAAAAGAAGTGTCATGACATGAATATCCATAAGAAGTATAAGTTAAAAATAGGAATAATTTTAAATTATTTTTGTTGGATGGAACCTATATAGCCTGAGAGTTATCTGAGTTAGAATAATTATTTTGATCAAATACTCTGCTTAACTATGACTCATAATACATGAAATATCTTCAAAACATAGATTTTTAAAACTGTCTTAATTAAATAATAAAATTAATCTTTGACTATTGAGAGCCTTCTAGTATCTCCAATTTTCATCATACCCAAACAAATAGTTCTCTCTCTCCCTATTGCTCAGACTCTCAGGAGGCTTCCGCAGCCCTGAAGCCTCTCTTGAAATACTTCCCTATTTTTGTTACGTCAACTCCCTATTGTCGTTCAGTCACTTGGTCATGTCTGACTCTTCGCGACCCCATAGACTACAGACTACAGCATTGTAGGCTTCCCCATCCTTCACTATCTCCTGGAGCTTGCTCAAACTCATGTCCATTGAGTTCTATGCCATCCAGCTATCTCATCCTCTGTCATCCCCTTCTCCTCCTGCCCTCAGTCTTTCCCCGCATCAGGGTCTTTTCCAAAGAGTCTGCTTTTTGCATCAGGTGACCAGAGTGTTGGAGCTTCAGCATCAGTCCTTCCAATGAGTATTCAGAGTTGACTTCCTTTAGAATTGACTGGTAACTCTCCATACTGCAGATTTTCTACCTGCCTTTCTAGTCAACCTTTTCTAATGTACTCCTAAATCTCTGATCAGCCTCCCTACTTGTCAAGCACTAGGGCTCCATCCAAGGACCTTCTTTATTTTTTATGTATACTCTCCCCATAAATTATCTCATCTAATTCTATTTACTTAAAACCCACAGATAAACTGATGACTCACACATATTATCTCCTGACCTGATTTCTCCACCGGCTACCAGACTCCTTATTAGTAAATGGCACCATCTTAATGGTTCAAACCAAAAACTTCCCATGATTTTGGAAGACTCACCCATTATTATTCCTATTCCTCATTCCCCTCAACTAACCCTTCAACAAGTCCTGTTGACTGTACCGCCGAAATAGATTTCTTTGTATATGACCTTTCTTCTGTCTCCAGTGTCACCCTTCCGGTTTCTTCATTATAACCTTTCACATGGACAACTGCAGTCGCTTCTGCATGATTCTTCTTGATCCAGTTTTTCTTTTGTAAGTCAATAAATCTGCTTTCTTAACCTAGAATAACCTTTTTTTAAAAAAAAAAAAGGAACAAGGGCAAACCACTCCCTGGCATAAACTCACTTAATGGTTTCCCAAAGGGCCATGTCTCTGCATGTTAAGATAAGAAAACCCAGTTGAAATTGACGTAAATGATAAAGGGAATTCACTGACTCACACCAGGAAGATCCAGAAATAGGGCATCTCAAAAACGTCATCAAAGTTCCACTTTCTGCTTTCTTCTGCCACCTACAGTGTTGAATCTCTCGCAATATTGGCTCACAAAATGTCTGTCAGACACAATCAGGATAACAAAATTTTTGTTCATGTCCAAAAGGAGAGAACAAATGTCCATGGTCTCCCCTAACTGGATGTCTTGGGTCACAGACACACTCCCAACAAAAATGACTACAGACAGAGGATTGGGAAATGCTGATGGGCCTGAGCCAACAAGGATCCATTCATGGAGCTGGAGATGAGGTCAGCTTCTCACTGAAGAATAAGGGCAATGCATGAAGATGTATAAGATTCACACATTCAGAAAAAAAAGATGTCTTAGTTTGGGTTGCTGTAACAGAATATCATAGTCTGAGTGACAATAATCATTTATTTCTCACAGTTCTGGAGGCTAGAAATGTGAGATCAGAGTGTAGGCATGGTTGGGTTTTTGGTGAAGGTTCTCGTCCTGCTCTGGGCTTCCCCAGTGGTTCAGGTGTAAAGAATCTTCCTACAATGCAGAAGACCCAGGTTTGATCCCTGGGTCAGGAAGATCCCTGGAAGAGAGCATGGTAACCCACCCTAGTATTTTTGCAGTGAAAACCCCATGGGCAGAGGAGCCTGGCAGGCTACAGTCCATAGGATTGGAAAGGGTCAGACACAACTGAAGCGATCAAGCATGCATGCACACTCTACAGAGAGCTGTCTTCTCCTTGTATTCTCACATATAAGAGACAGACAGACAAAGAACTCTCTTGGTCTCTTCTTATAAGTGCACTAACCTACTCATGAGGATTCCACCCTCATGACCTAATTACCTCCCAGAGGCACGCATGCATGTTAAGTCACTTCAGTTGTGTCTGACTCTTTGTGACCCCATGGACCATAGCCCACCATACTCATCTGTCCATGGGATTCTCCAGGCAAGAATATTGGAGTGGGTTGCTGTGCCCTCCTCCTGGGTATCTTCCTGACCCAGGGATAAAACCTGTGTTCTCTTGTCTCCTGCATTGACAGGTGGGTTCTTTACCACTAGCGTCACCAATCTCCACATTCTAATACAATCACATTTGGGAGTTAAGATTTCAACACATGCATTTTGGGAGAGATGCAAACATTTAGTCCACAACAAGGAGAAAAGGAAAGTTAAGTAGGCAAGCAACAATGTCCATGATTCATGGCCTATAAGGTACTACTGATGTGTTTGTTCTCCCAGCCTGCTGTCCAGCACTCTTGTACCAGTCTTCCTTTTGCTTGCTGTATCCACACAAACTGGCACTTATATTACTCCTCATGCCAAGAATCTCTTTCTCATTTCAGATTATTTTAACTCATATCTCCTGCCTGAAACAGTCTTCTCACTCAGCTTTTCAACTGGTTCCTTTTAATCCCTCTGATCTTAACCCAGAGCACTGCCTACTGCCTCTCCTGCTCTGGCTGTTTAAAACCATGGTGGTTGTACACACCCGCATTCTAACCCTCGAGCCTCAGATTTCACTACATCTCTGAGGGATTTCATCACAAACAGCATAATGGCCTAGAAGTTCATTTTGCCTTTATTACAATTTGTATGTTATGAATTAAAATAGAGGTTTCATTTAATTTAAAAATAGATATTTGTTACTTTTCCCTTTGAATCAAAAGGAAACTCTCAGAGGAACATCAAAGAAACCAATCTGGAAACCTTCCTTCCTCAGCAGTCAAGAAATCCTATTATTTGATAAATAGCCCCAGTCAATAAACTAGCAAATCTGGAGTTCCTGAGTTAGGGATCATATCTGCGATGCCATAGCAGGCGCACCAGTCCTGAATACAGGCAGCTGTTCTGCCAACCTGGTCAGGGCAATGCCTTCCTTTGAAAGCATTTTCTGCAAGAATCCCATTTCCTACTGTACTGTGATCATTCCTCCAATTAATATGAAGCTCTTAGACTGGTTTGTTGGAGTGTATAAAATCACTAAGGCTTTAGGAACATGACTGATCTTTGAAAATTAGATACTGTGGAGGAATACAATAACCAGCAATATTTAGCCCAGTTACAAAAAAAAAAAAGCCCAGTTACTACTACAATGAGTTACAAACTACAAACTGACATAAAAGCTAGCAAACACACTGTGATAAATTAGAAAAGATAACTGTATGATAACTGATTTATAAAATATAAATTTGATAAGAGAAAGGTCAGGATAAAATGAGGTACTGGAGCCCTTGAATGCAAAAGATGCCTTTATTTACAGAAGAGCAAAGTATTTGGCAACACCAGCAGTTACCCTAGGAAATTTCCCTGGATTTTGGTTGTGAAAATCAAAACCAGTCATGCATGCGACTTAGCACGCACATAAGGGCTGAATTTTGGGTATGAAACCTTATTCCAGCAGAGACCCAATTAAATACTGATTACCAAGTGTCTATCTGTGATGACAGTTCTCTGGGTAAAAATACATGTATTTGTAAGACAAGTACTGAAAGGCTAATGCTGGCCTCATTTCAGAGCCTGTTAGATTTTTGACAATCCTTGAGTTTTCAGTTTAACACTGCATCAATCATTTAGAAGGATTCTTGGGTTCCTTATCATTTCCTGTATGTGTATGCCCTTGTTGTAACAATAATGTTTGCCAGATTCTATCATCTCATTGGTTGAAAATGCAAATACATACAATTTACTGAAATAAAACAATCTGTAGTAAGATCATCATTTTATACATAACACTAAAAATGATTTAAAGTGTTGCCAATTCAACTATGACACATGATCCATTGCAGAAGCATTATCATTTGTTAAGCTGTTAATATGCTGAAAAAATGTGCATCTTAGAGGAAATGTGTTTGTAAAAGACATAAGGTAAGTCTTGGTTTTTAGGGTTAGATTTATTAATTCAGAGTTCCCTGAATCCCAGCAACTAGTTAAGTTACTAAAAGAATAGGTAACTTCTTGTATTTTCTTTAAAGTTCAAAAGGAAGTAGTCTTAAATAAATAAAATATTTTTCATGTATTTGGAACCTAATATTTTCAATCTATGCACCTATGAAGTAAGCCAAGCTCTCTCTGACCTAGAATTATGATTGCTACTTTCACTTGCCTCTGTAATTTTAAATGTAAAATAAGAGGTTTGGAGCCAACAATTAATAGATGTTTGACCTTTGGACAGATTATATAACCTCTGGATTTTTCTCCTTTATAAATTCAGATAATAATAGTGGTTCTCTTATAGTATCATTGGCATTGTTACAGTATTCTCCTAGAGTATCTAAGTAAGATGAGTATTATGGCTGATTCATGTTGTATGGCAGAAACCAACACAACGTTGTAAAGCAGTTATGCTCCAATTAAACATAAATAAAAAGCAATCAGGAAGAATGCTCACACACACACACACACACACACACACACACAC
>SJYW01038586.1:40482-70625 GCA_006410735.1 Raphicerus campestris
AAAAAAAAAAAAAAAAAAAAAATTAGCCCAGTTACTACTACAATGAGTTACAAACTACAAATTGACATAAAAGCTAGCAAACACACTGTGATAAATTAGAAAAGATAACTGTATGATAACTGATTTATAAAATATAAATTTGATAAGAGAAAGGTCAGGATAAAATGAGGTACTGGAGCCCTTGAATGCAAAAGATGCCTTTATTTACAGAAGAGCAAAGTATTTGGCAACACCAGCAGTTACCCTAGGAAATTTCCCTGGATTTTGGTTGTGAAAATCAAAACCAGTCATGCATGCGACTTAGCACGCACATAAGGGCTGAATTTTGGTTATGAAACCTTATTCCAGCAGAGACCCAATTAAATACTGATTACCAAGTGTCTATCTGTGATGACAGTTCTCTGGGTAAAAATACATGTATTTGTAAGACAAGTACTGAAAGGCTAATGCTGGCCTCATTTCAGAGCCTGTTAGATTTTTGACAATCCTTGAGTTTTCAGTTTAACACTGCATCAATCATTTAGAAGGATTCTTGGGTTCCTTATCATTTCCTGTATGTGTATGCCCTTGTTGTAACAATAATGTTTGCCAGATTCTATCATCTCATTGGTTGAAAATGCAAATACATACAATTTACTGAAATAAAACAATCTGTAGTAAGATCATCATTTTATACATAACACTAAAAATGATTTAAAGTGTTGCCAATTCAACTATGACACATGATCCATTGCAGAAGCATTATCATTTGTTAAGCTGTTAATATGCTGAAAAAATGTGCATCTTAGAGGAAATGTGTTTGTAAAAGACATAAGGTAAGTCTTGGTTTTTAGGGTTAGATTTATTAATTCAGAGTTCCCTGAATCCCAGCAACTAGTTAAGTTACTAAAAGAATAGGTAACTTCTTGTATTTTCTTTAAAGTTCAAAAGGAAGTAGTCTTAAATAAATAAAATATTTTTCATGTATTTGGAACCTAATATTTTCAATCTATGCACCTATGAAGTAAGCCAAGCTCTCTCTGACCTAGAATTATGATTGCTACTTTCACTTGCCTCTGTAATTTTAAATGTAAAATAAGAGGTTTGGAGCCAACAATTAATAGATGTTTGACCTTTGGACAGATTATATAACCTCTGGATTTTTCTCCTTTATAAATTCAGATAATAATAGTGGTTCTCTTATAGTATCATTGGCATTGTTACAGTATTCTCCTAGAGTATCTAAGTAAGATGAGTATTATGGCTGATTCATGTTGTATGGCAGAAACCAACACAACGTTGTAAAGCAGTTATGCTCCAATTAAACATAAATAAAAAGCAATCAGGAAGAATGCTCACACACACACACACACACACACACACACACACACACGAGGTGTAAAGTGCTTGGAACCAATGGTGCCCAGCACAGTGCAAGCACTGAAGAAATTATCATTCCACATCTACTCAAACATGTGAGTAACACAGAATTAAGTTCTATTGACATGTCCATGGGAAGGGGAGTAGGAAAGGAAAGGAAAGTGTTCCAATTACTACTGCTGATTTATAAACCACCTCAAAATTTAATATATTAAAAGTGCTGTTTTATTATATGTACTGTTTCTGTGCATCAGGACTTCATACAGAGCACAGGAGCGTGATGTTGAGAAGACTTGAAGGTAGCCAGTGACTATAGGGTCTGGCAACCCTCTCCAGTATTCTTGCCTGGAGAATCCCACGGACAGAGGAGTCTAGTGGGCTACAGTTCATAGGGTCACAGAGAGTAGGACTCAACTGAAGCGACTTAGCACGCACCTAAGGACTGTGAAGGCAATGGCACCCCACTCCAGTACTCTTGCCTGGAGAATCCAACTGACAGAGGGGCCTGGCAGGCTACAGTTCATAGGGTCGCAAAGAGTTGGACACTACTGAAGGGACTTAGCGTGCACCTAAGGGCTGTGATAATCATCTTAAGGTGTCTTCATCTGGGAGTTGATGCTGGGCCCTGAGCTGGTCATCAACCAGAAATGTGTATGTGTATTTTTCTCATGGTCTGGAAAGGTTTGGGCAACCTACACCATGGTGGCTGGGTTCCAAAGGCAAGCATATCCAGAGACAGGCAGAAGTTGTATTGCTTTTCTAACCTAGCATTAGAAACCACATAACATCACACAGTATCACCAGATTGACAAAGAGGTAACAACCAATGTTTTAATGGGAGGAGTGTCAGAGTTACATTGAAAGAAGAGCGTGTGGAATGGGAGGTTTTGTTGCAAAGTGTCTGGAAACACAATCTTCCAGAGGGAGTGAGAGAAAGTGAGAGAGAGAAATTTTCAAGACAACATGAAGGATGAAAACCTCTTATGGCGTAGCTTTGCAGCAAAACAATTTGGAGAAGCACTTAACTTTGAAGTGCCAAATAACCACTGCCTGAATACAGAAACTCACTGAAAACTGTCAAAAGTTTATTAGGCTCATATACTTTGGAAGAGAGCAGACTATAACAAAAAACTTTCCTAAACTTGCTTCTTAAACTGAGCAGAACAAAGATAATGAAAAAACATAAAGTTATTGTTAGATATATAGATACCCAGATTCATCATAAACTAGGTAAGAGGAGAAATTCAGCAGTCAGAATATGCCTGGGAAAAAGAGTAAACAAAAACAGCTCGGTTCATAAAAATTCTGTTAGTTTTTAACATTAAATTGTAGAATTCTTATGATTTAAAAATAATTGACCCTTTATTGTACAGATGCTTGCTCCTTGGAAGAAAAGCTATAACCAATTTAGATGGCATATTAAAAAGCAGAGACATTATTTTGTAAACAAACGTCCATCTAGTCAAAGCTATGGTCCATCCATCTAGTCAAAGCTAGGTCCATCTGGTCAAAAGTTTTTCCAGAGTCATGTATGGATGTGAGGGTTGGACTATAAAGAAAGCTAAGCACTGAAGAATTGGTTCTTTTGAACTGTAGTGCTGTAGAAGAGTCTTGACAGTCCCTTGAACTGCAAGATCAAACCAGTCAATCCTAAAGGAAATCAATCCTGAATATTCATTGGAAGGACTAATGCCGAAGTTGAAATTCCAATACTTTGGCCACATGATGTGAAGAACTGATGCACTGGAAAAGACCCTGATGCTGGGAAAGATTGAAGGCAGAAAGAAAAGGAGATGACAGAAGATGAGATGGTTGGATGGCATCACCAACTCAATGGACGTGAGTTTGAGCAAGCTCTGGGAGTTGGTGATGGACAAGGAAGCCTGGCGTGCTACAGTCCATGGGGTCTCAAATAGTCAGACACTGCTGAGTGATTAAACTGAACTGATGCAAAGTACTAGATTATTTACTTCATATCTGAACTTTGCAACATTATGAAGTTGCTATAATTGCTCCCCTTTTACAGGTAAAAAAAAGTTAAGGCTCAGAGAGAAACTAAAAAATTTGGCCTGTTTTATCTGATCCCTAACTCTACGTGTTTTCTACAACCACACAATGCTTTTGACTTGCTTATAAAATTAACTTCTTGAGGATATTAAGTTAAAAGAACCAGACAGACACTTCTGGCCAGAACTGGAAACAGGGGGAAATCCCAAGTATCACAGTAAGCTTTTTATTTGAAATAGACTAAAAAAAAAAAAATCTGAAGAAGAGGGCATTTAAGGTTCCCAGCCAGGCACAGACCCAACGGCTCTTCAGAGCAATGTGCTTTGACAGGAGCCCCATCACACAGGCCTAAGTTGGTTTTAAGTATTTCTGCAAAGAGTATGAACCAAGAAGAAAAAATAAATTAACTTCAAACAGGAAGAAAGTAGAAATCTTCAGGGAGATGTCTTAATGGGCCAAAACACAAATTTTGAACAAAAAATTATAAATATTCCAAAGGTAGTTCCAGAAATCAATAGGGACAAACAAATGATAAAATATGAATCTGAAGCTGGCTGTGTTAATTAGCTAGAAAAATAAATATAGATGTTACATCAATGTTTCTGGAGCTTACTGCGGCTATTAAAAAATAGACCAACAGGAAACTGTTCCGGAAGCTTTAACCTGACAGTTCTCCTAAGCCCACTTTCCCACTTATTCTTCATAGGCTGTATCCTGGACTTTCCTTAGGGACATCATTAGATTTGCATTTTTCTCACTGTATGAATTAACATGCCCTTCTAGACTTCTCTCAGATAATAAAGCAGTTTATTGAGCTACTGAAACATTTTTAATTTGGAAATATTTCTCTTAAGATCGTGTGATAAAATCATTTTATTGAGGTTTGTTACTTGAGACAAAAAGAATCCTGGGTATTTTTTTTTTAATGTTTGTCACAGCACAAAGCAAATTACAGGACTGGACTTTATAACTGATAATCTAATACTGATACTTTCAACTAAGCAGTACATCAAGTTCTCATATGAAGTTTGCTATTTACCTGAAATCTGACGGAAGAAGTTAGGGGAAAATGTTCATTCTTAAACAGGAAAGTGAAAACAGCTCTCAATGTACTGACCTTAGCAGAAAATGTAAACTCACATTAAGAGTATTAAACTACATTCTTTCCACAAATAAGGTAGTCCAAAATCACTGCAGATTGTGACTGCAGCCATGAAATTAGAAGACGCTTACTCCTTGGAAGAAAAGTTATGACCAACCTAGAGAGCATATTGAAAAGCAGAGACAATACTTTGCTGACTAAGGTCCGTCTAGTCAAGGCTATGGTTTTTCCTGTGGTCATGTATGGATGTGAGAGTTGAACGGTGAAGAAAGCTAAGTGCTGAAGAATTGATGCTTTTGAACTGTGGTGTTGGAGAAGACTCTTGAGAGTCCCTTGGACTGCAAGGAGATACAACCAGTCCATTCTGAAGGAGATCAGCCCTGGGATTTCTTTGGAAGGAATGATGCTAAAGCTGAAACTCTAGTACTTTGGCCACTTCATGCGAAGAGTTGACTCATTGGAAAAAACTCTGATGCTGGGAGGGATTGGGGGCAGAAGGAGAAGGGACGACAGAGGATGAGATGGCTGGATGGCATCACTGACTCGATGGACGGATGTGAGTCTGAGTGAACTCTGGGAGTTGATGATGGACAGGGAGGCCTGGCGTGCTGCAATTCATGGGTCGCAAAGAGTCAGACATGACTGAGCGACTGAACTGAACTGAACTGAACTATGTAGAAAAACAAAGCCTTTTGTTGGAACAAAACAAATCCCTTTGTTGGAACCTCTCCCAGTAACAGTTTATGTATCACCATTTATAATAAATTCACTCCATGCACATGAGTAATTTTAAATTCACACACACAGACACACAGAGGCACATAGACATAGCGGGATGGATCAAGAAACAAAAAAGGGCTGGTATCGTCCCTGTTTAAGTATCTTTCTATGGTACCTAAGGCTAGTTACTGGTGGTTTAATTCCTTTCCTAATCAAAAGCATCTATATCTGAAACCTGCTTTTTTAAGTGTTAACTTAAAAAGCTAGAATAAATCATTAAGAGTATGTTTGTTACCACTATTGTCATTTGGAGATAATTTAGAGAAAAACTGCATTTAGAATATTTCTACAGCTCACAAGGGATTACCAGATCATTTTAGCATTCATGTCTAGATTATCTGACCCAGGATGGATGGGCTTGAACAAAGCCAGAGACTAATCCAGTGTTCCCTGGCTTATGTAAATGAATTGGCTGCTGTAACCTCATCCCTAAAATGGGAGATATTTTCAGACCCTGATATTTCATAAACATTCACCCTCCTATAAATGATGACTTCTCAAAGGACCACATTTTAGCATCTTCAACTTATCTTCACAAATAGGAAAAACACTCTCTTTGAAAATGAACATCATTATTCTTTTGTAACTAAGGGTCTAGATTTAAAATCATTATTGAGTAGGATATGATTTTAGACTTTTCCCTCAAGCTTTGATTTGGAACTATAAGTAGGATCCTGAGGGAAGGTACCTAGTTAGCAGAAATCCATCCTTATATACCAGGAACAGCTTCATAGAAGGCTAAGGAGCTTTTAGAAGGAACTGTATAAACTAAAAGGATATGGAAAACCCCCTTTTAGAAACACTCCCACGCCTTCCAACCCATTCCCTACAAACAATATTTGATGTTTTGTTTGTTACCTTCAAAGTGCTCCAAGCCTCATAGAAGCCCATCAATACCATTAGAATCTAGACTGGTATAAACTGTTAAATTGGTTAACAGAAATTCAATTCCCCCAAATGCTCAATGAATACCCCAAGCAAAGAAATACAGTTTATTTTCATATTTAGACGGTAACTAGATAAGTTTCAGTGAATGGATAAAAGTGACCTGTTTTATATATATAAGACAAACTGCATAAGAAGCATTCAGAGGCTAGTGGTAAAGAACCCTCCTGCCAGTGCTGGAGACATAAGAGACCTGGGTTCAGTCGTTGGGTCAGGAAGACCCTCTGGAGGAGGGTATGGAACCCACTCCAATATTCCTGCCAGAGAAATCCCATGGACAGAGGAGCCTGGTGGGCTAGAGTCCACAGGGTCACAAGAGTCAGACACGACAGTAGTGACTTGGCATGCACACATAGTAAGTCTTATGTCAAACTGATTAAGTTTTTAATTAGCTTGTTGTCTTAAATAAGTAAATATTCCCACCTGAAATCTTATTTACACCACTTTTTGGCACAGACCCACATTTCCAAAGTCATATCAAAGTTTAACGTCAAACCGGCCGGATATCCACTATCATAAAGTCACAGTCAGTGATAACTGACAGTGAGACTCCATGCAACAAAAAAGGCCTTGTTCCAAAGTGGTGCTTGCCATCTACACAGCTGCACTATTAAAAATGTTGAAGGCAAGGTTCACATTCCTTTCCCTCTACTATACCAAGAAATTCAGACTCATCAGTGGCAAAGATTTGGATTAACAAAGCAAAAAGGGGCTAGAGAGAGAGAACGTTATACAGTAATAATTCCCTCTCCTCGGGAGTCATAAGGCTACCCCTTGGGCTTNAAGAAATTCAGACTCATCAATGGCAAAGATTTGGATTAACAAAGCAAAAAGGGGCTAGAGAGAGAGAACGTTATACAGTAATAATTCCCTCTCCTCGGGAGTCATAAGGCTACCCCTTGGGCTTTCCAGAGAGAATGAACAAACTGGGTAAACTTGAGGCAAATGTTTTTGAGTCTAAGCATCAAGACAAACAAACAGCACCCCTAAAACGGCAAACCTGAAGGGCCTACCTAAATGGCTCCACTGGCAGGTTTAATTAACAACATCATTTGATCCTTGATTCAGATAAAGGACTATTTACAGGATGCTTCTGCTCAATTCCCTGGTGCCTTAGGGCTTCCCTGGTGGCTCAGAGGTTAAAGCATCTCCCTGGAATGCAGGAGACCTAGGTTCGAATCCTGGGTCAGGAAGATCCCCTGGAGAAGGAAATGGCAACCCACTCCAGTACTCTTGCCTGGAGAATCCCATGGAGGGAGAAGCCTGGTAGGCTACAGTCCATGGGGTCACAAAGTGTTGGACACGACTGAGTGACTTCACTTTCTTTCTTTCAGGCAGTAAAGGATCTGCCTGCAATGCTGGAGACCTGGGTTTGATCCCTAGGTTGGGAAGATTCCCCTGGAAAAGGGAATGGCAACCCACTCCGGTATTCTTGCCTGGAGAATTCCATGGACAGAGGAGCCTGGCTGGCTATAGTCCATGTAGTCAAAAAGATTCGTACACAACTGAGTAACTAACGTACTTCTGTTCATTCGTTCCACCCAAGCAGTCAGGTTCACTTCAGTACTCCTTGGCTTGTGGCCAAGCACCTAGGCTTTGAGTGGTGCTGGACTCAAATCCTAATTCAGTCGTTCAAACCTAGACAGCATTTTAAAAAGCAGAGACATCACTTTGCCAACAAAGGCCCATCTAGTCAAAGCTATGGTTTTTCCAGTAGTCATGTATGGATGTGGACTGGATCATAGAGAAGGCTAAACACCAAAGAATTGAGGCTTTTGAACTGTGGTGCTGGAGAAGACTCTAGAGTCCCTTGGACAGCAAGGAGATCAAACCAGTCAATCCTAAAGGAAATCAACCCTGAATATTCACTGGAAGGACTGATGCTAAAGCTGAAGCTCCAATATTTTAGCCTAAAAGCAACTCGCTGGAAAAGACCCCGAGGCTGGGAAAGATTGAGGGCAAAATGAGAAGAGGATAGCAGAGGATGAGAGGTTGGATGGCATCACCGATTCAATGGACAACAAGAACTTGGGCGATTTCCAAGAGATGGTGAGAGACACGGAGGCGTGGTGTGCTATAGCCCATGGGGTCACAAAGAGTTGGAGAAGACATAGCAACTGAACAACAACTAATCCTGACTGCTTGAAAAACATATTTATAAATTCATTGGCTTCTGGATTATTGCTCTATGTTCAGAAATTTTTGTGAAAGTAAACACAACTTCACAATGACCAATCTCTATAACTTTTTTCATGCTTTAGTGTTATTTCAACTGTCTAGAACACACCACTACCTCTGTTTTCTCCTAGAGTGTTCTTTTTCTATTTTCAGTGCCATAGCCATTAATGTCTCTTTCCACATCAGTCAGATATCTTCCTAAGACCATTAATGGGAACCACTGCAAACGAGGTTGTTCGATCAAGCAAAAGCAATCACCAAGATGAAAAATAAAACTCAAAGCCCCAGCAGCCCTAAGTGATTCAGCACATTTGTGGAACAAAGCAACAGCCATCAGCACAGCTCTGGGTATCTGAGGAGCTAGAGTGACTTCTACATTTTCGAGCCACATTCTTAGGACAAGTGGAATAAGTTTAGCTGCCCTACTTTATCTCACAGTGGTTTTAAGAGGCAAATGATGTGATGTGCATAAAAGAACCTTGTGCCCACAGAAGCACGTTGCCATGGAAATGTGGAAGTAGCTCTATCTTCCTAGAAATAGGTTCTACATTACCATCTCAACTAAGCAGTGGTCTGATTTTCCATAAAATATCTATGTTGGTGAAGATATTTTTTGAGATTTCCTAAGGTTCAGTCCATGGAATATTAATAGATATTATGCAAATGAAAGGACAATGAAACCCCTTCCAAATTTTTTTGATCAGATAGTCTGAAAAAAATGCTTGGTTAAGCAAAATTAAACAGACTTCATTACTGCAGAACTTCTGAACGCCTTTAAGATGCTAATATGCAATACTTTGTGGATGCTGTATAACGTGGTTTCTAAGCCTCTTTGACTATAAAACTGTTTTCTTAGGGAACATCTCTTGGCAATAATGCCCAGTGAGTATCATTAGGAAACAGAGCACTAATAATTTTTTTTTCTTGTACAACTTGCTGAATGAAGCAGAACTTATTCAGCATGTATCTCAGACCTCCAATTCCAGACAGACACATAGAAAGAAGCCAAGGGAATTAACACTGATTCCAGCTGAGTTCATCCCTTTTCTAATAACATTAAGATAAATAGGATTCTGAGCATCAGATATTTTAGAGACAAGTCAGGCTTTTGCTTGCCAGGTTTCCAAGTAAAATCATTGGTAAGCGGACATCATTAGGCCTAAACTCACCGACCTGCATCACCCACAGCCGTTCTTCCTCCCCACCCACCCCAATAACCATATTCTAACATTCTAGATTCTAACTTTCTCCTTCTCTTTTCCATTCAAAACTTAAGGTCCTAACATTTCTGGGACACAGCTAGGGGTCCTAGTGAAAGACAAGCTAGGTATCCATGGGCAAGTTACTTCACTTTTCCCGGCCTCAGTTTCCTCTAGTATAAAGCAGATATAATAGTATAGACATCCTCGTTATTTAAATTTAGGAAGTGAAAAATTTTGAGTAAGTCCTTGCTATGGAAACGCACTGGAGAAGGGACTGGCAACCCACTCCAGTATTCTTGCCTGGAAAATCCCATGGACCGAGGAGCCTGGAAAGGTATAATCTATGAGGTCGCCAAGAATCGGACACGACTGAACAACCGAGCGTGCATGCGCGCGCACACACACGGAAACTCCCACTACCTGCCGTCTGAAAATCAGGAGCCAAATTTATTTAAACAGTGTAGAGTACATCATGAGAAACGCTGGACTGGAAGAAACACAAACTGGAATCAAGATTGCTGGGAGAAATATCAATAACCTCAGATATACAAATGACAACACCCTTATGGCAGAAAATGAAGAGGAGCTAAAAAGCCTCTTGATGAAAGTGAAAGAGGGGAGTGAAAAAGTTGGCTTAAAGCTCAGCATTCAGAAAATGAAGATCATGGCATCTGGTCCCATCACTTCATGGGAAATAGATGGGGAAACAATGAAAACAGTGTCAGACTTTATTTTCTGGGCTCCAAAATCACTGCAGATGGTGACTGCAGCCATGAAATTAAAAGACGCTTACTCCTTGGAAGGAAAGTTATGACCAACCTAGATAGTATATTCAAAAGCAGAGACATTACTTTGCCGACTAAGGTCTGTCTAGCAAGGCTATGGTTTTTCCAGTAGTCATGTATGGATGTGAGAGTTGGACTATGAAGAAGGCTGAGTGCCAAAGAACTGATGCTTTTGAACTTTGGTGTTGGAGAAGACTCCTGAGTGTCCCCTGGACTGCAAGGAGATCAGCCCTGGGATTTCTTTGGAAGGAATGATGCTAAAGCTGGAATTCCAGTACTTTGGCCACCTCATGCAAAGAGTTGACTCATTGGAAAAGACTTTGATGCTGGGAGGGATTGGGGGCAGGAGGAGAAGGAGACAACAGAGGATGAGTTGGCTGCTTGGCATCACTGACTCGATGGACGTGAGTCTGAGTGAACTCTAGGAGTTGGTGATGGACAGGGAGGCCTGTCATGCTGCGATTCATGGGGTCACAAAGAGTCGGACACGACTGAGTGACTGAACTAAACTGAATATCCCTTGTTATCCAACTTTGCTATCCACACTTGCTAAACTAAACAGATGTGAGACTAAGGAGTAATTGTGGTACTCACATCACAGAGTCATTGTGCAGACTAAATCAGTTAGTATCTGTAAGGCATTTTGAGGCTGTCTGGCAGAGTATTTGCTATTTATTTGCTATTCTTATTATTTTGGCTACTATAACATAATATTCTGTGAGTATTAATAATAGACTTAGGGAATTTATTTTTACTTAACAGAAGCTCTCAGTGTTTTAATCCAAAGTTTTAAAGAAAGGATTGACTCTAAAATTTTATTCATGTGCTCATTTGTTTTTATCAGAGGATCTTTTGAGGGGAAAAAAAGAGCATAGAGATATGAATCAGGAGACCTCATTTCTGGCCAAACTAATTTCTAGCAAAGTACTAATCATAACATATTAGGTCAGGGCATAATCTGTGAGGTTTCAGTTTCCCCTTGAGAAAAGTGGGACAAATGCCTACCCTCCTTACCTCATGGGATCAAGAGAAAATGAATATAAAAGTATTCTGCAGGCACTTCCCCAGGGTGCAGGGGTTACCTTCACCTTCCAATGCGGGGGGCACAGATTCCATCCCTGAGTAGGGAACTAAGGTTCCACATGGCTCCTGGTCCAAAGACTAAGACATGACACAGAAGCAATACTGTAACAAATTCAATAAAGACTTTAAAAATGGTCCAAATCAAAAAATATTTGTAAAACATAAGTACTCTGCAAATGGTAACATGGAGCACTCAGGAGGGGACTGCTTGCCATTCTACTTAGGTCCCTGCTTACCGTGTTTCTGGGATGTAACCTCAGAATTCCAGTCCTCAAACCCATATGAAACTCAGAGTCCTGAACAAATCTGCTGGAGAGGAAATCAGAGCATATTTCACACCGATTCGCAGATGTACAGCTACATTCTGGAAACAACATTGTATCAAGCGACAGACATTCATGGAGCACCTACTAGGCTCCCGAAGGTGTTCTTCATGCAGCTCTGGCTGAATCCTGAGGTTTGTGACTCTACCTACCGAAGCACGTGCTGATGTAAGTTTCCCCTCTCTCCTGCCATCCTGCTGATCCTTATCAAGTCACTTACATATTACTGGCTCAAGCTGCCTTCTTTGGAAAAATGGCCCCCTGCTTCATGAGACTAGAACCATTTGCAAGCTCACGATACTAAGCTGTTTGCATTTCCTCAAAAGGAAAGTCTGACTGAAGACCAGTGTACTTATCAGGAAAGTATCAGGGGGCTGATTTCCAGCTGCAGTGCCTGCTTTGTTATTCATTTATTTTCTTCCCTTGGAAATTTAATAAACTTTATCTAAAAGGTCATGAGTCCTTCCTGAATAGCACTCCAAAGGTATTTGTATAGCATTTAATATTTAGCCAATCCTTTACGATCAGACTATTTATTTTACTCCTAGCAATCTAAAGTAGTTCATTACTATCGCATTCTGTATAGAAGTGAAGACGCTGAGGCCCCAAGGCATATACACTTTACTGTACTTACTCTATCAGTCAAGTGAGAATCAAGTCATCAAGTTGAATTACACTTTTAATTTCTTTTTTATTTTATCTCCTAAGTATAATTGACTATACAAAGAAGATTTAATGCTAGCAGAAGGAAAAAAAAATCTCAGATAAAATATGAATCTGGTGCTGTACAATAAAAAGTATTCCTGTGCTTTTTTCCTTTTCTCTCTTCAATAACCGTTCCCTTTGTCCCAATTATCTCCTAAATTACCCATAAAATATGCTATCAGCTTATTTTAGACTAATATAAAATTGCAAAAAATTAGAAAAACAACAACCCACAGGTGACTAAAAACCTTAGGTTAAAAAGAAAGGGAAAAGTCACTGAGATTGAATTGCAACCCCAGAGCCTCTATCCTATGAACTTCTCTAGTTCAAAAGCAATTTGTTTTTCTAATGAAACAGCATAACCCTGACTGTCTGAGGACACTTCAAAGTCATGTTCTCCAACCTCAGCTGGGCCCTTACTGTCTGACGATTCTTTCATACACCTTTACTGAGTCTCAGCCCATTCACAACTTTAGCTTCATCTTCAACACACAGATTCCACAAGTTATTTTGATCTTTGGTAAATGAATCTTTTACCATTTATGAATGAATGAACGAATCTTTTCCTTTTTCAATTCCCAACTTCACTGAAGCAAACAAAATTATCTTCTCCTTTAATTCCTCTCACACTTTGGGGCACTTTTCCTGTTATCTCTAACAAGCTTAGATGGACTCCATTCTAAAGTGAACTTTCATCAGCCCTGTTATTTCCTCAAATTATCTCTTCTCTTGATCCTAATTTCTCAAGCTATCAGTATTTCATTTTCCATAACCTATTTTCTCCCCAACCATAACCCCAACCCCTAAAAACTGGCTTTTGCTTTCAATTACCTCCTTTTATGTCATACACTATAACATACTGGCACATTTATTCACTCAGCAAATTCTTTTGGAGCATCACTATACTTGGTGCAAGTAACACGATTGTAACGGATTTTACAGTCTAGCAGGGAAGACAAGTAACAGGTGAACAAAAAATACTTGGAAATAACAAGGTATGCTACAAACGAGATGAACAGGTAGACTGCTGGGGAAAGCAGGGGAAGACTTCCTACTGGGGTACCATGGTCAGGAAGGCTTTTCTGAAATGGTGGCAAAAAATAGCCCGTTGTTTAGACTGTAGAATGACCCTTTAGTACAGACCAATCTATAAAGATTTGAAGCAAGGAAGAACTTGGTGCTTTTGAAAAATGAGTCAGTTCAACACAGTAAGTAGGATGTGAAGTAAGGGACCATGGATCCTGGAAACAGACCCATGGGGTCAGGAGCCATTTCAGGCTCAGATTCTGATGCTATTTCTAGTAAAACTCCAGTCTGCCAGGCAGAAAACANGAATCTTTTCCTTTTTCAATTCCCAACTTCACTGAAGCAAACAAAACTATCTTCTCCTTTAATTCCTCTCACACTTTGGGGCACTTTTCCTGTTATCTCTAACAAGCTTAGATGGACTCCATTCTAAAGTGAACTTCCATCAGCCCTGTTATTTCCTCAAATTCTCTCTTCTCTTGATCCTAATTTCTCAAGCTATCAGTATTTCATTTTCCATAACTTATTTTCTCCCCAACCATAACCCCAACCCCTAAAAACTGGCTTTTGCTTTCAATTACCTCCTTTTATGTCATACACAGGGCACATTTATTCACTCAGCAAATTCTTTTGGAGCATCACTATACGTGGTGCAAGTAACACGATTGTAACTTGGATTTTACAGTCTAGCAGGGAAGACAAGTAACAGGTGAACAAAAAATACTTGGAAATAACAAGGTATGCTACAAACGAGATGAACAGGTAGACTGCTGGGGAAAGCAGGGGAAGACTACCTACTGGGGTACCATGGTCAGGAAGGCTTTTCTGAAATGGTGGCAAAAAATAGCCCGTTGTTTAGACTGTAGAATGACCCTTTAGTACAGACCAATCTATAAAGATTTGAAGCAAGGAAGAACTTGGTGCTTTTGAAAAATGAGTCAGTTCAACACAGTAAGTAGGATGTGAAGTAAGGGACCATGGATCCTGGAAACAGACCCATGGGGTCAGGAGCCATTTCAGGCTCAGATTCTGATGCTATTTCTAGTAAAACTCCAGTCTGCCAGGCAGAAAACATTACCTAGAAATGGCAGTTCAGTTTAGGCAAACATTTCCAGCGGAGAGCTCTACCATGAATGATCAGGATGCCCTAACAAATAAACACAGCAAGCAAATATTCAGAAACAGGCCGCGTTCAGAGGTTCTAACCGCCAGCATGAGGGGATTCTCTGAGCAGAGCTCTGAGCCCCAGTTATCAAAAGCCAGTTCCAAGGTGGCTCTCGAAGAAGAAGGCTGGTACCCTATTCTGGGGGTCGGGGCAACCAAGGCAGGAGGTGAGCCTTAGGCAAAGGCACCTCAGTGAAGATTCAAGGATAGAAAATAACACGGAAATCCATACACCAGAACCAAAGCAACTTGCAGAATCGACGTGTTGGTGATGAAGCACAGGTCCAGTCACTGGGGAGGACACAAGACTAGGGACCTCAATAGCAATGTGACTTGATTTTGAGTATCAGTGTGCTCAGCTCAAACTCTGTTTTTCCTCGCATCTGAAGCTAGGATGGCTCCTGGAAACCAGGGTGCGACTGAAATCTCCACTCTGAGTCTGTGAACTGCAGAGAGCAACTATAAGCAAGTTCCTATAAAAGAAACTGTTCTTTCAAAGATTTCAAGGATTTCTTTGTTGCTAGATCTTATGGTCAGTTTCATCTTCATTTTCTACCACTCCTTGGACCCAATATGTCCATCCCATATTTACTGCCTTTCTCTTAAGGCCCAAAAATCTTTTAGTAAAATCCATCTCCTTCATTTTCACACCAAAGCAGTTGCCAATCCAGTCTACTCTACCTCCTCTGTTCCCCTTCTCTTTAATTCTACCAACATAATCCAACTGAGCTGTCATTAAAGCCTCATCTAGAATCCCAAAGTGTCTTCTCTACTTTTAAAACAATATAGCCGATCATTTGTCTTTGTTAAAGCCCATCTGAACCATATGAGTCTCCCACCAAATGGCTTGCATGCATGTTTCCATCTCCTCTTAGTCCCTCACTGCATATTTATTGAATTTCTTCTGGGTGCCAAGTACTGTGCTAGGTACTGATCATTCAGTAGTGGACAAAACAGAGTAGTAATGAAAGGCTTGGCTTACACCAGTGGCTTTCAAATGTTTAGTCCCTAAAATCATTTTGTCCATAAGAAATTTCTACTTGGAAGCCCAGTGTGTCAGACATACAAAATGAGAGTTGTGAGTGAGACAGGGACTGCCTACTTTTTTCTCACATCACAGGATCCTTCAGAGACTCTTTCAAGATATTTTAGACTTCCTTGGTTTTCACGTACTATGCTTTGAAATACATACATGCCTGTGCACACACGTGCACATCCCCACACACACACATGCAAACACCTCTGGTTGGAAACCATAAATTTCCCCAATTTTTGCTAACTACTTTCTGTGTTTTGTTTTCTTTCAACCACAAGTTCCATTATGCAAACTCAACCACATTTTATTTGACAGTAGCTGTACTACTGCGAAGGGTTTAATTTTTGCAAACTCAAGCATACATTGAATCAGCTTATTCACAGACAGATAATTTAGTAATTCTCACACTACAGATGTAGTGCAAGTGGACAAGCCTACAGTGGTATTGTAGCTTCTGAGCCAATCACACATTCTCAGCTTCCTTTTATGCTATATATTACAGATTATAGGACAGACTCTAAAAATCCTCTATTGATGTGAGTCAGATGGAGATAAAAAATTAAGTTCTAATTTACAAATGAATTGAAGGCATGAGAAATATTATTTATATACATTATAAATATATTCTTCAGGCACTCTGTCTATCAGATCTAATCCCTTGAATCTATTTGTCAGTTTCACTGTATGATTGTAAAGGATTTGATATATGTCATACCTGAATGGCCTAGTGGTTTTCCCTACTTTCTTCAATTTAAGTCTGAATTTTACAATAAGGAGTTGATGATCTGATCCATAGTCAGCTCCCAATCTTGTTTTTGCTGACTCTATAGAGNAAATAACAAGGTATGCTACAAACGAGATGAACAGGTAGACTGCTGGGGAAAGCAGGGGAAGACTACCTACTGGGGTACCATGGTCAGGAAGGCTTTTCTGAAATGGTGGCAAAAAATAGCCCGTTGTTTAGACTGTAGAATGACCCTTTAGTACAGACCAATCTATAAAGATTTGAAGCAAGGAAGAACTTGGTGCTTTTGAAAAATGAGTCAGTTCAACACAGTAAGTAGGATGTGAAGTAAGGGACCATGGATCCTGGAAACAGACCCATGGGGTCAGGAGCCATTTCAGGCTCAGATTCTGATGCTATTTCTAGTAAAACTCCAGTCTGCCAGGCAGAAAACATTACCTAGAAATGGCAGTTCAGTTTAGGCAAACATTTCCAGCGGAGAGCTCTACCATGAATGATCAGGATGCCCTAACAAATAAACACAGCAAGCAAATATTCAGAAACAGGCCGCGTTCAGAGGTTCTAACCGCCAGCATGAGGGGATTCTCTGAGCAGAGCTCTGAGCCCCAGTTATCAAAAGCCAGTTCCAAGGTGGCTCTCGAAGAAGAAGGCTGGTACCCTATTCTGGGGGTCGGGGCAACCAAGGCAGGAGGTGAGCCTTAGGCAAAGGCACCTCAGTGAAGATTCAAGGATAGAAAATAACACGGAAATCCATACACCAGAACCAAAGCAACTTGCAGAATCGACGTGTTGGTGATGAAGCACAGGTCCAGTCACTGGGGAGGACACAAGACTAGGGACCTCAATAGCAATGTGACTTGATTTCGAGTATCAGTGTGCTCAGCTCAAACTCTGTTTTTCCTCGCATCTGAAGCTAGGATGGCTCCTGGAAACCAGGGTGCGACTGAAATCTCCACTCTGAGTCTGTGAACTGCAGAGAGCAACTATAAGCAAGTTCCTATAAAAGAAACTGTTCTTTCAAAGATTTCAAGGATTTCTTTGTTGCTAGATCTTATGGTCAGTTTCATCTTCATTTTCTACCACTCCTTGGACCCAATATGTCCATCCCATATTTACTGCCTTTCTCTTAAGGCCCAAAAATCTTTTAGTAAAATCCATCTCCTTCATTTTCACACCAAAGCAGTTGCCAATCCAGTCTACTCTACCTCCTCTGTTCCCCTTCTCTTTAATTCTACCAACATAATCCAACTGAGCTGTCATTAAAGCCTCATCTAGAATCCCAAAGTGTCTTCTCTACTTTTAAAACAATATAGCCGATCATTTGTCTTTGTTAAAGCCCATCTGAACCATATGAGTCTCCCACCAAATGGCTTGCATGCATGTTTCCATCTCCTCTTAGTCCCTCACTGCATATTTATTGAATTTCTTCTGGGTGCCAGGTACTGTGCTAGGTACTGATCATTCAGTAGTGGACAAAACAGAGTAGTAATGAAAGGCTTGGCTTACACCAGTGGCTTTCAAATGTTTAGTCCCTAAAATCATTTTGTCCATAAGAAATTTCTACTTGGAAGCCCAGTGTGTCAGACATACAAAATGAGAGTTGTGAGTGAGACAGGGACTGCCTACTTTTTTCTCACATCACAGGATCCTTCAGAGACTCTTTCAAGATATTTTAGACTTCCTTGGTTTTCACGTACTATGCTTTGAAATACATACATGCCTGTGCACACACGTGCACATCCCCACACACACACATGCAAACACCTCTGGTTGGAAACCATAAATTTCCCCAATTTTTGCTAACTACTTTCTGTGTTTTGTTTTCTTTCAACCACAAGTTCCATTATGCAAACTCAACCACATTTTATTTGACAGTAGCTGTACTACTGCGAAGGGTTTAATTTTTGCAAACTCAAGCATACATTGAATCAGCTTATTCACAGACAGATAATTTAGTAATTCTCACACTACAGATGTAGTGCAAGTGGACAAGCCTACAGTGGTATTGTAGCTTCTGAACCAATCACACATTCTCAGCTTCCTTTTATGCTATATATTACAGATTATAGGACAGACTCTAAAAATCCTCTATTGATGTGAGTCAGATGGAGATAAAAAATTAAGTTCTAATTTACAAATGAATTGAAGGCATGAGAAATATTATTTATATACATTATAAATATATTCTTCAGGCACTCTGTCTATCAGATCTAATCCCTTGAATCTATTTGTCAGTTTCACTGTATGATTGTAAAGGATTTGATATATGTCATACCTGAATGGCCTAGTGGTTTTCCCTACTTTCTTCAATTTAAGTCTGAATTTTACAATAAGGAGTTGATGATCTGATCCATAGTCAGCTCCCAATCTTGTTTTTGCTGACTCTATAGAGATTCTCCTTACAAATAGATGTGAAAAGAAGAGAANCCACATTCTGTCAGACCTCTCCACCATGACCTGCCTATCTTGGGTGGCCCCAGAGAGCATGGCTTAGTTTCATTGACTTAGACAAGGCTGTGGTCCATGTGATTAGACTGACTAGTTTTCTGTGATTATGGTGTGTGTGTCTGCCCTCTGATGCCTCTCACAATACCTACCGTCTCCCTTGGTTTCTCTTACCTTGGACGTGGCGTATCTCTTCATGGCTGCTCCAGCAAAGCGCAGCAGCTGCTCCTTACCTTAGACGAGGGTTTTCTCCTGACAGCCCCCTCTCCTGACCTTGAACGTGGAGTAGCTCCTCTCAGCCCTCCTGCGCCCACCTTTCTGTACCAGAANCGTGGCGTATCTCTTCATGGCTGCTCCAGCAAAGCGCAGCAGCTGCTCCTTACCTTAGACGAGGGTTTTCTCCTCACAGCCCCCCCTCCTGACCTTGAACGTGGAGTAGCTCCTCTCAGCCCTCCTGCGCCCACCTTTCTGTACCAGAATATAAATTCCAGGAAGATAGGAATTCTGATATTTTTAGTCACTTTTGGAAATGCTAGCAAGTCACACTATTTTTTGATTGAGTGACGTTTCCTTCACTTTTACTAAAGGTTCATTACCATCAAAGATACTTAAACATCTCCTAGTGTGCATACATACACAGATAGATAGGTATCGATATATGTTGTTGTTATTTAGTCACTAAGTTGTATCTGACTCTTTTATGACCCTGTGAACTGTAGCCCACCAAGCTCCTCTGTCCATGGGATTCTGCAGGAAAGAAAAAAAAGTGGGTTTCCATTTCCTTCTTCAGAGGATCTTTCTGACCCAGGAAGATCCTTCCTGAACCTGCATCTCCTGCACTGGTAGGAAGATTCTTTATCACTGAGCCCATATAGACATATACACACATGTATAGATATACATTATATATGTACACATTCACTGTGTATACATGTACATGCACACACATACATCTGGAGGGTATATTAAATATATTAAGAACATGGTCAATAGTAAACACTGGGTGTTCTTGGAATAAACATGACGCATCCTGGGAAGTTTACATTGGATCCTAACTCACCCTCTATCCCATTAGCTTATTTTCTTAGATGTTTACACTGGGGCACATGCATCCTGAATGTTATCACTTCTCACTGTAAGAATACATATATAGATGCAGGAAATAGAAGCCTTTTCTTATTTCTCCGGAAAGAATTAAGTGGCGCTGTCATTCTACCCACCCCAAATCGGGCTGCTGTTGGGGCGCCCATCTGTTGCCAGTGTGGTTATAATCTCCACCTGAATCACCCCAGGCTTGCTGCCAGCTCCCCGCCTCACCAATTTCCCTTCCCTAGTTCCCCTCTCACCAGTCAATATGAGTAAAGCCCAGGGCCAGCTCCACCAGGACCTTAAATAAAGTCATTCCCACATCTCCATGGCAGTAACCACCCCCTTAGACAACACTCTCGACGCTGTTCCACTGCGTCCTCACCTGCAGGAGGCAAATGCTGTGTAAAAGGAATGACAAGCTCACACGAGTACAAGTCAACTCAGGCCTGGATACTGAAGATGACTGGGTGGATTGTATACCCTGCTCAGCTCCCACTCACAGTTTCAGAAGCAATTAGGAATGCCAAATGGGTTTAGGAAATGTGATTTTGGTGCAAGGAAGAGAGCTAAAAGTTGAGAACTCTGCTGAAATGAGGACCCTGGGGAAAGTGGTTCAGAAAACTCAACCCTGTGGCCAAGAAACACAGGAAAGCAATGTTATTTGTTTGTTTGTTTGTTTGTTTGCAGAGATCTGGTAGAGAAAATGCAAATAAAACAAACCTGGTCTTGTAAAAAATAAAAACTCCATACCTGTCCTATGTGTGGGTGTGGAAATGAAGCTGACACATCCTCATTGTGCTGGAATCTTCCAGAGGAAAGCCAGTAACATCAAAATGGTCCCAGATCAGATACCTCTCAGGCACCTGTTAGACACAAATTCCAAAGTCCTGCCTAGAAACTTGTCATCCACCCAGCACACCGGACTCCTACAGAAGAATAATGTCTAGAAAAGATTATTTCACAAAGTGTATAGATCATTGGGAAAAAAAATCTGCTCCCCTCCAAAGAGTCAGCAAGCAAACCCAGTAGGTTTGTTTAGCACTGCTAATTCAAATAAGTTTAAAATTGTTAAAGAAATGGTTAAAAGGAAAGACGCAGTAAGGGTGGAATGCTATGAAAATAAATGAGTAGATCAAGAACAATGCAGCAAAACTTCTAGAAATGAAAAACAAAACCATTAAAATTGATCAGAGCATCCTAGTTCTATGCAATTGGGCAGGAAAAGGGATGAAGCACCCCAGGGCTCTCTGGAAGGATTGGAAATGATAGCATTTACATTAAAGGGAAGCATAACCAGGACAGCACTTTGCCCTAATTCTAGTGACAAGAAGACACAATAATTCTCTCAAAAGCCCCAGGGGCATTATGCTAACACAAGAACAACATGGGAGGATCCTAACTCTTCTGATTTACACACCCTCCTGTCATAGTGCTTCCCTGGTGGCTCAGATGGTAAAGCGTCTGCCTGCAGTGCAGAAGACCTGGGTTCGATCCCTGGGTGGGGAAGATCCCCTGGAGAAGGAAATGGCAGCCCACTCCAGTACTCTTGGCTGGAGAATCCCATGGACGGAGGAGCCTGGTGGGCTACAGCCCATGGGGTCACAAAGAGTCAGACACGACTGGGTGACTTCCCTTTCTTTCTCTTTGTCATAGTGCAGTGCTCTGCCTGGAGGCTCCCTGGCGGCTCAATGGTAAAGAATCTGCCTGCAATACAGATTCTTGGTGACTAAACTACCAGCCACCACCTTAGGAACACACTGGCATCCTTGGAAGAGGTGCATAGAGACAGCAGAGAGTATAAAAAGGGCAGAGGGTTTTCTGGGTCACGTCATTAGGTGGAGGAAGCACTATTTTATTTCTTCTCCTCTTACATTAAGCACTGAAGATAAGTATGACCCTGGAACTACTTTTTTCTTGAATTTTAGATAACGAGATAGACTCAACAAGGCATTTTTGAGGCCATTTCTTTGGCGTTGACCCGTGGTTGGAAGTAAAATATAAAACTCTTTGTTCCTATCCAGTGCTCCAGAATTCTAGCAATTAGTGAGCACTGACTGGCTCCCTGGGCTCTGTTTTCCCATCAGTAACTTCCTTCTTCTGAGCTTAATAAATCTTTGTTGCATTATTACCTAACCTGAAACATGCCTCCAGAATGCCTTGTAAAAGGAAAAATGGCCACAAAATCAGAATCTGAGAAAGGGTGCACAGAGCTCTTTCATGAAAGTTATTTTTAAAAAATTATGAAGTAGATCTCTCTTTAGTTCCCCTGAAACTGGTAGTGTTTCGAAGGGACAAGATCTCAAAGGGTGTACTCTTTTTTTTCTGAAATTGGTTTCTGAAGTTTAATCTTTCTTGGACCACATGTGCTAGAATAAATATTCTATCATTTCATACATGAGCTCTGGTTTACTCTAGCTCTGAACATGGAGTCAGTCAACAAAGGGAAGCGGCTTTGCCAAAACTCAGTAATGAATACTGTTTGCAACAGTAACAAAAGTAACACCCCAACCCACCAGGAATAAACTTTTGCTTGTAAAATTTTTGAGAGTGATAATTTTGTAGGGAAAAAAGTCTCCATTAAAATTCATGTGTTAGTTTAGAAATCTCAACGCAGCTATTTCAGGCCCCTTTATCCCCTTCATCATTCAGTAGCTCTGAACTATCTAAATACCTCTAACAAGCAAAACTAAAGAGGAAACTGCTAAGTCGCTTCAGTCGTGTCTGNAGTTTAGAAATCTCAACGTAGCTATTTCAGGCCCCTTTATCCACTTCATCATTCAGTAGCTCTGAACTATCTAAATACCTCTAACAAGCAAAACTAAAGAGGAAACTGCTAAGTCGCTTCAGTCGTGTCTGACTCTGTGGGACCCCACAGATGGCAGCCCACTGGGCTCCCCCTTCCCTAGGACTCTCCAGGTAAGAACACTGGAGTGGGTTACCATTTTCTTCTCCAATGCATGAAAGTGAAAAGTGAAACTGAAGTCGCTCAGTCGTGTCTGACTCTTACCAACCCCATGGACTGCAGCCTACCAGGCTCCTCCATCCATGGGATTTTCCAGGCAAGAGTACTGGAGTGGGGTGCCATTGCTTTCTCCATAATGAGGAAAAACTTATGATAAAAATTGACTAATGGTTTTGCAAGGAAAGTGCAATTTATTACCAATTTACTACAAGGAATAAAGAGGATATAAAACAGGAATGGCCAGTTACATTTTCAGGGTAATGTGCTTGATAAATTAGCACTATAATAAAACTTCAGAAATCACAGCTAGAGTTACCAATAATAAGATATACACTGGAGTGCGTGATTTTAGAAATTTTAAATACTTTCAAAGTTTTATTTTCTCTCTCCATCTTCAAGAATTCATTAATCTAAGTGTTCTAAAGGAATCCAAGCTATAAATGATACATATTTTGGACATGTCACATAAAACTTGTTTGAAAGAACTGTGAGGAAATGAAGATTTTCATTTAAGACCATTATAAAATGAGCCTGAGTGGGGCAACTAGTGAGTTGAATCAGATGAGACTAATCTTTAAAATGAAATGTCCACGTATGTATTTTTAAAAAAAAAATCCTATTCCTATTTTCATGCTTAAAAAACAAAAATCATCCTGGTACTAATTCTAATTCACAAAGTGACCTGAATGATTCCATATGGAAATCTCTTTATGGAATATCTGCATTTCGTACCCTGGATACATTCAAATATCCCTCAAACTACCTGGATAGCCTCAGGAAATTTACCAAATTCACCAACTGCTTTAACATTTATAGTAATCTATTGATAGAATTTCTTGTGTTGGGAGACTTTTATTTAGCAATGCAAAATGAAATAGAAAAAATGGAAAACTGGTTTAACTGTAATTAAGATACACTTCTAAAATTACATCTTAAATATTCACTGAATTGGAACATTTTTCCACATCATGCAGAGTCTAAAAGCCTATAAGTAATGAGCAAATATGATCTTTTCCTATAAGCATGGATTAGACAAAAGTGTGATATGGTGAAGACAGCCACAGCTTAGTATTGAAATGATGACGAGGCCTTATAGAAATCAGGAAGAAAGTAAATGTGACAAGTTTCCTTTCTGTTTGCTTTCAGGGCTGACCTATTGCTCCGGACTAGGAGAATAATTATTACAGAATGAGTCACATAGAAAACACAGGCAAACAGAAGAACACTGAGAATGTAAGTACGTGTTATTCTTTCATTGGTACCTAACTTTAAGGCAAAGACATAAAAATTGTATAGTAAAAACTGTCCCCAAAAGATCAATTCCTGAATGTGACTGTATTTTCTTAAATAACAATCATAGAAGCTTTTGGAAAGCCCCCAAATTACTCAAACCCTAATTTTTTAAAGCAATTATTCCATTATATGGAAAAACCATATGGAATTATAAAAACCATATAATGGAGTTATAAGGTTTTCAATTATATGCACAAAAAACTGAGGTCTTAGGAAGTTACTAATTAGTATTTATCAAATGCAAAAATCATAAGCAAAACAACACTTTTTTAGAGCTGAGTGACTAACCACACACACATATACACAAAGAAGTAAAGGTGAAAGAATTACGAGCAGAAATTTATAGAACTGAAGTCACAGTACAGCTGCCTCAGAAGGTAGGATTAGGCTTTTCTTTCTAAGTCGCTGGCACCCTTAGGGACAGACAAGCTTTGGCAGCATCTCTGCTTGCTCAAGGCTCCGCCCCAAGGAGTGTGATTGTCATGTAACAATATTGACTCGAGGTCAGACTCCAACCGCTAAGGACACGTCTCCTTAATGCACGTGAAACCTTTCTTTCATATACAGCCAAAGCAGCTGCCAGATCCAAACATATTTGTTTAAAAGACCCCTGTTTCCCACCTACCAAATTCATTAGCAGGACATCACTTCACTGGCAAGTTCTAAGGATTCATGAGATTATTCCCTTCAGACTCCAAAGAATGATGTCCATGTTCCCTTTAAAAATACCCAGCTGTTCTGGGTTTCCTGGGTGGCTCAGTGCTAGAGAATCTGCCTTCCAATGGAGGAAACATGGGTTCGATCCCTGGTCTGGGAAGCTCTCACATGCCACGGAGCAACTGAGTCTGTGTCCCGCAACTACTGGGGCTGTGCTCCAGAGCCTGTGTCCCTCGGCAACAGACGCCACCGCAGAGAGGCCCACGTACTAGAGAGGCGGCCCCACTCTGCGATGAGAGAGAAGCCCACAGGGCCAGGAAAACCCAGCGCACTCAATAAATAAGCAAAACCTTTTTTAAAATACCCATCTTCTAAAAGATAGAGTTCATGGGGAAATAATTTATCTACTTTGGATGTTCATATATTATAAATTACTTTTTGCATAATTCTTATGTTTTTTATTCTCATTTTCATACCCAAATTCTCTCCCGTTTTTTTAACCTCCTCCCTCTAGGCTTGCATGATCTTAATTCCCCTACTGGGGATTAAACCTGGGCCCCGGCAGTGAAAGCACCAAGTCCTAATCACTGGACTACCAGGGAATCCCCATAAGTTACTTTTTATTCCTCCTTCCCTCTAAGCTCCACTTCCACGAAGATCTAAAAGGATTTCCAACTGTGGGCCTTTATTCAGAGACAACAAAAGACTTGAATGACTGTGAGACTAGGATTCTTTCCAACTTAGGCCATGGTATAATATTTCTGATAGGAAGAAATACAAGGTAGTGCTATAAAACAAGGGCAGAGAGCTAAATGCTAAATTCTAAAGCTGTTGCTCCTTGAAATGGCTACACTTAGAAGCTTGAACATTCAAGCAATATTGTTTTTAACCTTATTCTATGGGTTCCACAAAGGGGTCCTCTGATTAAGTTCAGTATATGAATGAGACCTCTGTTAGTCACTCAGTCATGTCCAAACTCTTTGAGATCCCATGGACTGTGAGCCACCAAGCTCCTCTGTCCATGTGATTCTCCAAGCAAAGATACCGAGTGGGTTGTCATTCCCTTCCCGAGCGGATCTTCCCAACCCAGGTCTCTCACATTGCAGGCAGATTCTTTACTATCTGAGCCACCCAAAATTATATGTGTATAAGCAATTACTTTCCTACAGAGAAAACTGGTAGACTTCATCATCTAGACTATGTAATTTATTGCCCAAATCACCAGACTTTTTAAAGTAAAGGGGGATGTTCTCAGTTCATATGCTCAACAACAGGCTTAACCTGAGAATTTTCTGGGCAAACTGAGAATACAGTCACTTTACTCATGACCCAAGAAAGTAATACATCGCTGCACCAGGTAATTTGGCTTTTCATTACTTCAACACAAGTGACATTCATGAATTTTTATTGAAGGCAATTGATTTTTATACAATCAAGTGTATTCTACAAGTGTCTTGGCTACATGTCAGAGAGCTCTGAAAACCGTTCAGCTGCTTCTCTTCTCCAGTTCTAAGCCCTGCCACCTGCATTTGATGCTGGTTGTTGTTCTGTGTTCTGCAGTTACTACTAACCCTGGATTTAGGAAATGGTGTGGTCCTGGAAATGTACGTCTTTGTACAAAGAGATTCTTTCTTGTGCTTTAGAAGCACTTCATTTCCTCATCCTCCTAAATGGATAAATATTACCAAGGTTTGGTAATGAGTCTTCCTCTCTACCCTTTCCCTTGAGATACATCTAATTGTATCTATAACATCAAATATGTCAATGATTGGGTCACAGTCGTTGATNTCCTAAATGGATAAATATTACCAAGGTTTGGTAATGAGTCTTCCTCTCTACCCTTTCCCTTGAGATACATCTAATTGTATCTATAACATCAAATATATCAATGATTGGGTCACAGTCGTTGATCCATATCAGAGTCCCTAATTCTAGACTCGGGAAATAGGTCCAACCTAGAGGTAAATCTGCTTCCTCTTCACTAGTCCCTAGGAGAAATAGAAAAAAAGTTTCTATTGATGAAGCAACCAATGAAGTAATTCAAATCTGTAACTGATGAAGTAACTCAAATCTGTAGTATTAAGACCTCCAGGGGAAGCAGAAGAATAAGTTTTGAAAATATTGGGAAAACCTTTATGTGTTTGTTAGTGAAGCCCTTGTATGATATAACAGAAACCTCTTTTAGAGAAGCTGAATATTGGTTTGTGACTCTAATTAAGAATGTGACTAGAATCAGGATTTTTTAATTTAGAATTATAATGTATTTGGCTGTGAGAAATATTTGGAAGATTAATATAACCTGAATTACTAATCAGTAACTTTAATTTGTGATATTTACAAGAATTGCTAAAGTGCTTAGAAAAGTTTGGGTAATTATGTTGGCAAATGTACCCTGTTGAACATTTTAAAACTTTAAAAGAATTAGATGTACTAGTATTAAATTTGTAAATGTAGGTAAAAAATACTTAGAAGAATTTCATTAAAGAAATTTGTAAAAGGGGCTATTTCATACATCAAATTTAGCCTACTGAAAAGTAAACAGGAGCTAAAAAGCCTCTTGATGAAAGTGAAAGAGGAGAGTGAAAAAGTTGGCTTAAAACTCAACATTCAGAAAATGATTATGGCATCCGGTCCCATCACTAAATGGGAAATAGATGGGGAAACAGTGGAAACAGCATCAGACTTTATTTTGGGGGGCTCCAAAATCACTGCAGATGGTGACTGCAGCCATGAAATTAGAAGACGCTTACTCCTTGGAAGAAAAGTTATGACCAACCTAGATAGTATATTCAAAAGCAGAGACATTACTTTGCTGATTAAGGNGGACAAGAATACTGGAGTAGTTGCCATTTCCTTCTCCAGGTAATCTTCCAACTCAGGGATTTTGTTTAGTGACTAATAATTTTAAACTGTCTGAGTAAGACTCTCCTGTGGTGCAGGATTTCTTTGTTGCTGTAATAAGTGGGAAGTTTTTGTCACTTACCAATTCCTTGCTGTGCCCCTTTCCCCTGCAGTCCTGGCTGCTCTCCACCCATTCTTACTCCATGTGCCCTCTCTCTCTCTGGAAGAGACAGCTTTCTGGGTGGCCAAATCTAATCACTCCATGAATGCTGCGGGCCAATGCTTCCCTATCCTAATTGGCCATCACCACCTCTCTTCATGGTAAAGCTTTCTGTATAAGTTCTACTCGGTTGTAGAAACAGGATCCACTTCTGTTTCAAAGGCAAGCGATCAGTAAACAACTCAGAAAATTCTTTCGTAACCCTGTGTCACCTAAGACTTCTCTCTCTCTCCTCTTTCTGGGTTGACAGGTGAGCTTCTTCAAGGAGCATCCACACCAGCTGTTCTTCTTCACCTCCTTCCACAGGCTCCTCTTTCTCCATTTATCCCCTTAATATAAGTGACTTCCTGATCTCTATTCGACCTACTTCTCTTTCCGTATTTTATATTATCTACGGACAGTTTCACCCAGACCTGCTCACTGGTAATTCCCCTGTCTTCCTCAAATACACAACAGCTTCCAATCTGTGTCCACAACCAAATTTCAGAAATCTTGCAATCAGCTTTAACGTGGTATGTTCAACACCAAATTTATCAACATAACAGGTTTTTCAAAAAGCTCTTTTTCCTCCATTCCCTATTCCATTAGAGTGTTATTCTAGACTTGACTCTCTGGCAGTCATGAAGGCCTGCGGTTCTGACTTGGAAATAGTCTTACTATTGGTCTGCTGCTGGTGCTGCTAAGTCTCTTCAGTCGTGTCCTACTCTGTGTGACCCCATAGATGGCAGCCCACCAGGCTCCTCCGTCCCTGGGATTCTCCAGGCAAGAACACTGGAGTGGGTTGTTGTTGGTCACTTCCCCGTAAATCCAGGACCGCTATTTTAGTGTAAGAGTTTTTCACTTTACTAGCTTACAGTCAGTAGCTCTCTGACTGCAAAGTAAATCCTGTCTGATCCCACATGATTGTCAGGGTAATTACTCTAAAAACCAAAGTGGGATCTCGGCTCTTCTAATATCCCTCCAGCGGTTCTCTATTTACGGGCAAATCTGAACACTGTGGTGAGGAGCGCCAAGGCCACTCAAGAGCCACCCCCGCAGTAGCTTTCTAGCATCGTCTCTCGCCAGAGCCTCAGCATCCCTGGCCTTTGTGTGTGTGCTCGGTCACTCAGTCCAACTCTCTGCGACCCCACAGACTGTAGCCCACCAAGCTCCTCTGTCCACGGAATTCTCCAGGCAAGAATTCTGGAGTGGGTTGCCATTCCCCTCTTCAGGGGATCTTCCTGACCCAGGGATCAAACCTGCGTCTCCTGCAGTGCAGGTGGATTCTTTATCACTGAGCCATCCAAAAGCCATCCCTACCCTTTAGACTCATCCAAATACTTGATTACAGGAACTGCCAGGTCTTTCATCTGCCTTTGTATTATCATCCCCCCTCTTCTGCCCAGAATGACCTCCTTCTCTATGTAACTGACTCCTATTCATTTTCTAAAGATTTCTCTTCACCCACTTCAGAAAGTTCTATGGAACCTGCTGCTGCTGCTAAGTCGCTTCAGTCGTGTCTGACTCTGTGCGACCCCATAGACAGCAGCCCACCAGGCTCCCCCGTCCCTGGGATTCTTCAGGCAAGAACACTGGAGTGGGTTGCCATTTCCTTCTCCAATGCATGAAAGTGAAAAGGGAAAGTGAAGTCGCTCAGTCGTGTCTGACTCTTAGCGACCCTATGGACTGCAGCCTACCAGGCTCCTCTGTCCATGGGATTTTCCAGGCCAGAGTACTGGAGTGGGGTGCCATTGCCTTCTCCGATGGAACCTGCAGACAGGGTTAAATGTCCTACTCTGGGCACTCAATGTGCCTGCATATCCTTCATCACAGCATTTCACCCACTGGATCCCAATATTCCCTCTCCTTCTCTGTCTCCCAGTGTGTGCTAAGTCACTTCAGTCGTGTCCACCTCTTTGCGACTCCATGGGCTGTAGCCCACCAGGCTCCTCTGTCCATGGGATTCTACAGGCAAGAATACTGGAGTGGGTTGCCATTTCCCACTCCAGTGATCTTCCCGACCCAGGGATTGAAACTGTGTCTCCTGCATTGGCAGATGGGCACCACTAGTGCCACCTGAGAAGCCCCTATCTCCCAACAGACATGCATTAATTCAAGAGAAGTGCAGTATACTGCTCAATAAAGTTCTGAATTTAAAAATGATAGAGGAATTCTTAAGACAATCCTGTTTGTTTTGTAGTTTCTCCAAAAATGACT
>SJYW01038586.1:76101-88155 GCA_006410735.1 Raphicerus campestris
CCCCCCCCTTTTTTTTTCTCATTGATCTATTTCTTCCTACCTCATCCAAGATGCCTTCCCTGAACACCATATGCCTCCCAGATTCTCCCTTATTGAAGTCTGGGGCTCCTTATTCATCACAGACATCAGCTCTTTACCTCCTGTTCTGCGTCACATTCGGCTCTAGCGTCTTTATTATTTCATGCATGTAATTAGCTTCTACATTTGTATCATTAAATTATCTTTATTAGAGATGTGCCTTATAGTGTTTTAAGTGTTTTAGTGTTTAAGTCCAGGAATGGACATGTTTTTATAACAAGTTTGAAAGTAACTGAAGGATAAACAAACTGAAAGTTGCTTCTTTTTCATCTTAGTATGAAACAACTGACAAACACCTCTCTCCTGATGGCCAATACGTGCCCAGGATTTTGTTTGTTGGTAAGTAAAAGTGACGATGAGATAAAACACACTCTGAACACTACGCAAACACTGCCACATCTTTTCCTCTGTCCTGCACACCCTCACCTGTTGTTTCACCACAGCCAAGGAAATGACAAAGCTGGGGTGAGGGGTGGTGGGGGATGGTAGATCAGCTGTTAACTTTCAGTTTCACAAACTATTTTCATTAGAAAATGCAAGTGCCTACCTATTTTCATACATGACATTTTTTCATCTGCTAATTTGAACTTCTCATTTTCTGCCATAAGAACACCTGAGATGGAAGTACCCTATTCATTGTTTAAATGTATTCCCCAAATTATATCATGCCTGGAAATATTTAATCAGGCATCCTTTTGTTTTGTGTGCTGGATTTTTCTTTCTGATGCTTTTGATCATTATTTTTAGATGTGTTATGAATATGAGCTGAAAGAAAAAAAAATCAAAGGAGCCATGCTCCTTCCTGCCACTGGTACTTTACAGGTGCTGTCTCCTGCCTGCCCCCAGCCTGCCTCAGTATCCCCAGGCCACCTGGGTAATCACTGTCATTCACAGACCTGCTCAAAGCCCCACGATGTGTTCTTGTAGCACCATGTTCCTCTCAATGGTCACTCTTTCCTCAGTTATATTTTTGCATTTACTGGGTGGTTGTTGAATAATTACTGACCCTCAAGTGGCAGAGACTAGATCTTTTTCTGCTCATCATCATATTTTCAGAATGACCCTGTGGTAGGCTTACAGTAAATATTTGTTAAATGACTAGACAAATGAATTGAGTTTGGCTTTGATCAAAGTGGGTAAGATGGTAAAGAATCTGCCTGAAACGTGGGAGACCTGGGTTTGATCCCTGGGTCAGAATGATCCCCTGGAGAAGCAAATGGCCACCCACTTCAGTATTCTTGACTGGAGAATCTCATGGACAGAGGAGCCTGGTGGGCTGCAGTCCATGGGATTGCAAAGAGTCAGACACAACTGAGCAATTAACACTTTCACTCCTGATCAAGGTGATACTGAAAAATATTGGGGGGGGGAATCCATAATTAAATTCATCATATAGCATACCTCACACTGACCAAGTGTAATTCATCCATGTTCACACTAACCTACAAAACAGAGAGAAAAGGTGAAGGGAAGCAAGGAGCAAGGTTGAACCAGAGCTAATCTTACGGATTTGGTCTTGTTGGGATTTAGATTTAGAATCCTTACACTGAAAGGGCCTTCAGAGGTTATCCAGCTATACCCTGTGCAGGAATTCTCTTCAGCGCTCCTCCTAAGGGCAGTCTGCTGTGCTGTGCTATGCTGAGTCGTTCAGTCATGTCCAACTCTCTGTAACCCCATGGGCTACAGCCCACCAGGCTCCTCTGTCCATGGGATTCTCCAGGCAAGAATACTGGAGTGGGTTGCCACGCCCCTCTGCAGGGGATCTTCCCAACCCAGGGCTGGAACCCAAGTCTCCCAAATTGCAGGTGGATTCTTTACTGTCTGAGCCACCAGGGGAGCCCAGGGGCATTTTAAGCCCTAATTCCTCTGATCATAAGAACCAGGTCCCAGGAAGCTTGCTCTTCCAGCTCAGTAGTTCTCCACGAGGCCTGCATATTAGAATTGCCTGGAAGATCTGAAAAATCAAGTTGCCCAGGCTACATCTCAAACCAGTTAAATTAGAATCTCACAGGGTTGGACGCAGGTGGCAGTCTTTGAACGCTCTGCTGGTGACTTCCCTGGGCAGCCAGGGATTGTGAGCCAATGGTTGGGAGTCTTAAAAGCTTTTCTTACGTTAATAGATTATGAAGGTGAGACCCTGTGTGTACACCAGGCAAAAGTAGAGTATATCTTAAGTCTTTCTTGAGCAAACACAAGTCAGTTTCCTGTCATTTATGTCTGCTGGTCCCAGTCCAACATTCTGAAATGACAGGGATTGTCCATCAAGTACCAGCGACAGACTTGGCATGCATGAGGCTGGGTTTATGTGTCCTCTTCATCTAACTCTCAGGTAATGGACCACAGGCTCCTTTAATCACACTCTTAAGGAAAGGCTGCTAGGCCTCTGTATATCTTAATACCTCCCTTTTGGATGTATCTTGTTTATACCTTTTTTCCTCATTAATTGATAACTTCAAGTTAAATGTAAAACATGAAAAATAAAAAGACTTAAATCTAGAGGAATATATACATAAGGGACTCTCACATCTCCATTTTTAACATGCAGCTTGTTAACAATAAAGCAAAAAAAAAAAAGCATAGAGGACAACACACAATTATTTTACCTTGGCTGCTCTTAAGAGCTTACATTTTTCTATTCATTAAAAAAAAAAAAAAAAACAACTTTGGTTTGGAAAACTATCATTTGATGTGTGTTTCTAATTATCTAGGCTGTTCTTGGTAACATATTTCAATTATAACATAATCATTTCAAAAGTTTAAAATAATTCTTTAGTAGAGAATGCCATTGCTTTCACCAAAAACAAAATACCACTTCAGCAATGTATATTACCCTGCCTTCAGGCTGCTATAGATAGAACAACAGAGTCTGTAACCTTTTCCACAAATACCACTACCAGGCTACTGAATGCTCCCAGTTTGGCTCTGGGTACCAGCTGCGGTAGCCGGGTTGCAGACTGGATGGAAGAGAATCCCATCTAGCAGGGCATGTTGTGTTCCTTTCATGGGATGTGAATAAATACACAGGCTTTCATGGGATGCAAATAAACACATAGGCTTCCTCTGCAAAAGAGGTTCCTTTGAAACAAAATACTTCATTCCTTTTGGTTTTTTCTTTGTAGACCCATCCCTGACCGTTAGAGCTGACATCACTGGAAGATACTCAAACCGTCTCTATGCTTATGAACCTTCAGACACAGCTCTATGTAAGTGTTACCTTCTTGGAATATCCATAGAATTGCTGTTGTGATGGGTAGAGAGTCTACATTGGGAGGGGAAAAAAGCCGTGCTCAGAGACTCCAGAGAAACAGTCTAACCATATCCAGTCTTGTGTTCTTCATCAAATCACATTCATTTTGATCCCATTTTTTTAAAATCTCAAAGAATTATTTACATTAGGTGTCTTTCCCTCCAGGAGGATCCTAGGACCATATTACATGCTTTTTGCGTTTCTCTTCAGCACAAATAACTCCTTCTACCACAAAACTTGAGTACAATAGTAATAGTACCAGGGTAATAGTAATAATCTGCATGCTTTGTTAATTTTTTCCCCAAACAACAAAAGTAAAATCATTTAGACCAGCTTATTAAAGCTGAATTTGAGTTCAATTTTAAAGATCAGTAGGAAAGATGGTTCCAAATAGTTGCCAAGATACTCAGTTGCCCTGAGGTTGCCACTGAATGGGAAAAAAAAAAAAAAAGTTTGAGACTCAAGGCAGAAGAACCTCAATGGGAGACTGTACCTAGCTGTGACATGTAATTAGTCCTTCTGGGAAGAAAACTGGGTTTTGTCCTAAGGATCAATTTGCTCAAGGACTAATGACTGTATGGACTGGCATTGTCCAATTTGCCAGCCATTAGCCACACGGAGCTGTTTAATAGTAACTTTAATGAAAATTAAACAAAATTCACCAAGAGAAAACTGTACTTCAAAAAGACACATATACCACAATGTTCATTGTAGTACTATTTACAATAGCTAGGACCTGGATGCAACCTAGATGCCCATCAACAGTGGAATGGATAAAGAAGTTGTGGTACAAATATATGATGGCATATTACTCAGCCATAAAAAGGAATGAATTTGATTCAGTTCTAGTGAGCTGGATGAACCTATAGCCTGTTATACACAGTGAAGTAAGTCAGAAAGAGGAAAACAAATATGACATATTAACACAAATATATGGAATCTAGAAAAATGGTACTGATGAACCTATTTGCAGGGCAGGAATAGAGGACTCAGTCACAGAGAACAGACTTGTGGACATAGTGGGGAAAGAGAGGGTGGGATGAATGGAGAGGGCGGCGTGGAAACATAAACAGTTGCTGCATCACAGGGAGCTCAACTCCGTGATCTGTGATAACCGAGAGGGGTGGGCTGGGGTGGGGGGTGAAAGGAAGGCTCAAGAGGGAGGGGACACAGGTATAGTTATGGCTGATTCTCCCTGCTGTATGGCAGAAACCAGCACAGCATTATTAAGCAATCATCCCACAGCTAAAGATGAAAATTTAAACAAATTTCAATCTGCAGACACAGTGACCACATTTAAAGTACTTAATGAACAAGCCCTGAATATTTTTCCTCATCACAGAAATTTCTATTGGGTGGCATCGACCTAGAACGTTATTTCGGGAAGGACTGTGAGGTTGTGTCCAGCAGCAGGAAAGAACGTCCCAGTCCATTAGCAGTGCCTCCAATAGGTGCTGAGAGAACCAGGGATGCACATCCCAAGTGTATGGAACATTCTTGAGATAACAGTATAAAGCTTAACCTATCAAGTCTTAACTTTGGGCTCCTTAAAGGCAGGTATTCTGCACAGGTAATATCACCATGCCTTGTAGAAAAGGAATTTAATAAACACTGGAAGAGATCTGGATCATAATGAAAGCCATTTCACGTACTTTTAGACAAAATTTACAAGATTGCCAACTATTCACCCTATGATGAAACAGCACCTATTATAAATTAATTAATTAATTAATTTAAAAAAACAGCACCTATTAAATAAGAAATAGAATACTAGAGTTTGGGATAAACTATAAATATAATTCTGATGGTGCGTTGATTCTTATAACTTTTTCCTTTGTTAGTGCTTGACAACATGAAGAAAGCTCTCAAGTTGCTCAAGACTGAACTATAGAGAAAACACAAAATCTGCAAGATCTTCCCTTTGTGTTGGCCCTTGAGACTGAGAACCAGAGGAGGTTTAGAAAAACCGTGGAGAAGGCTGAAGCACTGGTGAACCTACTGATTAGATGATGGTTTCATGTTACAACAGTTTTTTTTTTTAATTGGTTTTACATATACATATATGAAAATAATATCATATGCTTCCATAATGAGCCGTGAATTTTTAAAAAATAAATCCTTTTAGGGAGTGTTCAAACTGTTCATTTTTCCCGCAACCTGGTCTTTCACAAAAACCTATTTGGTTTACTCACCAAATAGGATTTTTAAACACAAAATGTTCACAAAGGGGACAAGACAAACCTAGTCCAAGCAACAAAGCCCAAAGACAAAATTATCATCTCATCTCACTATAGTTTCTCACTGGGTGACTAAAAGTAGACGTGAGCTTGAACAACAGAAGTATCAGACAATATGCTCTAGGGTGACAGAATATCTAGAAAGGCATCCCGAGCAAATCAGTATCTAATTGAAGAGGGTCTCTGGTGGCTCAGTGGTAAAGAGCCTGCCTGAAATGCAGGAGACACAAGAGATGTTAGTTCGATCCCTGGGGCTGAAAGATTCCCCTGGAGAAGGAAATGGCAGCCCACTCCAGGATTCTTGCCTGGAGAATCCCATGGACAGAGGAGCCTGGTGGGCTACCGTCAATGGGTCGTAAAGAGTCGGACATGAGTTAGCAACTGAGCATTACCACTGATTGAAGACCACCTTGCCTCACTCTGGCCAGAAACTCCCATGGACACACTTGAATTTAGCAATTCATTTTTACTTTGACTTTGCTCTCAGAGAAAGCCTCTGACAGGTAGCTTTCTCCTTCAGAAGGCTAATTTTGTGAAAAGGTCATTCAGAGAACACCTGTATCCTTGAACACACTCCAACCACATCCTGAGAATTCAGTCTCATATTATATTTGGTTTCTTAAGATTTTAGAGTACTGGTCTGAAATAAATTCAGTAAGAGCAAAGGGCAGTGACATCACCTCTATGGGGTAAAGATTAGAGGTCACCATCTCTCTTTGGATGATTAAGGGGGAAGGTGTCATCAGAAATAAGAGAGCAGCTTTACCTATTTTTACTCTGTACTCTGCCTGACAAAAACTGTTGTTGTTGTGTTGTCCACTCACTCAGTCGTGTCCGACTCTTTGCAACCCCATGGACTGCAGCATGCCAGGCTTCCCTGTCCTTCACCATCTCCCAGAGTTTGCTCAAACTTCATGTCCATTGAGTCAGAGAAGCCATCTAACCATCTCATCCTGTCGCCCCCTTCTCCTTTTGCTCTCAGTCTTTCCCGGAATTACGGCCTTTTCCAATGAACACAATGAAAAGACAAAAATTAGCAATGTGTATTCCTATGTTCAAGTTCAGTTCAGTCACTCAGTCATGTCCGACTCTGCGACCCCATGAATCGCAGCACGCCAGGCTTCCCTGTTCATTACCATCTCTCGGAGTTCACTCAGATTCACATCCATCGAGTCAGTGATGCCATCCAGCCATCTCATCCTCGGTTGTCCCCTTCTTCTCCTGCCCCCAATCCCTCCCAGCATCAGAGTCTTTTCCAATGAGTCAACTCTTCGCATGAGGTGGCCAGAGTACTGGAGCTTCAGCTTCAGCATCATTCCTTCCAAAGAAATCCCAGGGTTGATCTCCTTCAGAATGGACTGGTTGGATCTCCTTGCAGTCCAAGGGACTCTCAAGAGTCTTCTCCAACACCAAAGTTCAAAAGCATCAATTATTTGGTGCTCAGTCTTCTTCACAGTCCAACTCTCACATCCATACATGACCACAGGAAAAACCATAGCCTTGACTAGACGGACCTTTGTTGGCAAAGTAATGTCTCTGCTTTTGAATATACTATCTAGGTTGGTCATAACTTTTCTTCCAAGGAGTAAGCGTCTTCTAATTTCATGGCTGAATAATAAGTATCACTAATATACTTAGTACGTGTGCTCAATTATATCCAACTCTTTGCCACCCCATGGACTGCAGCCTGCCAGGCTCCTCTGTCCATGGGATTCCCAGGCAAGAACACTGGAGTCGGTTGCCATTTCCTTCTCCTGGGATCTTCCTGACCCAGGGATCGAACCTGCATGCCCTGCATTGGCTGGCATGTTCTTTACCACTGAGCCACCTGGAAAGCCCACTAATGGCTTCAATACATATTTAGCCTCACATTCATTATTACACAAAATTCCTTTATCATCCAACCTCCACTGCCTTCCTTAGCCCCCACATGGTTGTGGTGGTCTGTGCCATGCTTTGTATATTGGTTATCTATTGCTTGTCTTAATTAACTTTTTGTTTGGATAGAGCCCTTCTGAGTAGGTCCTTTGGCATGAGTAACTTTCCCAGTTAATACTTTCTAAAATACTTTCTCTCACACAGTACTGTCAAAGAGCTCTGCACTAATCGGTTCTAAGCCTATGCTGATGATTCAAATCCTTAACAAAACTGTCACCAGAGAACCTGGGTGCCCTTCTTGTAAGTAGGTAACCTACTGTGCCTAAAAAGGTAAAATGTTCCATTCAGAAACGTCTCTGATGGTTAGCTGGAGGAAAAAAAAAAAAGAATTTCTACTTGAATAAACAAACATTTTGAGTAACAACTTCTAAGCTGTTCAGGTTTCCCTTATTGTACAATAAAAGTGGTTGGTTTTTTTTTTCAGTTGGGCTGATATGAAATATGATTAAGCCCTTAAAATTTATTGAATGCTATTTTAGCAACCCATATAGTATATAAAATATATCTCTAAGAACCCTAATGTTAAGGTTGTAAGGAAAATAAGTCTCCCATAGAAAAGTGACAGAGCAATAGTCATTTTTTAAAAATTGATCAACTTTGACCCAGTTTCCTCTACTTCCAAGAATTTGTCCCAATTAAATAATTCTAGAGAAATTGTTCTGTGAAGATGTCTATGGCAACATTATTTAAACACCACCTCCAAATCTAATGATTACTTAGTTCACTAACAGAAAATGCACTATATTATCATCAATAAGTTATAAACATCATATAGAAAAACAAAAAATACAAGTGAAAAAGAATTTTTAAGAGTTTCTATGCTATAACTACAGGTACAGGAAATGTCTTTACATGGGTTAGAAAGAGAAGTTGCAAACATAAAAATCGTTGCTTTAGCTCATGGAAATGTTAAGGGTGCCTGCTCTTTCTACCAAGCCCTTTACTGTCATCTCACAATCATTCCTTTGTGTTTAAATAAACTTAGGTGAAAGCATACCTTGAGAGAGAAATGGAAGAATGCTTTAAGACTAGAGTCTTATTTCAAACAGCTGAATAAAACTGTTGGTAACCTAGGGGATATAAAATGGTGCAGCTACTATGGAAAAACATATGACCATTCCTCAAAAAATACAGGATTATCACACATCTGAGAAGTCCACTTCGGAGTAGGTACCGCAGAGATATCTATACACTCACATTCATAGCACCATTGTTCACAACACTTTGGAGGTGGAAGCAAACCAAATATCCATTGATGAATATACGGGTAAACAAAATGTGCGATACACATAGAGAATGGAGTATTATGTAGCCTTTAAACGAAGGAAGTTCTGACATAGGCTATAACATAGATGACTATGGAGGACATTATGCTAAGTGAAATAAACCAGCCACAAATTCTGCCCCATTTCAATATGAGGCATGTGTATTAGTTAAATCCATAGAGCCAAAGTAGAATGGTGGTTGCCAGCTGCTGAAGGCAGGGGAAAAATGAGGAATTATTACTGAACAGAGTTTCAGTTTGGGAAGATGAAAAAAATTCTAGAAATGAGTGGTGGTGATGGTTGTGCAACAGAGTGAATGTACTTAGTAACACCGAACTATATACTTGAGGATTAAAATGATAGATGTTATGCTATTTATATTTTACCACCTTCAATTTTTTTAATCAGTTTTATCTGAGGCCCCACAGTATGCAGGGAAGCAGGCAGGGACAAATTCTGGAAAAAAAAATTAGTAACAAAAAGCATCTGTAAAAGTCATTTATGTAGACGATCAACATATCTGACTACAGCCTGTTTTAGAACTGTGGTCTTCAAAGGACCATCTAGGACCAGCTAACTCTGCTCTGGTTTTCTGCTTGCCTGATGCCTTCAGTAATCCTAGGTAGCTACCGAGGTCCCATATTTAGTAATCCCTGGTGAGAATAGAAGCTAAGCAGGGAGAAGAAGAGAGGTCAAAGGCAAGAACGGAACTTTCCAGGGCCCCACCAACGAGCAGACTTCAAAGGCCAGATGAAGTTAGCCGACTTACTAAAAGGCCATTTGTCAAGTTGTGACCTCACCAACGTGTCAAAAGCAAGATCCCCAAAGTAAGCAGAGTGGTTTCACCCTCCAGGTGGTGGCAAAGTCCATTCTTCGATATATATTTTAACTCACAGACAACTCCCTGAAGCCCTTCTCTGCAAAAAGAACTCCAAAAACTGAGTTTCCTGAGGGGAGGGGAGAGAAAAAAGAGAGGAGGGGAGGAGAGGGGAGTGGAGAGGAGAGGGGAGGGCAGAGGAGAAGCAGCCTGGCACTTGGAGGGGGAAGGGGGGTCTGCTTTTCCCCTTTCTCACTGTCTCAAGAGTCATTTCAAAGACTACAACTGTCATTGACTACAATTGTGATAGTGACATTCCAGAAACATTTCAGCATGAAAAACTCTGTCTGGTCTCTCTTTTCCTTTCTCACTCTCCCTCTGGGGTCAGGTGGAAGTGTGGAGCGAAGGACGCTGCCCCTTTAAAATTATCTAGAAAACATTGTCTGAAAACTCACCTTGTAATTAACTGCACCTGGCATAGAGAGCCTGGTGTAAAAATCAACTGCTAGCCTCAAACATACCGAGGGCACAACAGCTTTAGACAAACCCCTTTTCTGATCCAGACACCCGGACAACTTCGTTTTTCACATTATTGTCATCTCCAATAAAACAACTGACATGTGAATGCCCCTATTTGCATAACCATGATGTCTGAAAGTGTTTTTCCCCTAGAAAATACTATGCAGAAACATGATTCTAACTTTCTCACTACCAGCTAAATGGTGCAACAGTTTCATATATTTATACAGTGCATTTTCAAAAGAATGAATAAACTTAAACAGGGCTAAACAAATATTTAGAAAAACAGTGTGAGGTTGTTTCTGGCCGAAGGAAATGAAGAACTAAAAGCCGCTCTTCTGGTTTCTTTTTCCTCTGAAAGGTTCCATTCTGCAACATATTCCTCAGGTTGAAAATGTATAACTGGTTTTCACATCAAAATCACGGTGGCTCAGACACAGGAGCTGAGAGGAATTTAAGCTATATGAGCTGAGATTTCTAGAATGTATAGCCTCAAAATTTTCCATTTGTAGTAGCATTGTTTTTCTAAAACATTTCTCTACATGAAATACATACACAGAGAATGAGAGCATTTTTTAAAGCTGAGTTTTTGTTTGTCTTTTTAAATACATGCTAGGTTTAGAAGAAAGAAGCTCTGGAGTCTTTAGTCTTCAGTCTGTTGTTGGTCAAGACAGACCCTGATTTGACATGTACCCTCCTCTGAATTCACAAAATGTTTTTGTGGTAAAATTTCTGTGCACACAGACAGCGGCCCTCCTGTCATCCTGGGATCAGCCAGACCTTAGCAGGTTCACCAACAGCCATCTGGGACTCAGAGGTTAGTGGCCCTAAAGAGTCCTGCTTCTCAATCCCCGGGCTGTAACTGAGTTGACCTAAATAATGCTGTTGCAATTAGAGCACAAACCAAAGCTATGGGTTGCTCTTCTCTGGAACAGGCCCTTTCCACATAGAATCATTTGTACCAAGAAAAAGTATTCTATTAGGAGATTCCAGAACCTCATGGAAACTTCAAAATGCAACAAAGCCAGTGGGGAAAATACAAAATGTTCTAAAGGAAGACAAAGTCCAGAAATCTCACTTCCTTCCTGTGTCACAATCTCATGGTACAAGCGGGAACATTTTTAGGGTTGTCCTGAGCCCTGTATGACATTGAGGGAAAACAGAACATGTCACCCCAGAAAATGCCTCTTTGGCATAAAGATCTTTGTGAGCTGATTATGTGAGGGGAATCACCAACTGAAACCGCCCACCCTGCTCAGGCAATCACAGAAACCATCTGCATGAGTTATTTTAAAACAGGAGATCCTGGTAAGGAACATGGAACTAACAGGTTACCACCAACCAGAAGAATTTGGGTCGAAAGGTTGGAAGGTGACAGGAGATGCGAGTCCATATGTCGTCCCAGAATCCTCCTCGCTGGAATCCATCTTGACTGAGCGACGTGTGAACCACTGGGAAGGACCCTGAGTCAGAAAGATCGGCCAGAGACAACCCGGAAACTAATCACATCACCACAAAACCCAAGACAGTGAGCCACATGGCAGAAGAAGAGTCCTCTGGGGCTCCCTTACCCTGCTGCTCTCCACCCAGGTAGCCCTTCTCAACAAAGTCTCTTGTTTTGTCAGCCTGTGTGTCTCTTCGGACAATTCACTTCTGAGTATTAGACAACCGTCCAACTCTTGGGACCCGAAGGGGTCCCCTTTCTTGCAACAATTATTTTGGAGAAACAACAGACAGGAGAAGCTTTGAAAAAAAGAGTAGAAACTTACTCTTCTGTAAGATAAACTTACATTTAAATCTCCATTTGTAAATATGTCTCCTTCTCTGTACCAGGAAGAGAAGCATGATTCCAAATCACCAAAAACTCATATCAATGGCACTGGCTTAAAACTGCTGACAAACCTCATCCTTGTTTACTCTGCCTTTCCTGGCAGCTTCCCATAACTGGCTTCC
>SJYW01038586.1:89064-100215 GCA_006410735.1 Raphicerus campestris
TTGATCTCCTTCAGAATGGACTGGTTGGATCTCCTTGCAGTCCAAGGGACTCTCAAGAGTCTTCTCCAACACCAAAGTTCAAAAGCATCAATTATTTGGTGCTCAGTCTTCTTCACAGTCCAACTCTCACATCCATACATGACCACAGGAAAAACCATAGCCTTGACTAGACGGACCTTTGTTGGCAAAGTAATGTCTCTGCTTTTGAATATACTATCTAGGTTGGTCATAACTTTTCTTCCAAGGAGTAAGCGTCTTCTAATTTCATGGCTGAATAATAAGTATCACTAATATACTTAGTACGTGTGCTCAATTATATCCAACTCTTTGCTACCCCATGGACTGCAGCCTGCCAGGCTCCTCTGTCCATGGGATTCCCAGGCAAGAACACTGGAGTCGGTTGCCATTTCCTTCTCCTGGGATCTTCCTGACCCAGGGATCGAACCCGCATGCCCTGCATTGGCTGGCATGTTCTTTACCACTGAGCCACCTGGAAAGCCCACTAATGACTTCAATACATATTTAACCTCACATTCATTATTACACAAAATTCCTTTATCATCCAACCTCCACTGCCTTCCTTAGCCCCCACATGGTTGTGGTGGTCTGTGCCATGCTTTGTATATTGGTTATCTATTGCTTGTCTTAATTAACTTTTTGTTTGGATAGAGCCCTTCTGAGTAGGTCCTTTGGCATGAGTAACTTTCCCAGTTAATACTTTCTAAAATACTTTCTCTCACACAGTACTGTCAAAGAGCTCTGCACTAATCGGTTCTAAGCCTATGCTGATGATTTAAATCCTTAACAAAACTGTCACCAGAGAACCTGGGTGCCCTTCTTGTAAGTAGGTAACCTACTGTGCCTAAAAAGGTAAAATGTTCCATTCAGAAACGTCTCTGATGGTTAGCTGGAGGAAAAAAAAAAAAGAATTTCTACTTGAATAAACAAACATTTTGAGTAACAACTTCTAAGCTGTTCAGGTTTCCCTTATTGTACAATAAAAGTGGTTGGTTTTTTTTTTCAGTTGGGCTGATATGAAATATGATTAAGCTCTTAAAATTTACTGAATGCTATTTTAGCAACCCATATAGTATATAAAATATATCTCTAAGAACCCTAATGTTAAGGTTGTAAGGAAAATAAGTCTCCCATAGAAAAGTGACAGAGCAATAGTCATTTTTTAAAAATTGATCAACTTTGACCCAGTTTCCTCTACTTCCAAGAATTTGTCCCAATTAAATAATTCTAGAGAAATTGTTCTGTGAAGATGTCTATGGCAACATTATTTAAACACCACCTCCAAATCTAATGATTACTTAGTTCACTAACAGAAAATGCACTATATTATCATCAATAAGTTATAAACATCATATAGAAAAACAAAAAATACAAGTGAAAAAGAATTTTTAAGAGTTTCTATGCTATAACTACAGGTACAGGAAATGTCTTTACATGGGTTAGAAAGAGAAGTTGCAAACATAAAAATCGTTGCTTTAGCTCATGGAAATGTTAAGGGTGCCTGCTCTTTCTACCAAGCCCTTTACTGTCATCTCACAATCATTCCTTTGTGTTTAAATAAACTTAGGTGAAAGCATACCTTGAGAGAGAAATGGAAGAATGCTTTAAGACTAGAGTCTTATTTCAAACAGCTGAATAAAACTGTTGGTAACCTAGGGGATATAAAATGGTGCAGCTACTATGGAAAAACATATGACCATTCCTCAAAAAATACAGGATTATCACACATCTGAGAAGTCCACTTCGGAGTAGGTACCGCAGAGATATCTATACACTCACATTCATAGCACCATTGTTCACAACACTTTGGAGGTGGAAGCAAACCAAATATCCATTGATGAATATACGGGTAAACAAAATGTGCGATACACATAGAGAATGGAGTATTATGTAGCCTTTAAACGAAGGAAGTTCTGACATAGGCTATAACATAGATGACTATGGAGGACATTATGCTAAGTGAAATAAACCAGCCACAAATTCTGCCCCATTTCAATATGAGGCATGTGTATTAGTTAAATCCATAGAGCCAAAGTAGAATGGTGGTTGCCAGCTGCTGAAGGCAGGGGAAAAATGAGGAATTATTACTGAACAGAGTTTCAGTTTGGGAAGATGAAAAAAATTCTAGAAATGAGTGGTGGTGATGGTTGTGCAACAGAGTGAATGTACTTAGTAACACCGAACTATATACTTGAGGATTAAAATGATAGATGTTATGCTATTTATATTTTACCACCTTCAATTTTTTTAATCAGTTTTATCTGAGGCCCCACAGTATGCAGGGAAGCAGGCAGGGACAAATTCTGGAAAAAAAAATTAGTAACAAAAAGCATCTGTAAAAGTCATTTATGTAGACGATCAACATATCTGACTACAGCCTGTTTTAGAACTGTGGTCTTCAAAGGACCATCTAGGACCAGCTAACTCTGCTCTGGTTTTCTGCTTGCCTGATGCCTTCAGTAATCCTAGGTAGCTACCGAGGTCCCATATTTAGTAATCCCTGGTGAGAATAGAAGCTAAGCAGGGAGAAGAAGAGAGGTCAAAGGCAAGAACGGAACTTTCCAGGGCCCCACCAACGAGCAGACTTCAAAGGCCAGATGAAGTTAGCCGACTTACTAAAAGGCCATTTGTCAAGTTGTGACCTCACCAACGTGTCAAAAGCAAGATCCCCAAAGTAAGCAGAGTGGTTTCACCCTCCAGGTGGTGGCAAAGTCCATTCTTCGATATATATTTTAACTCACAGACAACTCCCTGAAGCCCTTCTCTGCAAAAAGAACTCCAAAAACTGAGTTTCCTGAGGGGAGGGGAGAGAAAAAAGAGAGGAGGGGAGGAGAGGGGAGTGGAGAGGAGAGGGGAGGGCAGAGGAGAAGCAGCCTGGCACTTGGAGGGGGAAGGGGGGTCTGCTTTTCCCCTTTCTCACTGTCTCAAGAGTCATTTCAAAGACTACAACTGTCATTGACTACAATTGTGATAGTGACATTCCAGAAACATTTCAGCATGAAAAACTCTGTCTGGTCTCTCTTTTCCTTTCTCACTCTCCCTCTGGGGTCAGGTGGAAGTGTGGAGCGAAGGACGCTGCCCCTTTAAAATTATCTAGAAAACATTGTCTGAAAACTCACCTTGTAATTAACTGCACCTGGCATAGAGAGCCTGGTGTAAAAATCAACTGCTAGCCTCAAACATACCGAGGGCACAACAGCTTTAGACAAACCCCTTTTCTGATCCAGACACCCGGACAACTTCGTTTTTCACATTATTGTCATCTCCAATAAAACAACTGACATGTGAATGCCCCTATTTGCATAACCATGATGTCTGAAAGTGTTTTTCCCCTAGAAAATACTATGCAGAAACATGATTCTAACTTTCTCACTACCAGCTAAATGGTGCAACAGTTTCATACATTTATACAGTGCATTTTCAAAAGAATGAATAAACTTAAACAGGGCTAAACAAATATTTAGAAAAACAGTGTGAGGTTGTTTCTGGCCGAAGGAAATGAAGAACTAAAAGCCGCTCTTCTGGTTTCTTTTTCCTCTGAAAGGTTCCATTCTGCAACATATTCCTCAGGTTGAAAATGTATAACTGGTTTTCACATCAAAATCACGGTGGCTCAGACACAGGAGCTGAGAGGAATTTAAGCTATATGAGCTGAGATTTCTAGAATGTATAGCCTCAAAATTTTCCATTTGTAGTAGCATTGTTTTTCTAAAACATTTCTCTACATGAAATACATACACAGAGAATGAGAGCATTTTTTAAAGCTGAGTTTTTGTTTGTCTTTTTAAATACATGCTAGGTTTAGAAGAAAGAAGCTCTGGAGTCTTTAGTCTTCAGTCTGTTGTTGGTCAAGACAGACCCTGATTTGACATGTACCCTCCTCTGAATTCACAAAATGTTTTTGTGGTAAAATTTCTGTGCACACAGACAGCGGCCCTCCTGTCATCCTGGGATCAGCCAGACCTTAGCAGGTTCACCAACAGCCATCTGGGACTCAGAGGTTAGTGGCCCTAAAGAGTCCTGCTTCTCAATCCCCGGGCTGTAACTGAGTTGACCTAAATAATGCTGTTGCAATTAGAGCACAAACCAAAGCTATGGGTTGCTCTTCTCTGGAACAGGCCCTTTCCACATAGAATCATTTGTACCAAGAAAAAGTATTCTATTAGGAGATTCCAGAACCTCATGGAAACTTCAAAATGCAACAAAGCCAGTGGGGAAAATACAAAATGTTCTAAAGGAAGACAAAGTCCAGAAATCTCACTTCCTTCCTGTGTCACAATCTCATGGTACAAGCGGGAACATTTTTAGGGTTGTCCTGAGCCCTGTATGACATTGAGGGAAAACAGAACATGTCACCCCAGAAAATGCCTCTTTGGCATAAAGATCTTTGTGAGCTGATTATGTGAGGGGAATCACCAACTGNATTCTATTAGGAGATTCCAGAACCTCATGGAAACTTCAAAATGCAACAAAGCCAATGGGGAAAATACAAAATGCTCTAAAGGAAGACAGAGTCCAGAAATCTCACTTCCTTCATATGTCACAATCTCATGGTACAAGCGGGAACATTTTTAGGGTTGTCCTGAGCCCTGTATGACATTGAGGGAGAACAGAACATGTCACCCCAGAAAATGCCTCTTTGGCATAAAGATCTTTGTGAGCTGATTATGTGAGGGGAATCACCAACTGAAACCGCCCACCCTGCTCAGGCAATCACAGAAACCATCTGCATGAGTTATTTTATAACAGGAGATCCTGGTAAGGAACATGGAACTAACAGGTTACCACCAACCAGAAGAATTTGGGTCGAAAGGTTGGAAGGTGACAGGAGATGCGAGTCCATATGTCGTCCCAGAATCCTCCTCGCTGGAATCCATCTTGACTGAGCGACGTGTGAACCACTGGGAAGGACCCTGAGTCAGAAAGATCGGCCAGAGACAACCCGGAAACTAATCACATCACCACAAAACCCAAGACAGTGAGCCACATGGCAGAAGAAGAGTCCTCTGGGGCTCCCTTACCCTGCTGCTCTCCACCCAGGTAGCCCTTCTCAACAAAGTCTCTTGTTTTGTCAGCCTGTGTGTCTCTTCAGACAATTCACTTCTGAGTATTAGACAACCGTCCAACTCTTGGGACCCGAAGGGGTCCCCTTTCTTGCAACAATTATTTTGGAGAAACAACAGACAGGAGAAGCTTTGAAAAAAAGAGTAGAAACTTACTCTTCTGTAAGATAAACTTACATTTAAATCTCCATTTGTAAATATGTCTCCTTCTCTGTACCAGGAAGAGAAGCATGATTCCAAATCACCAAAAACTCATATCAATGGCACTGGCTTAAAACTGCTGACAAACCTCATCCTTGTTTACTCTGCCTTTCCTGGCAGCTTCCCATAACTGGCTTCCTGACCACCACATACACACACACACACACACACACACACACACACACACACACACACACACACACACACCCCTTTCTTTTGTCCTTAGCTAAAGACAGGATTANCCTTGTTTACTCTGCCTTTCCTGGCAGCTTCCCATAACTGGCTTCCCGACCACCCCCCCCACACACACACACACGGTAAAACACACATACACCTGGTAACTTCCCATAACTGGCTTCTTGACCACCACATACACACACACACACACACACACACACACACACACACACCCCTTTCTTTTGTCCTTAGCTAAAGACAGGATTAAGACAATGGCTTAAGCCATCTCAAAGAGTTAATCTGTCTTTCTGGATATTTCCTATACGTACATGAGGTATACATGTTAATAAATGTCTGTTGTTTCTCTTGTTATCTGTCATTTATTAAGTGGGGTCTCAGTCGAGAACTCAGGAGAATAGAGGGNAAAGGGTTAATCTGTCTTTCTGGATATTTCCTATACGTACATGAGGTATACATGTTAATAAACGTCTGTTGTTTCTCTTGTTATCTGTCATTTATTAAGTGGGGTCTCAGTCGAGAACTCAGGAGAATAGAGGGAACATGGTTTTTCTTCATCTACAATAGCATGGGAATTGCACCAAGATTTAGCTTTCTTAAAAGATGAGCCAGTCTGTCAGAAGCATGTAAGTACCCACCAACAAAATGCTTTAAAATTCTATATATAGGTCAGCCATTTCTCCTCTTTCTTGCTCTAAAAGCATCAAAACAATTACTAATGAAATATCAGATACTACATAAAATATGACAGGAAATTAGTAGTGACAGAAAAGAACTTCTACATTTTCCCCCACCGAGATAAGCAACTTCTCTTTTAAAAAACAATTTTCACATGGAGAAAATAGACACTGAAACATTTCAAGAAAAGATTCTGGCATGACTACTGGTGCGGGAAGTTAATTCCATGGTTGGATTACAGACTGAAATAGTGACTCAGTTCTACAAATCCAAAGCAAAAAAGAGAATTCCACGTCACTTAATTCATTTATCAACCCTTCCATTACTTTCGTTTAATTCAAACATCCAAAGACGAAGAAAGGTTTCCATACTTTAATTTTTTAACATAATATACAGAACCACAATACTATTTAAATTTCAAATTATGGGAGATCACATTCAAATATGCTTGGATTTAACAAGCTGCTGTGACAATACTGAGAAATTTCATGAGAAGGGTATTTATAATTTGTAAGATAATCAAATATTGTTTTACTACGTGAGCCAATGCATTAATAGTAACTTGTTTAAAAAGGCAATCTTTTGGACTTCAAATTATTATAAAAGAACACCAAGATTATATATAGATATGCTTTCTGAATTTCTCAAACTCATTTCATTTTGAAGGCCGAAGGTAAACGTTACACATTAGACATTCAGGAAATCATTTCTCCTTTTCACTTACCTGTAAAAATCAAAACCTAAACCATACTTTCCTAAAGACACGACTATTTCTAGACTATATTAGTGTGATCAGAAAGACTACTAGAACAACTTATCACTTTTACATTAACAATATTCACCACATCACTTCTTTCCTAAAAGGACAAAAAACTGGGGAGTTTAGATTTCCCTTGTTGAACTTATAATAATCTCATACTTTCTGGCTTTAATAAACTTCAACTCTTTTTTCCAGTGAGAACTATCTATACAGCACAGTGCCACATAACAATTATTCCAGTGAGATGTACATTAAGAGTCACAATATGATCAACACAATAGTGCCTTACAAAGTTTTTCTGCAGGTAAAAATGCTAAGAAAGGCCACAGTAGACAGTGCCAGACACTGTGAAAAACAGTAGATTACAGCTACCACTGAGGTTCAGAGGAGACCATGAGTTTCAGATTTGTTTCAGCAATGGAAAAAGGAAAACATTTAGAGAAACATAAAAATATATAACTCCACTGTCAATAATGTAATTTTTCAGGTACTGTTTCCTTAAACAGGCAACTTAGCTTAACTTAGAGGAAATGTACAAGATCAGCATATGAAAGATGTTCCTTGTTTTCTCATCAAAGGAATGCACTAGGATTAGCACGAGGGTCTTTCTGGTTCCTGTATCTGTAGGTCAGCCAAACTCCCAGGATCTCTGTGAAACTGAAGAAGAGGCCAATGCCACCGACAAATCTCAGAACCTCTCCCGCGTATCTTCCTATTATTGGAGCACAGGGTGAGCACGGGTGGCTGCTTTTCACACAGCTTGCCAGACAGGTGTCATTCGGGTTAAAACTTCGGAACCCACAGCAGTTTAAATTTCTCTGGATGTCATTCCGAGCACTTGCTGTATTGTTCCAACCAACTTCCAGGAGCTGAGCCTGTTGCTCCTGGTTCAGGGCTAAACAAGCACACGATACAGAAAACTGGACAATAAATACGAGCAAGAGAATAATCATGTAAAAAAAAAGCAACACCTGATGGTGTTTCACAGCTCCAATCAGCCCCACCAACGCGATCAGGAACAAGAAGATGCCAACCGCGATGACCACGCCGACCACACGGAGACTGGAAATCAGCCCGAAGCCGATGCCCCATGCAGCAATTCCAATCAGAAGCAGGCTAACCAATGTGTAGAGTAGGTTGAGCGCGCACAAGCAGTTCTTGGAACACGCGAAGCCCCCGCAAACCATCTTGAAGCCTATGTTTCCAACTGTAGGTAAAATCTGGTTCCGGTGGAGCCTCCAGACAGCCTCTTTGTCCTTGTCTTCAGGGCCTAGCCAAGGCGAGGCCGCAGCCGGGCTGCGAGTGTGGAGCCCAAGGCTTGGGCTGGGGCTGCAGTGCGCGGCGCGCCCGCGGCAGCTCCAACCCGCTCTCAAGGGATCTGTCTTTAAGGGAGAAAGAGGGAGAGTTATTACATGAAGCCAGTGAATACAAGATCAGAATTTCAGACATACATCTGAGATGAGATTTTTGGCATGGCTTATATGCATAAGAAATTGATGTAAGCAAATAGATAAAAATTCTACTAAAAATTTGATGGACTTTTTTTTTTGTGAAAGAAGCAAGGAGTCTGTTTTAGGAGAGTCAGTTTAACTCCTTGTGAGAGCCTGTGCAAACTCCCCCTATTCCCTCCTCTACCATCTAAACCAAGAAACAGGCTACAGTGAATGTGCAGCTCCCCGAGCAGACATGTTCTAGATGCACAACTCAGATGTGGTCTAAGAGGAAAATGAGTAGAAAAGCACCTCTCAGCCAATAAAGTCAGAGGCCAAAAGGACAGTGGAGAAAGAAGGCAGATTTCCCAGAGAACAGAATCAGTTGCTTCCAGATGGCCTAACCAAGGAACTTTCCAAACTGCTTTTTCCTTCCAGCAAATAATCTGTGGTACGAGATAGTGCACAAACTTAGGAACCTCAGTTTTAATACTTTCAGTTGGAAAAATATCCAACATTAAATATATTACTAAAAAACTCAAATGCTTCATGTTCTCTAGTAGATGCCATTATATAGATAGTAAAGGGAGATTGAAGTCACTCAGTCGTGTCCGACTCTCTGAGACCCCATGGACTGTAACCTCCCAGGCTCCTCTGTCCAGGGGATTTTCTAGGCAAGAGTACTGGAGGGGGTTGCCATTTTCTTCTTCAGGGGATCTATCCAACCCTGGGATTGAACCCAGGTCTCCCACATTGCAGGCAGATGCTTTACCATCTAAGCCACCAGGGAAGATAGTAAAATGATATTATTTTTGGTTCTCTGCTTCTATCCCTTGAATACTTACTGGTATGAAAAATGTGGCTCAGACGGTAAAGCGTCTGTCTACAATGTGGGAGACCAGGTTTGATCCCTGGGTTGGGAAGGAAATGGCAATCCACTCCAGGGACTATTGCCTGGAAAATCCCATGGACAGAGTAGCCTGGTAGGCTACAGCCCATGGGGTCGCAAAGAGTCGGACACAACTGAGTGATTTCACTTCACTTCTTTCAACTTCACCCAATCTAAATTCATTTGTAAACACTAAATGCATTTGTAAATATAATATACTTAAATATCAACTTATAGTTTACTTCCTTTGCTTAAAAATAAGTTTTACCACTTGTCTGTTGCAGTGTTATCTGCAGTATAAAATCTACAACATGTTGTCTAAAATTTCCATTATGTGTGTGTATCTTATCACCTCACCTGACTAAGCTCTTGGAGGGCAGAGATGTTTGCCTTACTGATTTTGTCAATACCTTCAAGATAAAGAAATAAACAAATTTTCCCTTACTGAAAGCCTGCTGCATTTTCTTAACATTTATGGAAATCTTTTCTTATAATTAATATGTATACATTATTTTGGAGACAGAACTCCTAATGACTTAACAACACTATAACAATTCAAAGAAAGCCTTCTTTAGGTCTTCAATGATCTCGAGTGGTCTACTTTTGTATACTGAGAATAAAAATTAGAAAAACTCTGCTGTTGTCATCAGTTATCCATGCCTCATACTATCACCACTAAAAACTGTAGGTTTGTATCAGTCAGCTGTGTTAAGCCACAGGAATTAGGCAGGAATTTATAACTTGATGGTTGTTTGATGGGGATGGGATGAGTGGAAAAAGATACCTCATATTTCTTATAGGTATTTTGAGTATCTTTTGACATTTAAACATTCTTCATATGTTTAGGGATTAACTTTTTTGGAAAACCCTTAGTGTTTAGGCTTTATATCATGATTCAATTGATCCACATTGAAGACAGTGAAACAATTAATTACTTTTATTTAATTAATTTTTATTAAAATATATTTTAAGGAGTCTTACATGTTGTTTCAAAATTGTGTATTCTGGAATGCTGCTGCTAAGTCACTTCAGTCGTGTCCGACTCTGTGCGACCCCATAGACGGCAACCCACTAGGCTCCCCCGTCCCTGGGATTCTCCAGGCAAGAATACTGGAGTGGGTTTCCATTTCCTTCTCCAATGCATGAAAGTGAAAAGTGAAAGTGAAGTCGCTCAGTCCTGTCAGACTCTTAGTGATCCTATGGACTGCAGCCTACCAGGCTCTTCCGCCCATGGGATTTTCCAGGCAAGAGTACTGGAGTGGGGTGCCATTGCCTTCTCCTGTATTCTGGAATACATGGTCTCATTTTAAAAATTTACCATTTAATATATTTTATGTCTGAACTATAATCTGAAAAAGATTTACTTAAAAGATGGCTTCTAAAAGGGTGAATTAGCTGCTTGTGGCCTTTGAAAGTGGGGAAACTTTTACTCCTAATTAAGATGGACTTTGGAAAATTATTTCCTTACCTTTCATTCTTTGGGTAAGAGTTTTATCTTATAATTTCTTTCAGGCAAAAAGTGTTATACCTCATCTACTACATCTGTCTGTGTTCTTTTTGATATGGGGAAGGAATTTATCCACCTGATAGGGGATAGAAGAGCACTAGAGACTGCTTCCATTTCCAGAAAAGCAGTCCTAGAGAACATTCTCATTTGTCAGCTGCTGATAAGCTCTAGGCTGTTGAATCATGTTGGCCTGAAAACTTCACACAGACACAGAGTATTCCTTAGGGAGGTTTAGCTCGACCTTAAAAGATTAAGGATGAGATGGAAACAACAAAAAACATTCAAATCCTGTAAAAAAAAAAAAAAAGAGGTGTAGTAGATATTGACTGGCACAGCTCAGATAAATGAAAAAGGCATTAAATAATATCTAGATTCTTTTTAAATAATGACTTTTAGGACTGTCATTATTA
>SJYW01038586.1:102188-148702 GCA_006410735.1 Raphicerus campestris
ACACACACACACACACACACACACACACACACACACACCCCTTTCTTTTGTCCTTAGCTAAAGACAGGATTAAGACAATGGCTTGAGCCATCTCAAAGGGTTAATCTGTCTTTCTGGATATTTCCTATACGTACATGAGGTATACATGTTAATAAACGTCTGTTGTTTCTCTTGTTATCTGTCATTTATTAAGTGGGGTCTCAGTCGAGAACTCAGGAGAATAGAGGGAACATGGTTTTTCTTCATCTACAATAGCATGGGAATTGCACCAAGATTTAGCTTTCTTAAAAGATGAGCCAGTCTGTCAGAGGCATGTAAGTACCCACCAACAAAATGCTTTAAAATTCTATATATAGGTCAGCCATTTCTCCTCTTTCTTGCTCTAAAAGCATCAAAACAATTACTAATGAAATATCAGATACTACATAAAATATGACAGGAAATTAGTAGTGACAGAAAAGAACTTCTACATTTTCCCCCACCGAGATAAGCAACTTCTCTTTTAAAAAACAATTTTCACATGGAGAAAATAGACACTGAAACATTTCAAGAAAAGATTCTGGCATGACTACTGGTGCGGGAACTTAATTCCATGGTTGGATTACAGACTGAAATAGTGACTCAGTTCTACAAATCCAAAGCAAAAAAGAGAATTCCACGTCACTTAATTCATTTATCAACCCTTCCATTACTTTCGTTTAATTCAAACATCCAAAGACGAAGAAAGGTTTCCATACTTTAATTTTTTAACATAATATACAGAACCACAATACTATTTAAATTTCAAATTATGGGAGATCACATTCAAATATGCTTGGATTTAACAAGCTGCTGTGACAATACTGAGAAATTTCATGAGAAGGGTATTTATAATTTGTAAGATAATCAAATATTGTTTTACTACGTGAGCCAATGCATTAATAGTAACTTGTTTAAAAAGGCAATCTTTTGGACTTCAAATTATTATAAAAGAACACCAAGATTATATATAGATATGCTTTCTGAATTTCTCAAACTCATTTCATTTTGAAGGCCGAAGGTAAACGTTACACATTAGACATTCAGGAAATCACTTCTCCTTTTCACTTACCTGTAAAAATCAAAACCTAAACCATACTTTCCTAAAGACACGACTATTTCTAGACTATATTAGTGTGATCAGAAAGACTACTAGAACAACTTATCACTTTTACATTAACAATATTCACCACATCACTTCTTTCCTAAAAGGACAAAAAACTGGGGAGTTTAGATTTCCCTTGTTGAACTTATAATAATCTCATACTTTCTGGCTTTAATAAACTTCAACTCTTTTTTCCAGTGAGAACTATCTATACAGCACAGTGCCACATAACAATTATTCCAGTGAGATGTACATTAAGAGTCACAATATGATCAACACAATAGTGCCTTACAAAGTTTTTCTGCAGGTAAAAATGCTAAGAAAGGCCACAGTAGACAGTGCCAGACACTGTGAAAAACAGTAGATTACAGCTACCACTGAGGTTCAGAGGAGACCATGAGTTTCAGATTTGTTTCAGCAATGGAAAAAGGAAAACATTTAGAGAAACATAAAAATATATAACTCCACTGTCAATAATGTAATTTTTCAGGTACTGTTTCCTTAAACAGGCAACTTAGCTTAACTTAGAGGAAATGTACAAGATCAGCATATGAAAGATGTTCCTTGTTTTCTCATCAAAGGAATGCACTAGGATTAGCACGAGGGTCTTTCTGGTTCCTGTATCTGTAGGTCAGCCAAACTCCCAGGATCTGGAAGGGAAGGAAGAAGAAAGAGAAAGTAACAGCTGTGCCTGTTTACTCAGTTGATCCATAAAATAATCTGAACTCTCCGAAGCACGTTGTATTGTTTGTTCAAAGAGGAAGAGATTTCTTTTCAAAATGTAGTAAGTAACCCAAATTAGATGCCCTAAGAAAAACTGAACACTCGGGTAGGCCGACTAATGGCGTTCTGAGCTTGTCCACACCATAATCCTCAGAGCCTGTGAGCATGCTATCTTACACCATAATAGGGACACTGCCGACACGACTGCGTTAAAGCTCATGAGACAGAGAGATCACGAGAGTGAACTCTGTGATGTAATCACAAGGGTCCTTGAAAGAGGGAAGCAGGAAGGACTAAAACCAGAGACAGAGCCAAGAGGTACAGCTCAAAGGCAATGTGACAACAGAGGCATTAGCAAGGAGAGTCAGAAGACGCCATGCTGCTAGCTTTGAAGGTGGAAAAATGTCAATTTGGAATCAAGCCAAGGAGCGCAGGCAGCCTCTAGAAGGTAGAAAAGGCAAGGAAATACGTCTCTCCTAGAGCTTCCAGAAACAGTCTCTACTTTAAGCTTCTGACCTCCAGAAGTCTAAGACAGTAAATCTGTGTTGCTTTAAGCTATTACAAGTGTGATTACTTATTAGAGTGCAAAAGGAAACAAATACAAACACTACCTTGTCTTAATAGCTGAAATATCATTCAAACTGATTGATATACTTCAAACTGAGTTCAGTGAAAATTAAGCAGTAACAAAAACCCTGCAATAAATACATTTTCTAACACAGATCATAAAAAATGTAATTCCTACCTCTCCAAAGGTGGGGGGATGTATACTTTCAGAAAAATAATTAAATAGTGATTGTCACATTTCCCTCACCATGTTCACTGAGATAACCAACAGAACCTATCATTTTTATAATTAAGAAATGTGTTCATTCTGGTGGTCCTGCTACCTCAAAGCTGATTTATTTAAAATACTCAAAAATTCTTAGACAAAATTTAATGGAACAAAATGAAATTCAAATTATATTTCCATATTTCAGACCTAGGCCAACTTTTAATCTAAATTTTGTTTGTTTGACTTCGTAACTACTCATTAGCTGTTGAAACTCGGAGAAGGCAATGGCAACCCACTCCAGTACTCTTGGCTGGAAAGTCTCACGGATGGAGGAGCCTGGTGGGCTACAGCCCATGGGGTTGTGAAGAGTTGGACACAACTGAGTGACTTCCCTTTCACTTTTCACTTTCATGCATTGGAGAAGGAAATGGCAACCCACTCCAGTGTTCTTGCCTGGAGAATCCCAGGGATGGGGGAGCCTGGGGGGTCGCACAGAGTCGGACATGACTGAAGCAACTTAGCAGCAGCAGCAGCAGCAGCTGTTGCTAAACAACAGTGGTAAATCCAAATTTTCTCCATTTACCATAGTAATAATTTCCGAGTTACTGTAAAACTCATGACTGGCAGAGGAGTTCCCTGGTGGTCTAATGGTTAGGATTCTGGGCTTTCACTGTCACAGCCTGGGTTCAATACTTGGTCAGAGAACTGAGATCCCACAAGCTGTAAGGCATGGCCAAGAAAAAAAAAAAAGGAAATTCATGACTGGCAATGTTTATATAGTTGTTACATCTATGGATGTAGGGGCTGCTGGTTTGTGAGGTGAATCAAGGAAAGATAAGTCTAATTTAGGAAATGGCAACCCACTCCAGTATTCTTGCCTGGAGAATCCCAGGGACGGGGGAGCCTGGTGGGCTGCCATCTATGGGGTCGCACAGAGTCGGACACAACTGAAGCGACTTCGCAGCAGTAGCAGCAGCAAGCAAGTAGGAAGTCTGGTTTGGAATCTGTATGACGAGGCAGGAATGAGGGGAATTTACTTAAACGTACAAAGAGTACTCTGTGTCTAGCTCTGTTCTTCACACTTCACAAATTCATACCATTTGATCAAAAACTCTATATGATAGGAATTGTCATTATCCTCATTTTACCAATGAGGGAACTGAGGCATGGAAAGGTTAAATAGCTGGATAACAATCACCCTGGTCATGAGTGCTAGAGCCAGGGTTCAAATCTGGGGTCCGTGAATCTAATTATTTTGTTGCTTGAGAGAAGAATCTGATGTGCTACTGGCCATTCTCAGGCTAACAACTTTCCATCTGCCATTTCAGCCACACTCATATTACAGGACTGAAATCCTTTCACACGGAGTAGCTTCTCCACCACCCCTCATTTCCCTGCCCCTGTCTCAGAAACATGGGCACACGGGGAACTTCTGGTTAGAAGTTTTGAGATTGTTAAATACTTTTATTATCAACCCAGGATACAAGCTGGTAGTGCAAGTTACAGTCCTTAGGGGAAACCAGGCCATCGAGTAAATTAAATACTCATAACCTGGAGCCATATTCTATCAAAGTTTAATTCCTCCAATTCAACTGTGACAAAATGAGACCACCTCTTCTGTGTGTCCCACTGCCAAACCACCGTCTCCTTGCAACCATGGAGAGCATGACAGGGAGGTCATGCCCAAAATATAGAAAGATCCAAGTTAGATAATTATGTATACTGGATTTTTAGATTACAAAGGTGCTCATGATTTAAAGATTTTCAATGGTAACTTTGACTAGATCTGATCATGAACTCTGCTGATTCTAGAGCCTATACCCAGGACATGGTAGGTCACCGAGTACAGTTTTATAAAATGTCTGTGTAGAGTGCGCAACAAGTGTGTCCTTTGCTATTTATTTTTATATTTATTAAATGTAGAAAGATGTAACATAATATGCCAAATTATTAATGTTGATGATTTGAGTAGGTAACTTCAGGTAGTAGATACAGTCTTTCAGCTTCACAATTTTCTGTATTTTCCAGAAGTTTCTACAAAGCATATGCACTAACTTTTAAAACAACTTTTTTTCTTTAAACAACTGATTTGTTTAAATCAATGTTTCTTTGATGGTCTAAATTTATTGTCATGTGTTACAAATAGTTCAAATGAACTCTTTCTATTTCTTCTATGACAAGAAATCATCAGCTAGTTAGACTCATCCCTGTAAGTTCTGAGAATTGCTGATTCTGTGAAATACTGAATAAAAATTTAAAAAGTGAGAGAGTGTATAGACCCAAAACATAACAGATTGGATAAAATGTTTTTAAAATCTCTAGTTAGGTTTCAAAAGGAATTGGCGTATAAAATATAAAGAAGGACTCCATGAAAGAACACTTGTGAAATCTAAGACCTGTGAGTTTATACTCTTAAATAATTAGTATTTTAAAAAACAGTGGGGGCTGGGAGGAATGGACAGAGCACAGAAGATTTTTAGGGCAGTGAACATACTCTGCATAATACCACAACGAAGGATATATTTGTCTGAATTCATAGATTGTACAACGTCAAAAGTGAACTCTAATGGAGGTTATGGACTTTGTGTGGTTACGATGTGCCAGTGTGGGTTAAGCGTGACGAACGCACCATCTGGTGAGTAGTTGTGATAGTGGGGGAGGCTGTGCATGGGTAGGAGCGGGGAGGGGGATCCTGGACATCTTTGTTCCGTCCTCTCAGTATCATTGTGAACTTAACTGCTCTAAAAATACAATCCTCTTTAAAAAAAATATGCATAGCTGAAGCAGCGTGACCTGATGAGAAGAAAATGGAGCTGCTCAAAAGGACTAAATTCTCAAAATATATCCTAGATATAAATAGAAACCACGTGGCCACTGACTCCGGCTAATGAAGCATATTCAGATTGGTCATTCTGATATTTTTACCATCTATATTTTCAAGTTTTTATGACAAAAATCCAATTTTCTTTTAAAGGAAAGATAGGAAATGTGTACAGAATTGTTTTCAAATAGTATATGAATTTTCTTGGATTGATGCCATGACCAACCCAGAAGTAAGATGGCTCTTTCCTGAGAAAAAGTAAAAGGAGAAATGCTTAGATTAGAAAGGGATGTTAGAGGAAACTTCCTTAAAAAAGTAAATACTAAGCTTGGTCTTTATCTCCACCGTGATCATTATAGCTAAGAGTGGACTTTTCATTCTTGAAGGGAAACAAAAATTGAATTAGAATAAAATATGTAAAACACACACACACACATATATGTACATAATGTGCTGCTGCTGCTACTGCTGCTAAGTCGCTTCAGTTGTGTCCGACTCTGTGCGACCCCATAAATGGTAGCCCACTAGGCTCACCCGTCCCTGGAATTCTCCAGGCAAGAACACTGGAGTGGGTTGCCACTTCCTTCTCCACTGCATGAAAGTGAAAAGTGAAAGTGAAGTCGCCCAGTCATGTCCAACTCTTGGCAACCCCATGGACTGCAGCCTACCAGACTCCTCCATCCATGGGATTTGCCAGGCAAGAGTGCGGTGCTATCTATATTAATTATACATTTTATACATATGTATACATATATGCATAAATGCAATACATGTCACACACAATTAAAATGAGATCTAATGTGTAACATGGTGACTGTAGTTGATAACACCATATTGTACAATTGAAACTGGCTGACAGAGTAGAATTTAAATGTTCTCACCAAAAAAAATAGGTAAATGTTAATTAAATTGATGGGGGAATCTTTTCACATGTATAGTGTAGTGTAGTAGCCTTAAGTCGCTCAGTTGTGTTCGACTCTGTGTGATACCATGGATGGTAGCCCACCAGGTTCCTCTGTCCCGGGGATCAAACTCAGGTCTCCTGCATTGCAAGCAGATTCTTTTACGATCTGAGCTACAAAGAAGAGCTTCCACATGTATACATCTGTCAAATCATCATGATGTACACTTTAAATACCTTACAATTTTGTCTATTATACCTCAATAAAACTGAGATACACGTATGTATTTTTATATTTAGTTGTACAGAGAGAAATAAACTTCTAGGCCCAAGATGAAGCTGCTATAATATTATCCAGAGTGCCACATCAGTGAGTAAAAATACCTGGGTAACTTCTGTGTCCCTGTAAACGTTCTGCTTCACCAGAAGAGGAGTATATTCAGCCAGCCAATCCCCAAAGGCCAAGCCAACTCTAGACCTTCTCCTCCCAAACGAGACTGACTCTCTGGCCCCAGCTAACCAGATATTTTCTATTATTCTCTTCCTTATTCTTTATCCTATAAAAGCTCCTTGCCTTCTGCCTTATTCTGTAGTTCTCCAAAAGGAGACTTTCCACAAAGTGTTAAAGTTTGTTCATATCACCTATACTGTCTACTTTAACCATTTTTAACATATATAATCAAAATGAGAAAGGCCCTTCTAAACATACAAATTAACTGGGTAAACCATATAGGTAAAAGCAATAAACCTAACTATGTAAAAGTAACATCTATAAATTTTATTTAAAAGTCATAAAAAAGTGAAGTCAGTGCCCAAGAAATTGCAAGCAGAACAAGAAGCCAAGCAGAGTGACAGACAAGAGGAAGAGGGGATGGGAGGGAAGGGAGGAAAGAAAAGCAGAACACACAACCTTCTGTGTGGCTGGTGAGCCCCCAGCCCTGGGCCCTCCTTTCTAGACACTTTCTGGGCCCTGTGGCCCGCTCTCCTCATCTTTTAAAAAAATCTCCCCTTTTCGGCATAGACTGAGTCACAGGGGATCCAAAGGGCCTTGACCAAGACAGACTTCAGGCGGGCAACTGATAGAAGAAATGCCAGTGGTCCCAAAACACATGAACCTATTTTCAAATTCACTAGTCACATTTCCAAAAGAGCAAACAAAACTGTAATACTATTTATACCTATTAAACTGGCAAGTATCTTTTAAGATAAAAATATTAAGAATTAGTGCTGAAATCAAAAGTTGGTAGAATCTCCCCCAAATGGTCATTTGGCAATATTTATCAAACTCTTTTAAAATGCCCACATACTGAATGTGTCACAGTTTACTTTTGGAGGTGTACTCAAAGAAAAAAGCTAGAGAATACAGATAAAAAATTACATACGAGGAAGTTAACTTTGGAATTACTTATTATAGGGACATACTGAAGGGGAAATTAAATATCCAAGAAATTAAATGACAGAGTGAACTTCAAACATACAAAACATTTAATATTTTTCTGATTTTCTTTTACAGATAAATGCTTATTCTTACAAAAGCCTACCATATATTTCTACAGTTATGTGCACAATCTCACCTAACAGCATTACTCTATACATACTATTCTATTATATGTCTAAAATAGGGGAATATCAAGAGCAATTAACACAACAATCATAGGGGTCCTAGCATCTTTTTTTAGTGGGCATATTATGTACAATTTACTCATGTCTATAAACCAGCAGCTAAACACACAGCACCTGCCATACATCAGGCATTATTCTAAATATTGCAAGCTTTATTAATATATATACTACTCCTTTAAGTATCACAACAACTCTGTGAAAGAGGGGCTTTCCGTTATTATGCCTGTTGGTAAAGGTGAAGAAACAGAAGCACAGAAAGAGAAAGTAACTTGCCCAAGGTCAAATAGCTAGTTAGCAGGGTAAGTAGGTTTCTAACCACACCAGGCATTTTTCAACTATTGGCTCTTGTCTAGTAAACTCAAATTTAACCAGCTCCTTATAGGAAAACACAAGCTGGCCCAAAGGTCCACTGTTACAAACAATAAACATTCTTATGTATCCATTTTACAGAGTTATAGGAACATCTCCATGAAATAAAGCACTGCAGGCAGAATTTATGAATTAAAGAAAAAATTTAATTTTAATATGTATTGACAATTCAGATGCATCAAAAATGTCCATGGTTATCAAGCATTCAACAAAGATAATGAGGAATTCTGCATTCCTCAAAAATTACCAAAATAATATGTACGTGGTTTTGCTTAAATGTATGTCAATATAATAATATACTAACATAATATAAATACTATNTTAAACTGGCAAGTATCTTTTAAGATAAAAATATTAAGAATTAGTGCTGAAATCAAAAGTTGGTAGAATCTCCCCCAAATGGTCATTTGGCAATATTTATCAAACTCTTTTAAAATGCCCACATACTGAATGTGTCACAGTTTACTTTTGGAGGTGTACTCAAAGAAAAAAGCTAGAGAATACAGATAAAAAATTACATACGAGGAAGTTAACTTTGGAATTACTTATTATAGGGACATACTGAAGGGGAAATTAAATATCCAAGAAATTAAATGACAGAGTGAACTTCAAACATACAAAACATTTAATATTTTTCTGATTTTCTTTTACAGATAAATGCTTATTCTTACAAAAGCCTACCATATATTTCTACAGTTATGTGCACAATCTCACCTAACAGCATTACTCTATACATACTATTCTATTATATGTCTAAAATAGGGGAATATCAAGAGCAATTAACACAACAATCATAGGGGTCCTAGCATCTTTTTTTAGTGGGCATATTATGTACAATTTACTCATGTCTATAAACCAGCAGCTAAACACACAGCACCTGCCATACATCAGGCATTATTCTAAATATTGCAAGCTTTATTAATATATATACTACTCCTTTAAGTATCACAACAACTCTGTGAAAGAGGGGCTTTCCGTTATTATGCCTGTTGGTAAAGGTGAAGAAACAGAAGCACAGAAAGAGAAAGTAACTTGCCCAAGGTCAAATAGCTAGTTAGCAGGGTAAGTAGGTTTCTAACCACACCAGGCATTTTTCAACTATTGGCTCTTGTCTAGTAAACTCAAATTTAACCAGCTCCTTATAGGAAAACACAAGCTGGCCCAAAGGTCCACTGTTACAAACAATAAACATTCTTATGTATCCATTTTACAGAGTTATAGGAACATCTCCATGAAATAAAGCACTGCAGGCAGAATTTATGAATTAAAGAAAAAATTTAATTTTAATATGTATTGACAATTCAGATGCATCAAAAATGTCCATGGTTATCAAGCATTCAACAAAGATAATGAGGAATTCTGCATTCCTCAAAAATTACCAAAATAATATGTACGTGGTTTTGCTTAAATGTATGTCAATATAATAATATACTAACATAATATAAATACTATATAGATAAGAAATTAACAGTGGTTACTTACAGATTTTAGAAGGCTAGGAACAAAGGGGAGTGAGGGATGGAGTTGGAAGGTAATTTTTCAAAGTAAACCTTTATGTAAACGTGTGTGTGTATACTATACCTTAACAGATATATTAAATAATGTGAATGTCTAACTATGCCAAAATTATATTTAAAATTATAATTTATCATACAACTCTAGAAATAGAAGAGACTCTAGAGATGACTCAGTCTAGTCTCTTCATCTGTTTCTTTTATTTTACACAATTTAATGATCNTATTAAATAATGTGAATGTCTAACTATGCCAAAATTATATTTAAAATTATAATTTATCATACAACTCTAGAAATAGAAGAGACTCTAGAGATGACTCAGTCTAGTCTCTTCATCTGTTTCTTTTATTTTACACAATTTAATGATCAAGCATTTCCTTAAAGTGGAAGCTCTATCTTCTGATTTCAAGCCAGGGGTCCTCCTATTGCAATATTAGTTCTCAGTGAAAACATCCATCAATACGTTCCAAAAGTTCAGTGCTGTGCTAAGGCAAAATGCCACACCCTCATGCCCTAGAAAACAGAAACCCCTGTTTGTCCCCGTGACAAAGGTGTGAAGATACTGAGCTATGTGCACATACCTCTGTGAAACTGAAGAAGAGGCCAATGCCACCGACAAATCTCAGAACCTCTCCCGCGTATCTTCCTATTATTGGAGCACAGGGTGAGCACGGGTGGCTGCTTTTCACACAGCTCTGTATCAAATAAAAAAAAAAAAGAACTTGTATTGAAAAGTACATTTATAATGAGCATGTTTTTANTTATGGCAGAAAGTAAAGAGGAACTAAAAAGCCTCTTGATAAAAGTGAAAGAGGAGAGTGAAAAAGTTGGCTTAAAGCTTCAACATTTAGAAAACTAAGATCATGGCATCTGGTCCCATCACTTCATGGGAAATAGATAGGGAAACAGTGTCAGACTTTACTTTGGGGGGCTCCAAAACCCCTGCAGATGATGACTGCAGCCATGAATATTAAGACGTTTATTCCTTGGAAGGCAAGTTATGACCAACCAGATAGCATATTGAAAAGCAGAGACATTACTTTGCCAACAGAGGTCTGTCTAGTCAAGGCTATGGTTTTTCCAGTGGTCATGTATGGATGTGAGAGTTGGATGGTGAAGAAAGCTGAGAGCTGAAGAATCAATGCTTTTGAACTGTGGTGTTAGAGAAGACTCTTGAGAGTCCCTTGGACTGCAAGGAGATACAACCAGTCCATCCTGAAGGAGATCAGCCCTAGGTGTTCTTTGGAAGGAATGATGCTAAAGCTGAAACTCCAGTACTTTGGCCACCTCATGTGAAGAGTTGACTCATTGGAAAAGACTCTGATGCTGGGAGAGATTGGGGGCAGGAAGAGAAGGGGATGACAAAGGATGAGATGGCTGGATGGCATCACCGACTCGATGGACATTGAGTCTGAGTGAACTCTGGGAGTTGGTGATGGACAGGGAGGCTGGCGTGCTGTGATTCATGGGGTTGCAAAGAGTCGGACATGACTGAGCAACTGAACTGAACTGAAAATCCTAAGCTGGCTCCCAAGATCCCCATCCCTGAGTAATCATCCCTGGAGACTGGATAGAATTTGTGAATATGATGGGTCCTCTCTCCCATTTTTATGTGGCATTACATAAGTCACTGTCTTCATAAAAACAAAGCTGTGTTGTGAGATGGCTGTATAGTTAAGACCTGACCACAGCTTCCAGGAGCTAGGAGACACCAGCAAGAAAATGGAACTTCAGTCCTACAACCACCAGAAGCTGAATTTGGCCCACGATAGCTTTGTAGGAGACCCCAAACCTCAGATGAGACTGTGCAGCCCTGGCTTACACTTCATTCCAGTGAGCTCCTGAGCACAGGACCGAGTCAAGCCAAGCCCAGACTCCTGACTTAGAAAAATTAAGGTAATAAATGGATGTTGTTTTAACCACTAAAACTGTGATAACGTAATACACAGCAATAGAAAACTATGAATCCCACAAAGGAGACCTCAATGAGGGGAAATAGCTCAGGGCTCAGCAAGGGGGTAATAGAAGTTTCCCCAAAACATAAACATATCTGAACTACCAAGGGAGCCAAGCTTGAAGTCTATCCCCATAAAGGACTGGGTTGGACCTGCAAGGTCAGGAGTTAGGCATGACCAACAGAATGGCTTTAACTGGTCCATGCTAGCTTAGCTTTCAGACAGAAAGGGCATGAAGTTGTGATGCAAAGGAAGGGAGAGAGGAAAGAGGATGGTTCCATGTGTTCTCCACCCTGGGGATGTATAGCTGGTTGACAAGCCCAATTTAATACAGACCACTCTCTTCTTCCCACCCCGATAGGCTTCCAAATGAAGATATTTACTCGCTAACCTTTCACAGCTTGTTCTGGGGGGAGCTGAATGGGAAGGAATTAGAGGCAAAGAACCCAAATCATCTTGGCTGTCTGTGGGATATTCAGGACCCTCAGGAATGGATACTTGAGAACAGACAATCGATACAATAGTGTTCATTGAATGGAACGGTGGTATATAAAAAAGATTTTTAAGTACAATTCAGCATCAGAAGTCCATGTCTTCCATGTTAACCATTATTTATCTGTATGTGCTAGTGTGAAAGTCGCTCAGTCATGTCCGACTCTTTGAGACCCCATGGATAGTCAGGCCAGAATACTAGAGTCGGTAGCAGTTCCCTTCTCCAGGGGATCCTCCCAATCCAGGGATCGAACCCAAGTCTCCCACATTGCAGGCAGATTCTTCACCAGCTGAGCCATCAGGGAAGTCCAAGAATATTGGAGTGGGTAGTCTATCCCTTCTCCAGGGGATCTTCCTGACCTAGGAATCGAACTGGGGTCTCCTGCATTGCAGACAGATTCTTTACCAGGTGAGCTACCAGGGAAGCCCATCTGTATGCAATATGTCTCCAAAAATATTTTATACTTTGTACTTACTGCCAGACAGGTGTCATTTGGGTTAAAACTTCGGAACCCACAGCAGTTTAAATTTCTCTGGATGTCATTCCGAGCACTTGCTGTATTGTTCCAACCAACTTCCAGGAGCTGAGCCTAGAAAAACGCATTTAACATATACATTAAAATATGGGACATCCCTGGCAGGCCAGTGGTTAAGACTGTGCTTGCACTGCAAGGGGTACACGTTTAATCCCTGGTTGGGGAAGATCCCACATGCCACACAGTGTGGCCATCAATCAATAAAATGTGTTACCCCTGCATAAAATGTATAAAGCTGGGGCCTACAACTCTTAATACTGTGTGTACCTAAAACAAATACTCTTTATAAGACCATCAAAATTTTTCAAAGGGTTATACCTCAATTTGCAACAAAAAGAAGGCATCATTTCTATCTCAAGAATAAAAATTCATGTTCATGTGCAGTTTCAAAGAAGCACTTGGTTCAAAGGCTTAGTTCCCAGAATGTAGCAAGACAAATTTTCCATTGCCCCAAAACTGAGACCCATATTCTTCAAACCAATTAATGTTTGAAAAGAATAATTGGCAGAATGAAACCACAAACATTCTGGAGCACATGTTTCATTGTATATTGGCAGGGAAAGACTGGGCGAACATCCATTAGCAAGAGCACTTTTAGACGCTGTGAGGGCAAAATTCTACTTCAAAGACACAAAAATTAGCAACACCTGATGTTGCAGCACTCAAATCAGCCCCATGAAAGCAATGAGGCACAAGAGACTTCGGCTATATAGAGGGAAATGGCATTCTGAACAAGAATAAATTATTTTATATTCCAATCATTCCTCCCGCCTTCCTCTTTTTCCCATACTATGTGGTACAATAAAGCAGAAAGAAAAAAAAAACCTTTGCTTACCTGTTGCTCCTGGTTCAGGGCTAAACAAGCACACGATACAGAAAACTGGACAATAAATACGAGCAAGAGAATAATCATGTACTGAGAATCAAAGTTAAGTATATTTCTGGAAATATTTAGAATAACATAAAACAGAGGTACTGACAACTTCATAATGCACTAAAAGGAAGCCACCTGGAAAACAGAACAAGGGCACTTAGAGAAGCTTCAAAAAGAAAACGTGATTTTTATCTTGATAAAACACTGTAGGTATAACTACATTAAAAAATACTAACTACAATAATTATTTAAATGCTTTCTGTCATAGAGAACAGACTTGTGCTGCCAAGGGGAAGGGGAGTATAAAGGGATGGCTTTGGAGTTTGGGATTAGCAGATGCAAGCTGTTACATATATAAGAATGGATAAACAACAAGGTCCTACTGTATAGTACAGGGAGTTATATTCGATATCCTGTGATAAGCCATAATGGAAAAGAATGTGAAAAATATATATATGATATGTGTATAACTAAGTCACTTTGCTGTACAGCAAAAATGAAACACAACATTTAAATCAACTATACTTCAATAACATTAAAAATAAATAATAGCTGATCCATTGTAATTTCATTTCGATTAAAATAAAAATTGTTACATAGAAAAAGCAGGAAGTAAGTATAGATAAATGTATGCAAGCTTTCCAAATATCAAGTCTTAAAAAAAATCACTGAGAAATTCTCAACCTAATATTAAAGACTTGGAAAGGACCTAGAGGCCACTGAGTCAGTTAAATATAATGCTGAATTTGCAACATACACATAGGATGATACTGAACTTGCAGAATACATTCTTCACGATGTGAAAAGAAGAGAGCATATGTAAACATACAGTAACTTAACTAAGAAATGTTCCTAATATTGGTTGAGCAAATAAATACATATAATGCTTGCCAGGAGCTGCTGTCTGACAATTCATCTCCTGATGGTAATTTTAAGTTAGAGTTATAAAAAGAGTAATTGACAAGGTAAAAACAAACCCAATGGGGTAAAACTCCCAGTTGTAAAAAAAAGGATACAAAAAAAAGCAACACCTGATGGTGTTTCACAGCTCCAATCAGCCCCACCAACGCGATCAGGAACAAGAAGATGCCAACCGCGATGACCACGCCGACCACACGGAGACTGGAAATCAGCCCGAAGCCGATGCCCCATGCAGCAATTCCAATCAGAAGCAGGCTAACCAACTGCAAAAATCACCACAAACGGCAGTGAGGCGGGAGGGGGAGGGGCAGGAAAAAGAAGTGCCAACATATATTAATATCAAGGTCATCCTTCAAGCACCTGCTTAGCATCTTACGAATGATTGCTAACACTTGATACTAGAATACATGTGATCTCATTATAGTGTTGTTTTAACAAGTATTAATCCTCAGACACACTTTTAAAGAACAATCATCTATATAGTGCGGAGCCTCAGAGGCCATCTGGTTTACTAAACCTAAATGATTTCTACTTAAGCTTTTGAACTAATAGCATATTTAAAACTGCTAGACACCAATATATCTCACTCTGACACACCTCATGTGGAAATCACATTATCTTTCCTTCAAAGCCCAGAACAAGTGAACTCCTCTGGGTTGTCTTCCTAAGTCCTCAACAAACCAAATTCATTTCTCAATTCTCTGAGCAATCTCTGTTCTTCAAATGTGGTTCTACTCTCTTCATCACATTAACACTCTGATTCCAAGCTTGTCTCTCACAGGGGTCTGTGAACAACTTAGAGACCCCATCTTTTTACCTCTCTGTATTGCCCACACCTATCACAGAACTTGACTCCTGGAACGGCCAAAAATATCTTGCAGAACTGTCACTGAAATGCGTTGCTTTAGATATCATTATCTTTTCCATTAGCATTCAAATATAGAGAGAAAATATTAAAACTTGTAGGTCGAAAAGAGTGTTAAGAGATTTTAGCTACATTACTTAAACATGGCATTCTGAATAAGAAGAAATTATTTTACATCCCAACCACTTAATTTGTATTATAAAACAAAGTCAAGTGTAAGAGGTAAACACGTGCCTCAATCAGTCATTACCACTCAAAGTTACAGCTACTTCTTTAAAATAACACTTAAATAGCATGTCATATTAAGATTATAATCAATTGATAGACAACACAGCTTCAATAGGTATGTGGGAAGGGTGAGGATGGGGGTGGAACAGGAAAGAGACAGGATCTTCAAGTCAATCAAGTGTTAACCATTTCCTGGAGCAACTTCACAGTTTTTAATACCATGCTGGGAGAAACAGAAGTATGTAAAATAAACTTTCTAGCACCACTTTGAGGCCTAATAAACTTTGTCTTGAAATACAAAATAAGTCAATGCTCATTCAAATGATTCTTTACTGAAACGTATTATTTTGTATACATGTAGTTGTTTATCAGACACAAATTTTAAATGTCTTAGTACATAAAAATTCTTAATATGTATAGACATATGAGTAAAATGGCTAAATAACAGCAGCTGTTTGTATTTTTATCCACTTATGATAAAGCAGCAAAACTTGAGAACAAAAGCAACCATCTGTAGTACGACAGGACCGAGTTACGGAGTTACATGGACCTGGTGGTCTCCAGCGTGTACACATAGGAAGCTTTTGTTTTCAGAGGGAGAAAAAGAGGAAAAACTTCTCACAAACACTCATTTTCTCAACTGCTGCTTCTCAGCAGATCCAGCTGCGTCTGACTCTTATCACCTCATTCCCAGCCTTCTCAAACTTCAGACTCTCTGGGATGGACAAAAAGTCCTCAGCCCCATCACAAGTGAGCTTATTTCTGACTTTGTTGTATCCAAATATAACACATTTCCTTTCACGAGGTGTGAAAGGCAGAAGCCTGGAGGAGGTGTCAAGGAAGGAGAGGGTGATGCTGCTGGAAGGGCCTGGCCTCCATGAGGGGAGAGGGCGACGCTTAGCATCCTCACTGCTTGGTGGGAAGAAGCACTGAAAGTGGTCCACACGCTTAACACATCAGACTGACCTGCTCTATCGGTCGGGGTTCTCCAGAGAAACAGAACCAAGAAGATACATACTGAGAGAGAGACGGAGATTTATTACAAGGAATGGGCTTATGTAACTGTGCAAGGCAGGATGACAGGTTGGAAATTCTGGCAGGATTTCTATGATGCCATTCTGAGACAAAATCCCTTCTCCTTTAGGAAACCCAGTTCTTGTTCTTAATGCTTTCATATTTCATATCGTACATGAGGCCCACAATTACTGAAAGTCAACTGAGTGTAAATGTTAATCACTTCTAAAAAATACCTTCAGAGCAACATCTAGACGGATGTCTGAAAAAAAGCCTCGCAATCACAGCACAGCCAAGTTTTCTGTAAAATTAACCAGCACTCGCCAGCTTCAAGTCCTGGGTGTAACGCCTGTTTATTTAATTAAATTCAGGGGCAGGACATTTAAAAGATCGGAATCATGAATAATATGATACATAAAATTCTTCTAATCCATAGTTTTGAAGAATCATTTTGGGAATCATCCCAAATCCTTAATGATATTAATGAAATTCTTGCCACAAGTTAAATATTCATCAACAAATGCTTGGTGCCCACTATCTACTGGAAGCCAGAGACAAGATGCCCCTACAAAAACAAAGGTTGGCAAGCTTACTCTGTAAAGAGCCAGAGTTGCCATCTGGCTTTGTGGAACACACAGGCTCTGCCATAATTATTCAATCAAAACACAAAAGCAGCAACTGATAATACATAAATCAAAGAGCAGGGTTGTGTCCCAGTGACACCTCATTTACAGATACTGAAGCTTAAAATTCATAATTTTCATGTGGAACAAAATATTCTTCCCCTGATCTTTTTGAACCATTTAAAAATTTAAAAACTTTATTGAGGCGTTCAAGGGCTAAGTCAAAGATCTCTCTTGGTAAATGTCACATAGCACTGGAAAATATGTGGGTTATTTTCAAACATCTTTTGATATTGATTTCTAACATAATTACACAATGATAAAAGAATAGACTCTGTATGAGTTCAAAACCTTTAGGCCATGAAGTCTTTGCACCTTGTTTTATGTCCCTGGATATGTTCCAGTGTCTCCTGGCTTATAGTCTATGGGAACTTAAAATAGAATCTATATCCTGCTGTTGTGTGAAAAAATCTTAATTATGTTGAATTGGGTCACAGAGGTTTTCAAGTCTACTATATCCTTCTATGTTTCTGTCTGTTCGTGCTATTAGTTTTTGAGAGTCTGATATTGAAACTCCAACTAAAACAATCTTAATTTATCTACTTAAACTGTAATATATAATGGAACTATATGTAACATTGTTCTGTTTTTCCAAGTCTCCTGTAAATGTGTTATCATACTTTCATAATATTTTAAAAAATAGAAGAAAAAAATTTAATAAAATAAAAATGTACAATCATTCTTCTTTGGCAGGTTGCACAATAACAAGCAATGGAATGGATGTGACTGACGGGCTGCCCCTTGCTGACTTTCATTCTAGAATTCAACATAGGACAGAGGGAAAAAAATCACAATGGTACAGACCATTGCTATGTCAGAGATATTTTACAAGGTGGGCCAGAATATAGAATAATCAACAAACAACAAAAAAAATCCAGATAGCTAGAATAAGCCAAAGATTGCAAAGAAACAGTAAGGCAGCAGACAGCAGGCCGAAAAAAAATGACCCCAACTGAATACTACCATATGAAGCAAAAGGAGGAATATTATATCATATGGCAAAAGATGTCACTAGGTTAAGGGTCTAAAAAGGAGAAACTTATCTTGGATTATCAGGTGGTGTCTAAACGTCGTAACAAGTGTCTTTGTAAGAGAGAGGCATATATGTATAATTATGGCTGATTCACACTGTTGTATGGCAGAAACCAGCATAGCATTGCAAAGCAATATTCCTCTTATTAAAAAGTAACCCCTCCCCCCCCAAAAGAAGAGAGTGGCAGGAGATTAGAGAGACATAGAAAGGAGACAGCAGCACAAAGAGGCGAAGGGTAATGAGCCCACAAGCCAAGGAATGCTGGCCACCACCAGCAAACACAGGAGGCAAGAGGGCAAGGAACAGATTCTCCTCTGGGGCTTCAGAGGGAGCGCGGTCCTGGTGACTTTAAATATCTGGCCTCTAGAACTGCTGGAACATATCTTTTGTTTTTAAGCCACCAAGTTTGTCGTCATTCGTCACAGCAGGCCAGGCAGCACACACAAAACAATTCACACATCTGGAAACAAGCAAGTCAGGAATATCTGTTAAAGAAATCTGCCTGATATTTTATCACTAACATAATCCCCACTGGTAGAGCTGAAGTATTTAGCTATCCCTGTCAGGACTCTCCCAACAAACCAAATCCTTTATTTAAAACAGCAGCATTTTAGCAATAGGAGAAAACTGTTTTCTGCTCTCTCAGCTATCCAACTTACAAGCTCATTAACAATGAGAATCTTTTGGCTTTTGAAAAATAAAATCTACAACCAAAAGGGGGTGGGGGTGGGGTGGGTAGAGCACTTTATCACTTCCATAAGAAGTTCTAACTCCCAGACTAGGCATTTCGTGGTTACTGAATATATTATCTAGAACACTCACAAGTGTCTCTGCTCTGGATTGTTTCCTCTAGATGTATGCTCAGTCATGTCTGACTCTGCAACCCCATGGACTGTAGCCATCAAGCTCCTCCATCTATGGGATTCTCCAGGCAAGAATACTGGAGTGGGTAGCCATCCCCTTCTCCAGGGGATCTTCCCAACACAGGGATTGAACCTGTGTCTCCTACATCTCCTGCGTTGGCAGGTGGATTCTTTACCACTGCGCCACCTCAGCGGCCTTCTGTGGCCCTCTCTGTCAAGATTACTCCTCACCAAGTTTGCTCTGCTGTATCTTTAATATAGTTTTAGTCTATCTTCATCACTGACACTAGGCACCTCTCCTTCAAAAACATTTGAGAGGGTGTATCAGTTTCCTATTATTGCTTTAATAAATTAGCACAAGCTTAGTGGCTTAGCGCTGAAGAATTGATGCTTTTGAACTGTGGTGTTGGAGAAGACTGTTCAGAGTCCCTTGGACTGCAAGGAGATCCAACCAGTCCATTCTGAAGGAGATCAGCCCTGGGATTTCTTTGGAAGGAATGAGGTTAAAGCTGAAACTCCAGTACTATGGCCACCTCATGCGAAGAGTTGACTCATTGGAAAAGACTCTGATGCTGGGAGGGATTGGGGGCAGGAGGAGAAGGGGATGACCGAGGATGAGATGGCTGGATGGCATCACGGACTCGATGGACATGAGTCTGAGTGAACTCTGGGAGATGGTGATGGACAGGGAGGCCTGGCGTGCTGCGATTCATGGGGTCGCAAAGAGTCAGACATGACTGAGCGACTGAAGTGAACTAGTGGCTTAAAACACCACAGAAGCACACTCTTACGTTTCTAGAGGTCAGAAGTCCAACATGGAGTAAGCTAAAATACTGGTGTCAGTAACACTTCATTCCTTCTGGAATTTCTAGGGAAGAATCCATTTCTCTGCCTTTTTCAAATTTTTTTTTTAGTGACATCTTTTATTTCACTTTTGCTTCACAGTTGTCTTTAAAACTAAGCACACAGAGAAACAAAGCCTGTAAATGAACAAGCTGTGTGTTCACAGAAATAAAAACACCACGCGGAATGTGCTAGTAGGTTTGCTCTGAAGACAATGAAGGGAAATCACAAGATCAAGTAGCTATCTTATGAAGTTCTAAGAAAAAAAGATTATTCTATATTCAAATGCAAGCTTAAATATTTCCTCTTCAGCCGTCATTCTAGCAAAACCAATGTGGCAGCACAAAAAAAGAAAAAGAAAGAGAAAAGAAAAAAACAAAGAAAACATAAAAACACACATTAGCATCAAAGGTCAACACAAGGTCAAAGGTGAGAGTTCAAGCATCAGAGAAGCTCAAGAGAAAGGGATTCTAGAAGTTCAGACAGGGCTTCTGAACTTCTTGGCCTGTATATTCTCTTCCTCCATCTTCAAAGCCAGCTGTGCTGTATCTTCAAATTCCTCAGACTGCAACTTGCTTCTCTAAATATATCACATTCTTTGAGTATAAGCCACCTACAACCTTCTTATACAGACCTTTGTGATTACATAGGGCTCCCCCAGGTAATCTAGAATAATCACTCCATCTTGATACGCTTAAGTTATTCACATCTTCAAAGCCTCTTTTGTTATATAAGGTCACATAGTCACAGGTTCTAAGGATGAGGATGTGTACCTTGAGGGAAGAGGAGTATCAGCCTACCACAGAGGGTTCTGGGAACATGGGCAACTGAGTCACCCACATAACTGAACCCTTTTGCTACACATAATTTCAAATATCAAAAAGAGCCTTTACATTTTATTGAAATATATAGCTGTCTGCTGAGAAATTATGGGAAATTCCCACAGGCCAGAAAGGAAAGGAGAACTGAAAAGCAGAATAGCAAGCATACAACTGGCGCAATGGGGCCATGAGAAAGTGGAAAGGGATTCCCAGGTCAGAAGATCACTAAAGGGGAAGGACTTGGGTTTTAAACCAGGCAGACATGAGAAGTGGAACTAAGACCCAGGTTTGTCTAGACCTCCAGAGCGCTGTATATTCAGTATAAAAGGTCACAGAAAAATTACACCACCACCCTCAGGAAGACAGTAAAAATTTTTGAACCTCTTCAAAATGTGCAAGAAAGAGAAACTCCAAGCCTACCAGGCCTATGTTTGAAGGGTAATGTACATTGTCCAGGAATGCAGGAATCTTCAAGCCCAGCCATTCACTTGAAAGCAGATCACAGGCAGCGATGGTATTTAGAGGAGGAAAGTCAAGGAAGCAAACTCAAAATGACTCAGGAGGGACACTTTTGAATCTCAGCCCTTACACCATTACCCCCAAAAATAAATAAATAAAAACCTTGTTGTCAATCCAAACTCACAAAATGTGTAAGAGAAAAAAAAAATCTATCATAAGAGATGCAACAGACACAGCAAAAGGCAAAGAATTAGAGCTCCAAAGAACTTGGGGTAATAGGACCAACTGAATGAGATTAAAATTCATACGTTTAAACTACCTAAATAAATAAAAGAAGGAATAAAAACAATATGGGAAATACGAAGCTCTATTTAAAAATGCAGACTTTAAAAAGAATCAGACAGAGCAATCTAAAGAAAGCAGAAAGAAGTGAAACATACCACAGGAAGGATAAGTAAAACTTCGTTAAAAAAGAAAAAACTGACATGCCTTCAACAAATTGTTTTTTAAGAAAAAGAACAAGAGTAAGTTCCTCCAAATTTCCTTAACTGAAGAGAATAGCTATCAAAAAGCAAAGTAAAAATCATACTCAATGGAAAAACTTGAGAAACATTTCTTTCAAAATTCAGGAGTAAGACAAGGGTGCCAGCCACTGCCACTTCTATTGAGCACTGGGGTAGAGGTCTTAGATAACTATGTTTAAGACTGAACATGGCACAAAGATGGAGGATAAACACAGCTGTGGTTATTCAAATTAATGAGAATATCTATACAGGAAATCCAAAAGACCGTAAATGCTATTAAAATTAGTAAGAACCAGAAAAGCTGCTAGAAATAGGATCACCATCACAAAAATCAACAGCATGCTGATGCACCTCCAAATCTTTTAATATATTTCTTTAAATGCAATTTCTAATAGGTTCCCAAAATATAAGGTACATACAAACAGGGAAACCTAGGGTGTTGTAATTCATGGGGTTGCAAAGAGTCAGACGTGATTTGGTGACTAAAGAACAATAACAACATAAACAAATCTAACAGAAGTATTAAAAGATGTCCATGGAGAAAACTGTGAGATGAATTGAACAACATGAAAAGGACCTAAATTAAATGAAGAGATGTATGTTCATGGTTGGGAACACTCATTATAATAAAGCATCAATTCACCTCCTATTCAGCCTACAAATTTCATGTGTTTCTAGTCAAAGTCTCACTAGGTTTTAGATCATTTACACCATCATCCATCAAGTTACATGGAAGAATAAATGTCATCAAAGAGCTAGGAACATTTTCAAGATTAAGGACCAAGCCTGTGGCTGCTGCACTTTTTCTCAGCCCAGCTACAGTATCACTAGCACAGTGCGTAAGAAATGCTTCTAGTAGCAAGCCAACCTTTGTCAATGGCTACATTTAACTGTCCCAAATTTTACCTTTGTTATTGCTTTTACCATGCTCTGCAAAACCTGAGCCTGACTCTACAGTTTTTGGATCTATTTTAATTAGTAAATTTAAATATATAAACAAAACTAAAAGGACTAAAGGAGTTAAAAATAATCCAAACAAATATCAGAATTTATTATAATAGTTTGGTAATTAAAATTAAGTAACTAAACAAACAACAATGCAGACCTGAAGAGATATGGAATTCTAAGTCAGTATGGAAATAGTAATCGTTAACTAACAGCTTTTTCACAATTACTTTCCCATTTTGAAAAATAATAGTAGGAATCCCTACCTCACACCTTAGCTTTAAAGCCTAAATCTAAAAAGCAAAACTTAAACTTTGTAGGGGAAAGTACAGAATAATGTTTTGCCTTTGTGGTTCAAGACAAATTCTTAAACAAGACTGCCCAAAAGCACATATAATACAAACACAGCATTTACTATATACAAGAAGTATTCAAAATGTTTTACATTTACTAACTAATGGGCTTCCCTGGTGGCTCGGATGGTAAAGAATCTGCCTGGAATGCATGAGATCTGATTTCAATCCCTGGGTTGGAAAGATCTGGAGAAGGGAATGGCAATCCACTCCAGTATTCTTGCCTGGAGAATCCATGGACAGAGGAGCCTGATGGGCCATAGTCCATGGCGTTGCCAAGAGTCAGACATGAGTGAGTGACTAACACACACATATACAATCTTCACAACAACACTAAGAGGTATGTAGTACTACTGCCTCCCTTTTCCAGGTGGTGGAAGTTGTGCAGAGATGTTAAGAAAGTAGCCCAAGGTTACACAGCAAGGAAGACACAGAAGTGGGATATGAATCCTTGTTCTTACCTACCAAACTAGAAATCACATTAAAATGGTAAATTCTATATGATAAAAAAACACCAGACAAATGTAGGATATGCGTAGGACTAGAGGATATTTCCAGCACACACATATATATTAAAGAACATCTACAAATCAATTTAAAAAAAAAACAATACACACGTTGAAAAGTGGTCAAAGATAGTAAGAGGCAGTTCACTGAAGAATCCAAAAGGCCAATCAGCAAATGAAAGATGTTATATCTCATTATATTTCAGGAAAACAAAAATTAGAAAAATGAGGTGCTCACTAGTGAACTTCATAGCAGATCTCATATTCACTAGGTTGGCAAAAATTAAGCCTGATGACACCACAGTGCAGAGACCCTAGAACTTACATGCAAGTAGAAGTGTAAATTATTGTAGTCACTTTACAGAAAAACTTTGTGGTACCTAAAAAGGTTACACATATGTGTCTCTTACTAAACTAGCAATTCTGCTTTTAGGCTAATATCCAAGGAAAATGCCCCTCTCCCCAGCCAGACATATATGTGCCAGGCTTTTCCTGCAGCCTTGTTTGAAATAGTAAAAAAATTAAAACAACCTCAAACACCATAACTAGGGAATTCACAAACTCTGGTGTGATCACACAGTAGAATACAAGTGTTAATCTATTTCTAGTAAATCTAGAAATTCTAAACATAAAAATGAAACAAATTGTCAATATAGATAAAATAGACCATTTACAAAAATTTTCAAACACAAAAACAACACTATATAGTCTTTGTGGTTGATTAACAGATCAAATGGTCATAAAGTTATATAAACATGCATAGAAATGACATACGTAGATTTTAAGGTAGTAAATACTTCTGGTGAGGGCTGGGAAAGGGAATAGAGAGTGGGCCTGTAACTGCACTATAGCTTTTAGCCTCTTAAAAAGAGAGAGGGATTTCCTTGGTGGTCCAGCAGTTGAGACTTCATTTTCCAACGCAGCGAGTACAGGTTTGATCCTTGGTGTTCAGGGAGCTCAGCTCACACACGCCTCATCGCCAAAACCCGAAACATAAAGTGAAAGCAGTATTGTCACAGGTTCAAAGAAGACTTTAAAAAGGAGAAAGAGAGCAAAATACTAACTTTGTACAAATCAGTCTGTTGGGCTCAGGAGAGTATAGCATATTATTTTCTGTGCATATGAAACATTTCCTAATTAAAAGTAGCTTGAAGATGTAACAGCTCCTCTCTTACTGGAACACTAAAACTAAATTCTTCTGCTTTGCTTTCTTCTGCTAAGTTGGTCCAATTTGCCTCATCCAGCCTTCATTCCCACTATTCCCCAAACACAGCTACTTATATCAAGACAGACTCATTTGTCTCAAATGTTTCACATCAATTCCCATCTGTGCATCTCCAGGTACTGTCCACGTCCTCCCCTACAATGTGCTGCCATTTAGGAAAAAGGAAGCCTTGCAAGTGAAGGTGGTGCAGAAGTGAAGGCAGCAGGCAGCCCTTTGTTGAATCTTCACTTGTCTGTCACACTGGGGGAGACACACACGTGAAACCTGATACCGCCATCATTTCCCTTAGGTACCCATATCCTAAACGCACACGCATGCACACACACACACACACAAATATACACTCTCATTTGTAACATGGAAGAGCACTTAGATTTAACTATCCAACCTAAAACAAGTCTGACATTTATTACTTATTTAAGTGACTCAATTTTCTGATAAATCCCCAAAATATGTTTTTTAATTAAAAAATTGAGAACAACATAAATGTTTTCTTGTGTTTGTGACTGCAGTTTCCAATACATTATAGCAAAAATCCCTAAAGCCCTCATAATTAACTGTTTAAATTAGAAATAACATATAAAAGTTATGATATGCTTCTAATTAGATTTGATTATCAGTGTGTCTCTAACTTTCACTAAGAAGGAGCCTTTTAAAGATAATAAGGAAGCAATTTATTTCTGAGTAGTAGTAATTGCATNCCTCATAATTAACCGTTTAAATTAGAAATAACATATAAAAGTTATGATATGCTTCTAATTAGATTTGATTATCAGTGTGTCTCTAACTTTCACTAAGAAGGAGCCTTTTAAAGATAATAAGGAAGCAATTTATTTCTGAGTAGTAGTAATTGCATGTTATGGTTGGTTTGTAATTTTGAAGAGAATGGGATTATGTAGAAGTCTACCAAATGAGTGATGTAAAAATTATTGATTCCCATAAAACTACTTCTAAGTGTATAATTAAAAAGCCTATTTGTCACTAGAACCTGGTAGACAAAGGAACTGCAAGAATTTTTTGTTTAACAATAACAACAGTTTCCTTATGAGATCAATTGTAATAGAAAGTAAATTTAGACCTATGACAAATAGTTTCCTTCCTTTGGGAGACAGAAGGCTGATAAAAACAAATTACGGATCTGTTAACTTGTTGATAGTGATGTTTTTTTATGAGCAGGAAGCGTCAACCTTTCCTGTTTTCTCTTTAAAACAAAGAAAAGTGAACACACAAGGAAAGCTTTTAAGAGAGTACAAAAGCTTAAATGAAAGGCCAAGGCAAGATTATCTACAAGTGGCATTGCTTTCTGAAGCAAATGCTTAAAAAAGGAGGTCGTGGCAAAACTTCTGGTGCACACATGGACAGATTTTGATGAAGGAGGGTGTCAGTGGCACAAAGTTATCTGGCTGGTGACCTTAACCAAGTCTGTTCATTTTACAGGTGAATAATCCAAGTAGCAAAACGACAGGCTTGGTGACAGAGGCAGAACTGGGGCAAACTTCCTGTTTGGTGCATTTTTTTAATCCCGGTAGGACTATATCATAGTGCCTACCGGACACAGTCCCTATGTCATAGGTCATCATAGCAACACAGGTCATTTTTAACACTGAGATATAACGGCAAGACAATATTATAACGCATAAGAAATTGTAGGTCTTGCTTCACAGCCAGATCGATATGGGTTTGATTAGCATGTCCCTAACTTACTCCCCAGCAGACCTGGTTGCACAGTTATAAACCACGAGTAAGGTCCTCACTCAAACAGCTTTGCTATTAATTAACTACCAAATCCCGGCTTACTAATTTTGTGCTTATTTTTCTTTTGCCCAACCTGGAGAATTTGTCACATATGCTGACATTCATATACAAGTTCACAGTGCATTCATTGCCTGGAGTAGGGGAGCAAAAAATTCTACCCAGGATAAAGAGTCTTTATCTTTGAGATCATTCTAGCAAATAAAATTGCTTAAAACTAATAAACATGCATTTATGCACATTTTTGGATCGATAACATACAATGCCACTCCAGTAGAAATGTCATGCATAATGTTCTTTATAATCTAGAGTAAGTAGGTGTTGAGGCATTAAACCACTGAAACAAACTGTTAGTCACTCAGCTGCATCCGACTCCTTGCAATTCTATGGACCATGGCCCACTAGGCTCCTCTGTCCATGGGATGCTCCAGACGAGAACACTGGAGTGGGTTGCCATTTCCTTCTGGAGTAAGCCTTTCAAATGATGAAGAAGTTGCTAGAACATTCTAGAATTAAGAAGATTCAGGCAAATTCCTGCTCAGAGGACAAGGATCTCTGTAGGGGACATATGGGGTTTTTACAACCAGTACATATATTTCTTATAAAACTCTTAATCCTGGCATCTCACTGGCCCTCTCCAGCCAATGCTAGTAGCAGTCATGGTTACTCATCCCCCTGCTCACAGTAGTTGGTCCATGGATTGGGCCCATAAACCAATATGGTTAACTAGTATGTCCCATATGATAATACAGGGATATTGAAAGAGCAAAATAAGGACAATTAAAATTGATTCTGCCAATGGCTTGTCTTATACATGGAAGGTTCTGGCCTCAAAAAGAACTTATGCAGAGGCAAGCTGGGCTGAGAAGTGGACAGAAGGAGCAAGAGTTCCGACCTTTTTTGAGCCCCTTGATCCAGCCATACTTGATGATATAATCACTTAATCTGCCAATTATATCCTTTTAGGAGTTTGTGCTATCTTGGAAACACATTACGTTTATTTATAACTTATAGAGAATTCAACCTAATACAAGCTTCATCTCGCAAATGTTTATCATAACTTTTTAATACTTGCAAATTTACAGTGACTGCCTACGTTCTCTACTGTGACCACCTTCTCAACCTAAACTAACTCTAAATCCTTCACTTTGTCAATGGGCTTTAAAAAAAATATGAGTACTTCCTTTAAGCTTAAAAGATCTCTCTGAAATTGGTTCCTCTTGGGACCAAACAAAAAGGGAATCAGAGAAATGAGCCAGAAAATGTCCTAGGCCATCTTCCTCCTGTGCACACCCTCCCCAAGCCTGAACTCCAGCCTCAACTTTACTGCTGAGCAAGTCAGTGGTTGCCTGTAAATTGGGACCAAAGGTTATGCGACAGAAAAGAGGGATTACAAAGGAGGATAAGGAAATCTGGGGGGTTATGTGCAAAGTTTTGAACATGATGAAGGGTTGACAGGTCACATGTGTGTCACAATTTTATCTCATTTATACTTTAAATGCATGCAGCTTATTGTATTCCATTAATACCTCAATAGAACTGTTTTCTCTCACACACACACAGTTTTATAAGGAAAAGCATTTTACAGCATCATCCTTTTTCCAGCATAGAACAAAACCTTATACCGAAAGTTGCAAATGTAATTGGGTGACAAGGAAGAAACTCACACACCAAGGCTTTCCAGCAGGCCTACCAGGCAGGATGACAGAGGAAGACTGGGATGTTGATAACATGCTTACAATGTACACTGGTTCTAGCCTACCTCCTTCTAGACATCTTGCTACATGAAGACAATAAAGCTTAATTATTATATGAAGCAGAGTAGCTGGGTTTCTGTTAGCTGCCTCTGGACTCTATTCCTAATATGGTGGTCTTCAAAGCCAATAAGATCAGGTCATTCCCATGCTAACTATTTTTTGTTTCCAAATCCCAGGCTAACTGGGGGCTTCCTCAGGGGCTCAGAGATAAAGAATATGCCTGCAATGCAGGAGACGCAGGAGATGAGGGTTCAGTTCCTGGGCTAAGAAGAACCCCTGGAGTCAAGCACAGCAACCCACTCCAGTATTCTTGCCTGGAGAATCCCATGGACAGAGAAGCCTGGCGGGCTACAGTCCATGGGGTCACAGAGAGTCAGACATGACTGAAGCAACTAAGCACACACACACCCAGACTAACAAATACAAGGGTGTGAAGGGTCTGGATGTCTAGAGGTAATTCATTAGCCACTTCTCTCCACATCCAGCCATACTTTGCATTCTTCTAATGAGTCCTCTCCACTTTGAGTGCCATACAGGCATACCACATGGTACCCTGATACTCCTAGCACCTGGCTAAGCACCTGGTACAGAAGAGGTACTCAAAATATCCTGCTGTCCTAAAGAGCTCATGATCTCGCTTATTATGCATTAGAGATGCTTATTGCCAAATCTATTCAACAGTTGGGAGGAAGAAATCCAGCTTAATGATCTTCCAGATTATTCTATCTCTGTACAATCGGAAAAGGCAATGGCACCCCACTCCAATACTCTTGCCTGGAAAATCCCATGGACGGAGGAGCCTGGTGGGCTGCAGTCCATGGGGTCGCTAAGAGTCGGACACGACTGAGCGACTTCACTTTCACTTTTCACTTTCATGCACTGGAGAAGGAAATGGCAACCCACTCCAGTATTCTTGTCTGGNTAAAAGATTTATACTATCACTGGAAGTGTGTGCTCAGTTGGGTCTGACTCTGTGCGACCCCATGGACTTTAGCTTACCAGGCTCCTCTGTCCATGGGATTTTCCAGGCAACAGAACAGTACTGGAGTGGTTTGCCATTTCCTTCTCCAGGGGATCTTCCTGATCCAGGGATCGAACCCAGGTCTCCCGCATTGTAGACAGACGCTTCACTACCTGAGCCACCAGGGAAGCACAATCACTAGGTACCCTTTAATTCATAAAACCAATTGTTCAACTACTTTCATAATATTTTTAAAAGGGTTTTAATGTCAGTCAGTTGGAAGAGTTAACATGTTGATGCATTTGCTAAACAAACACGTATCATACGACTAAAGCAGCAGGAGCCATGCCCACCAGGCAACGGGAGGTAGAGATGGATGGTTATGTCCTGCCTTTGGGAAAGAGATGCCTTGCATAGCAGCAGGGTGTCATTCATGTGGTGTTGAGTGTAGATATTCTGAAGTTGTGTGACTGGACATCAAGGATCTGAGTAAACAGCCAGTGCAATGGGATATGTAGTAAATGACAGAGAGAAGAATACAGAGGTAACATGGGAAGTGTGTGTGTGTGAAGGTCACTCAGTCGTGTCTGACTCTTTGCAACCCCATTGGACTATACAGTCCATGGCATTCTCTAGTCCAGAATACTGGAGTGGGTAGCCTTTCCCTTCTCCAGGGTATCTTCCCAACCCAGGGATCAAACCCAGGTCTTCCGCACTACAGGCGGATTCTTTACCAGCTGAGCCACAAAGGGAGAAATTAATACTGCCCAAGTCAGAAATGTTTATGGAGGATTTAAAATTCTCTCCTCTTTGAAAGCATATCCTTTTATGTATTTGTGGAAGAAATGAAGAGAGAATGTGCAAATTCTTTTTAAGGCAAGACATTTCTTTCCAACTTGAATTAATTTATTTGGCTGCATGACTCAGCATGTGGGATCTTAGTTCCCTGACCAGGGATCAAACCTGCACCTCCTGAAGTGGAAGCATGGGATCTTAACCATTGGATTGCCAGGGAAGTCCTTTCAACTTTAGATAACAAAGGTGTTTCAGAAATGTTCTGAGGCTTCCTTAGGGTAGTTGTCCCTTTGACATGCTGTGTCCATCCCAAACTCCATGATCAGAACAATTTCTGCAAGTTAGTTGATGTGGATTGTTCTACCTAAATTTTGATTTCATATGAACCTGTGTGTCTGTGTGTGTGTGTATGTACACAGTCAAATGCATTTCTAGGGACAGAAAGAAAGAGCTGTTGAACTGGAACAAAATTTTTCTTTAAGTTCATGGAGGCATGCTGCTGCTGTGTCGCTTCAGTCGTGTCCGACTCTGTGCGACCCCATAGACGGCAGCCCACCAGGCTCTCCCGTCGCTGGGATTCTCCAGGCAAGAACACTGGGGTGGGTTGCCATTTCCTTCTCCAATGCATGAAAGTGAAAAGTTAAAGTGAAGTTGTTCAGTCGTTCCTGACTCTTTGCGACCCCATGGACTGCAGCCTACCAGGCTCCTCCGCTCATGGGATTTTCCAGGCAAGAGTACTAGGGTGGGTTGCCATTGCCTTCTCTGTCATGGAGGCATAGTTGGTGGAAAAATGTCAAGGGATCCTCAGCATCTCACAGAATCATCAAGAAGGCAAATGTAATCTCTTTTCTCATCAGCTTTTGTCCACAGGTGAGTATTATCACATCACTGACACCAGGAAAGAGAAATGTCAAGAGGATGAGGCTTTAGCATTATTATGAGGATATGGGGGAGAGAATTTACTGGAACGTGCAGTAGAGTCTTAGTCATAGTGAAGGGCTTTGTGATAAGAATGATTATATGTATTATTATGATGGAGACTCCCTCAGATCTCTCAGAGGCCAGGAGTGACTGAGCCACTGTCTGATTAAACAGGGTCCCCCGTTCCATGTGGTCGGTAAAATGTTCTCTTTCTTGGTTGGCATAACCTCTAGCCTCAATATTGAACTGGCTTCCTTTCTTTGTTGGCGACAGCAAACACCATGGAAACCTGATACATTCGCTCCAGGCAGTGGGGGTCAGATAGCTCTAACCCAAGGCGGATGAAAGACATCTGGATAATGCTTGACCACCAAGGAAGGCAACCTCAAGGAAAGTGCTCACATGGCTTGCATCCCCCTCCCTGCCCCCGACAGGGCAGAACCTACAGCTTCTTGGTCTGTTTTCACAGGGCCTGCCAAATATCTCTGCAAAGCACTTAACTTCTTGCATCCCTTTGCTTGAATGCCTTGCTCATGTTCTCGCTAAGGAGACCAGCCATTCAGGAGCTCCGAGCGCCACAATGGAAAGCTTGTCTTCAATTTGTCTCACTGCTTTTGTGTGCAGCCTGAACAGTGAACTCGGGCAGTCACTCACAGCCTCAAGAGAGATGCACATGGACTCTCTCCAGCCCTTTCCTCCTGCGGCAGCTAGGCAGACCTTGATGACAAAGATGCCCAGAATTCAACGCTTTCAAGGTCTGTGGAAGACACAGCGGATCTCCTCATTCTAGGGGCTCCAAAGCCCCGGGCTTAGCAGCAAACAGAAGCTGAACCACTCAACTCACCGTGTGAGTTTTCATTTTCTGTGGCTAAGGATGTTCTTCAAACTGCCAACAGCACGGTTTGCACCTGGCAAAGATAACACAGCCCAGGCCAGTGTTTCTCCTGTCTGTTTTTAGAATAGGCAGGGTGAGAGCCTCATCAATGCAGGTCTTAGCTCGTCAACAGACTTGTCAGGTCACAATGGACAAGAACCAGCTTGTTCTTTCCCTAGCTGCTTCCCCTTGAATGTTAGGTTGAAACCAAATAAAACAGCACCTTTTTGTAGGTCAAGAAAGATCAAATCCAGAAAAAAAACAGGTTTTTTTTTTTTTTTTTTAATGGTTTATCTCAATAGGAAGGATCACAGAGAATTAGTACCTATGAAGTGGCTTCTGTGTTCCAGGTCCAAGGTGGGGTCTCTTTTAATTGTCATTCATGACATCATGCCAAGTTGCTGGTTATTACTCCCATTTTACCAATGAGACAATGGAGGTTCTCAGAGGTGAAAGGTACTGCCTAAAGGTCAGCAAGGACCACTGAGATAGGAACCAGTGCTTATTTGCCTCCAAAGCCTGAGAGCTTTTCACTCTGCCAATGTGTGGATTTAGCTTTATAGAATCACTAGTAAGGCTCACAGGGCTTCCCAGGGTGGTGCTAGTGGTAAAGAATCCACCTGCCAATGCAGGAGATGCAAGATATGCAGGTTTGATCCCTGGGTCAGGAAGCTATCCTGGAGTAGGAACAGGAGACCCACTCCTGTATTCTTGCAGGAAAAATGTCATGGACAGGGGAGCCTGGTGGGGTACAGTCCATGGGGCTGCAAAGAGCCGGACACAACTGAGCCCTGAGCACAGTAAGGCACACAGGTGGTTCATCTGAACTAAAGAGGAATAGCAAAAACTTCACATATAAAAATGGTCAAGTCACATATGATGTCTACCTTGATTAAACAGTCTCCAGGGACTGTGTTTACAGCTACGTACAAATTCAGTCAAGTCCTGGTTCTTCTAACAGATGTGTATGCTTCCTCCTCCAAACATTCAGACCCCGGGCTCCCTGCTCTACCACTTGCTTCTGAGCCTGCTGCTGACAGGGCTCTTTGATAAGGCTCTTTGTCTGTCTTCCTCCTTGAGCAAGAGCCCAGAACAAACTTATTCTGTAAAGAATCATACAGTAAATAGTTTACGCACTGCAGGCTGAATGGCATCTGCCACAGCCACCCAACTCCACTGCTGTATTGCAAAAGCAGGCACAGATAATACCTAAATGAATGAGCATGGCTGTGTTTCAATAAAACTTTATTTATAAAAACTGGTGGCAAGTCAGAAATGGCCCCCATGTGCTGACCTCTGTCCTAGTTCATTGGTTCTAGAATGAGCAATTGTGTCTCTTTTTTTAAAAAAATGAAGATTATTTTGTTTATTTGACTGCACCAGGAAGTCTTAGTTGGGGCATGTGAACTCTTAGTTGTTACATGCAGGATCTAGTTCCCCGACCAGGGATTGAACCTAGGCCCCCTGCATTGGGTGGGTGGAGTGTTAGCCACTGGACCACCAGGGAAGTCCCAGCAATTGTGTCTTCCTTGTGCCTATATCCCTGCTGTGCTGTACAGTGTCACAGGTGGCACTCATAAATATTTGTGGAATGAAACAGAATTTAATCAGAGATGCTTTTTCTTTTTTTTTTTTAAAGCTGTTGTTGAAGCCCCCAGAACTCTGCAGATTTCTCTTATCCTGCACTGCTGTCTGTGCACACTGCTGAGCTGTCAGAACCTTTTGACCTGTGGCTGATTTTCCTGTAGGCTCAGGACCTTGCCCTGAAGCTTCAAAGGCAAGCTGACTTCTAAGGAGCCATAAAACACATTTTGTCAACTTCTTGTCCTCAAACTCCCGGGAAAACAGCAGTGAGGTTTACAGTTGTGGAAAATCACCCTAGGCTGGGATTCTGCTAATGCAACAAAGAAAGCAATTTCTGACTCAAAGAAAAGGAAAAGGTGAGTCTCAGGGCATGGAAGAAATCTGCAAAGACCTATTTCTTTTACTGAACCAGCAGGTTACTGAATCTGCAAGTGATGGCTAATGAAGAGTCACTGGTCCCTGGTGGGCTTCAATCATGAATTTAGCTGCATAATTATACATAGGGTAAAGAGTCTTGAATATTCATCCACAGGGTTGATTCCAAAACACAATGAATCATCCAGACCCTGTGGCTCAGTTGCTGGGGTAGCTTTCTTTGTCGACAATATCTTATGCATCAAAACACTTCCATTCTCCAAGTTCCTGGGCATGCTCAGTAGGACACTCACCTGACTTCATTTATGTATTGTTAGTTCCCATTTTTCCTTCTTTCTAAGTCACTTGATATGATAGAGAGGATCTAAGTACCACTGATGAGGAGCCATAAGTTTATTAGTTATAATAAGATAAAAAAATATGAATAAAAAGTTTTCCAGGGATATGCTATGCCAGCAACTAGAATGCCTTCAGTAGTTACTTATCTCTTTTCATAAGGAAGTACANGAGGAGCCATAAGTTTATTAGTTATAATAAGATAAAAAAATATGAATAAAAAGTTTTCCAGGGATATGCTATGCCAGCAACTAGAATGCCTTCAGTAGTTACTTATCTCTTTTTATAAGGAAGTACATTTAATCTTTATTTTTTTTCCCCATCTGGGATCATAGCTTTAAGATCAGCGTGGCTGAAGAGGGATAATACTTGAGCATAAACAGATTAAGAATGAATTCTGGAGGTTTAGTGATGAAGGAAACGTATCACTTGTTTCCTACTCTTCTCATGGTTAAACTTTCAGCCCATTGCTCTGCGTGGAGGAGTGCATATCATTGCAATGGATAAGAAGAAAGGGTGAGGAGAGAGTGGAAAAAAAATCACATTCTTCGCTGCCTAAGTATCCAGACTTACTACACTCGTCTCGTGAGAATGGTCAGCTTAATACAGCTCTCTGCTCTCTGTCTTATCGCCATAAGCCATCAGCCTCTCCTCTGGGCCTCCCAAGCCCCTCCCCAAGGCTCCTGCCTCTCAAAAAGAAACATCAGGTTATTTTAAAGCCCTGACCTGAGACGGCCTCTCGGGTAAGCCCTCTCCAGCTGCCTCTGCAGCAATTCTAATCAGACATCTGTGGCAAAGCTGCGACAGCCCGAGCCCAGGAAATTCACCCAGGCCTCTACAACCAGACTAGGGGGTCACTACCACTCTGCTGCTGTAAGAAACATACCGTTTGATCATTATTATTATTAGAGCACACTGATGAATATTATTTGAGACAACTGAAGGAAGCCCTTGATNACTGAATCTGCAAGTGATGGCTAATGAAGAGTCACTGGTCCCTGGTGGGCTTCAATCATGAATTTAGCTGCATAATTATACATAGGGTAAAGAGTCTTGAATATTCATCCACAGGGTTGATTCCAAAACACAATGAATCATCCAGACCCTGTGGCTCAGTTGCTGGGGTAGCTTTCTTTGTCGACAATATCTTATGCATCAAAACACTTCCATTCTCCAAGTTCCTGGGCATGCTCAGTAGGACACTCACCTGACTTCATTTATGTATTGTTAGTTCCCATTTTTCCTTCTTTCTAAGTCACTTGATATGATAGAGAGGATCTAAGTACCACTGATGAGGAGCCATAAGTTTATTAGTTATAATAAGATAAAAAAATATGAATAAAAAGTTTTCCAGGGATATGCTATGCCAGCAACTAGAATGCCTTCAGTAGTTACTTATCTCTTTTTATAAGGAAGTACATTTAATCTTTATTTTTTTTCCCCATCTGGGATCATAGCTTTAAGATCAGCGTGGCTGAAGAGGGATAATACTTGAGCATAAACAGATTAAGAATGAATTCTGGAGGTTTAGTGATGAAGGAAACGTATCACTTGTTTCCTACTCTTCTCATGGTTAAACTTTCAGCCCATTGCTCTGCGTGGAGGAGTGCATATCATTGCAATGGATAAGAAGAAAGGGTGAGGAGAGAGTGGAAAAAAAATCACATTCTTCGCTGCCTAAGTATCCAGACTTACTACACTCGTCTCGTGAGAATGGTCAGCTTAATACAGCTCTCTGCTCTCTGTCTTATCGCCATAAGCCATCAGCCTCTCCTCTGGGCCTCCCAAGCCCCTCCCCAAGGCTCCTGCCTCTCAAAAAGAAACATCAGGTTATTTTAAAGCCCTGACCTGAGACGGCCTCTCGGGTAAGCCCTCTCCAGCTGCCTCTGCAGCAATTCTAATCAGACATCTGTGGCAAAGCTGCGACAGCCCGAGCCCAGGAAATTCACCCAGGCCTCTACAACCAGACTAGGGGGTCACTACCACTCTGCTGCTGTAAGAAACATACCGTTTGATCATTATTATTATTAGAGCACACTGATGAATATTATTTGAGACAACTGAAGGAAGCCCTTGATCAAAATCACCCCCCAGTCACCCCATGTGCTTCTCTCTCTGCTCATTTTGTTGTTCTTGTTGGTCAGTTACTTACGATGCTGGAGATGTGATTCGTAATCAAACCACCTCAGCAAGCCCCTGAGTTCAGGGCTTGCCTGATCTGTGGTCTCAGGGCAGAAGTCCCATTCCTGCCTTGTGGAGATGCCATGTAGAAAGAAATGGGGTGCAGGGGAGGAGATGGGTGGGGAGCAAACGAGAGGCTTGAGATCAGCAGGTCCCAGAATTGAGGTTGTTACTCACATGTGTTGGGAAGCATTGGGGTACAGTTCTGAAAACTGTGGGGCCGAGTCCTCGGGGCCGTGGGGCGCTGCATGGCTGATCACCATCATAATGGGCCTATGGGGATACATTCTCTTAGACATTTTGAAGTAATTAATGCTCTCGTTAGTGATTAAGTCTGTGAAGTAGTCCTGAAACATACATTTGACACAAAACAAAAATTACAAAAGGTGACATTCATCACATCACATTTGAATACTGCTTTCCCTCAGAAGCAACTCACTGAATGAGGAGGTAAGATCTTAAGCACGAAGAGAAACTGTACTTCCCAAGGAGAAAAACATCTTCCAGAAACAGAGATCAGTTGCCAGTTACTTTCTAGGGTTGTTAGCATAGTAACACACACAAACATCTTTTTTAAAGTAATGTACAATTTAAGAATTAGGGGGAAAAAATAAAAAGTCAAGTCCTGTTTGCCCAAGATAATGATCAGATCTGGCAATAAAAATGCTATAGCACATGAAACACCGGATACATATTTCATTCCCAGGTTTCGCTGATGTAATTCGTTGACAAAAAAATTTAATTGCTTCAAGGACAGGAAATATCCACGCCCATTACAAATTCACAGTTGCAGACACACATACAGACACGCACATGCATACACACATACACGCATAAATGCACACACGAAAAATCTTTTCGTGAAATTAAAAATTCACCTGTTAGTATTACACAATGATTGCCAATGAAAGTCATGACCAAAATCTGGATGCACAGGGAAGAGGGGCAACATTCTATAAATTAGTTTATCTGAAACACTCAATATGGGGAGCAGTTGATTTCCTACAGATTACACTCTGTTAACTGCACAACTAAAATGATCCAGCTGTTGGGATTAGAGTCTGACTTGTTAATAGAACAATTTAATCTATAATCCAAGGGGCTGATGCAAGACTATAAGGGGGAGCGGGGGAAGAGATGGAATGAAAAAGAAAGAAAAGATGAAAACTGAAAACACCTGCTTCCTCTAAGTGTGTATCATTGGCCTGAAACTCCAGTATAAAGTTTATTCAGAAAGCTCTCAGGCAATGTGCACTGTCAGAGACTTCTAGGCATGACTAATCACATGTAGATCCAAGGACCAGAACAGATGCAAAGCCATGCCCAAGGAATCAAGCCTATGTCACATGTCCTTCTTAGGACAAGCCCACAGGCTATCACCTCCTTCCATGGAAGTGTCTGTTTCATTCCTTTCCTCTCTTTCTAAAAAAAAAAGATCTATATTCTTTTCGACACAGTTGTCTTTGTCACTTAATCAGCTGTGATAACGGGCAAGATACGCTGATTTAGTCTTTGGAGGGAATCTTGATTACTTTGCTCTCCTTAGGACAACAGGGAAAGAAAGGTTAATAGCTTGAACAAGGAGCATGACAAGTATCCCCAAAGATAAAAAATGGGAGCAGTGACAATTAGTGCACTTTGTAGGGCATTGCTCAAACCTGCCTCCAAGGTTTCTGCCCAGCTCTCAACTCTGATGAGTTTGGAAACCTATTAGCAATGTTTGTGAATTCATTTGCGTGCATTGTTTTCTGGAGGGTATGAAAGGAGACTTACACTTTATCTCCCCCACCAAGTCCCTTGAGCTCAAATCAGGCCAAGCATAAGGATAGCGATGTGCCAAAATTAGATCAAGTCTCCTCTTTCTGATTTCTACCAATGGCTTTTTCACAGAGATGTATGCTAGTTGGAGCAGATTCTCAGCTTCTTTTAGATAAATGAGGAAGAGATGGACATGGGTAGGAGGGTATTTTAGGCTAATTAGCAGGCTAAATTTAACGATGTTTCCCCCTCTGCTCCTGCGATCTGGAAATCGTTCTAAGTTGGCAATCACAAAAGCTGCGTGGATTTTAAAAAGTCTAATCTGGGATCCATTGGTTAGAGAACTCTGGGACCTGTTCACTTCAGTTTCTATGAACTGATTTGGAAATTCTAGGACTGACTGCCTTACAGACTTTTGTGGACTCTAGCTGCCATGGGCAGGTATCCTTCTCAATATGTAAGTGTGGTAAAAGCAAAGAATGTGGTTTCCCAACTTTTTGAGTTTTGCACTTGTCTTTTCCTATTCTTACATCTAAATCTGAAGCCACAGACAGAATATACTCTCACCCTAATGAAAAGCAAAACAGTACAAGATGGACATCTGATTATGTGGACAAGTCTTCTAGAGGGGGGAAAACCAAAAATTATCACAAGACAGAGTGGAGGCATCTATGATTTTTTTGATAATACTTTCATCAAAGGCTGATTGCCTTTCATCCTAATGAGGGGGGGAAAAAACCTACTATTCAAAGTCAGTGTTCCCTGAGAGTCTTTTTCTTGCCTGGAGTTTAAAATTATCTTAAAATTTCTCATTCTAAAACTGTGAGAACATAGAAAGCCAATCTCGTGGATAGGCTAACATACTGAAAATGACTTTCTCCCATTATGCATGAAGTAAATTGATGCAGTGTAAAAGTGCCTGAAAATTACCTTTGCATAATCAAATCCATGCTTTTCTTTGATGCCATTGCGACAAACAGTGTAATTATAGAAACGAGAATTCTTGATTAATCCAAGCCATTCTCGCCACCCAGGAGGGATGTAGCTGCCATTATATTCATTTAGGTATTTTCCAAAAAAGGCTGCAAGGGGGAAAGAAGGATTATTTTCTCATATGAAATGATCAATCATAACTAAATGCATCGACATGAAATTATGTCTTGAAAAAAACACAGTGAAACAAAAGTTAACCTAGGTAACAGTGGATACCAAGGTAACATTCACGTAATACTCTGATTCTTTGGCAAAGTGACCCACATACATTTTCCTTTTGAATAAATAAGAATAGTGCCTAGGTACATGGATAGTTTATATAAATATAGTATAGTTTAATAAAGGCATCATCCGGTTCATGATACTTTGAATGCATGTATTTTTTTGTGATCCTTCCAGGATAAAAACAGAATGAATCTTTTTGTTAAGTTTATATAATAATCAGAGAAGTAGCTGGAGTCAGATGGAGTATTGAAAGTTGTCTTTGGGGTAAGTTTTCCAACATATTGCTTGAAAGTTGTAAATTACAAAAACATTATTGAAAAACTTGTCTTTGTTTTTGCCTATCAGGACAGTACGTATTTTCCGTGTCAAAGAACCTTCATAAACTCAGTTTCTATGGGAAGTGGTCAGTGCCTTTATGTCACATGTATTTTATGTCATCTTGTTTGCATTGTGTATATTTTACAAATGTGTGCTTATTACTGATAATAAGCAACATGTCATTACAACCTTGATGACTAATTTTCATAGAATTACAGTAAAACAGAAGAATCGATATAAGTGCCACAAAAACACCACTGCTCAACCAGATGCCTTCCATGTCAAACCCACTTTCTGGCTTCATTAAAGATGCCTCCACTTACATACATGAAGAAAGTTCTTAGCTGACAGGCTCGGGATGATGCAAACAGATCCTGGAAATCCAGGCACTTTATTGATATTGCTCTTAAAGCACATGTTTCTGAATCTCAAACTTATCCAACACATTTCATTCCTGGGTCTTTATGGAGTCTCTATTTAGCTTGATTTCATCTTTGATATATAAGCACCAGTAGAATATCTCCATCTGAATGTTTTCCTTGCTCCTAATGCAATCGTCCAGAATGGAATGAATAACTTTCCCTTGCACATGCACTTCTTTAGAAAGCCTTTAATTCTCTGAGTGGCATCATCACTCACCAGGCATGGCCGCCCAGCGCTTTCCCTGCCTCACCGACCCCTTCGCTCTCCTTGCTATGTAGCAGCTGCTGCCTACAGGCTCTAAGGGGGTCAGAGCTCTGGGACCTCTCTTTCTCTGACTGACACCCCTCCTGGGGGCCCACAGATTCCTGACCATCTCTCCTATGCATGCTCCAGGGTCTTTCTGCTCTCACCACCAGCTTCCTGAAGATCAGCTCAGGTCACACCACCTTCTTGCAATCTTGGATAAAGAAATCACAGTGAGTTTAACAGCTTGCCATCCAAGGCCTTCCTTTTGTCTGGACAAAATCCGTCTCTTTCCAACCCCATCTTGCATGTCTCTGTGATGCGCACCTCTCTCCAGCAACTGTGCTGCCTCTAGGTGTTCTGGTTTCCACCTCTCCACCTTTGCCTATGCTGTGCTCTTGGTCTCCCTCTCTATGAATCAGGCCAGAACAGATGCCATTTCACTCCCAGTCTTTGCACTGATTCTGCAGGACTTTATCTCTGTGGCTCTGATGTCACATTCTCATCCTTCATTGTGGAAGTTATGTTCACGTATAAGCCTCATCTCCCTTATGTTGTTGTTTAGTCGCTACATCAAGTCTGAGTCTTTTTTGACCCCGTGGATTGTAGCTCACCAGGCTGCTCTGTTCATGGGATTTCCCAGGCAAGAATACTGGAGTGGGATGCCATTTCCTCCTCTAGGGGATCTTCCCAACCCACACTGCAGGCAGATTAATTACTGCTAAGCCCCTGGGGAAGCCAATATCCCTTATACTGTAAGGTTTTTTTCAGACAAACATTGCCTTGATCTCATCTGTGTTCACTCTCCTCCCATCCTAGCATGTAGTCTAGGGGCTCCATTAATTTTAGTTTCTTGAACTGGGGTTCATGGACCCCCACATATTCTTGGAACTCTACAAGTTCTAGACTTGTTAAATTTTGTGTTTTCAATTGAGTTATGATTTTTCAAAAAAGCTAATATGGTCAAAATATTTTCATAGAGTAGAGCTTCAGAGGTGCAAAAGTTGATACTTCTCTTTGGATTTATTTTCTTTGAAGGGTTGACTCAAGTCTGAGGAACACAGCAATGTTTGTTTACTTGCTGAATGAATGTTTACACGTTAAATCTGCAAATGACTGAATAAATCAGGTGGTCCCTTAGTCAAACATCCACAGCTTAAGGATTCTGCCAGGGCCCCTGAGCAAACAGACAGGCATGGAACAAAGTGTCAGAGGGTCTCACATCAGCTGTGACTCAGGATTTCCCTCTGAACTTCCTATGAGCTGTAGGAATTCTTCTAATGAGATGTTCTCATCTTCAGAGACTAACCACCTTCTCACACTGAACCACAGATGATTTTCCTTTCTGACAAAATGCAATGGAACTTAAGAGTCCCAGGCAGCAGACCAAGGCCACACCCCACCAGCATGACTTCAGAACGGGACTGTTTCCAGAAGCCTTTCACTTGATAACCAAGAGCCCAGTTCTTTCACCCTGGCCTGCTCCTCATCCTCAGGGTTTTTCCCCACTTTTCCCTCTTTTTATAAAAGATCATAGTGGTTACGAATATAAAGCCTGGGGCCAGCCAGCCTAAGTTCAAATCCTGGTTCTGTTACGTTCTAATTACATGTCCAGAGGTGACTTACTTAACCTCTTTCTACTTCCAATTTTCTTGTTGGAAAACCATGAAGATGATGATGCTAATAGTGGAAGGGATATTGTAAGGATGAAAATGAATTAATACATATGTAAAGCACTGAAAACAGTACCTGGCACATAATGAAGGCTTATTAAGTACTGCCACTGCTGGTACTGGGTTGGCCAAAAAGTTTGTTCAGGTTTTTCTACATCTTATGAACCTTTTGGCCAGCCCAACATTATGATTTTTGTTTGCTGTTTAGTCGCTAAGTCGTGTCTGACTCTTTTTGATCCCATGGACTGTAGCTGGCTAGGATTCTCTGTCCATGGAATTCCCCAGGCAAGAATACTGGAGTGGGTTGCCCTTTCCTCCTCCAGGGGAATCCTCCTAACTCAGGGATGGAACCCAATTCTCTGCATTGGCAGGCAGATTTGTTACCATTGAGCTACCTGGGCAGCCCTAATATTATGATTACCATCACCATGATCATTAGCTTTTCAAATCTGGGTTCTGATTTAAATAACTTACCCTCCTGAAGTGCAAGGAAATTCTGTTCTAGAGTTCTGCCCTGTGCATCTGAAAACATCACTGGAGAGGTTACACAGTTTTTTCCCCTAATCTGATTCATTTTTGTAGCAACAAATTCTCTCCCAACTGGCTGACATTTTCTTGCTTAATTAGTTTTTTAGATTTTTTTTTTCTACTTTTAGTTTTGTTCTCAGTTTCCCCCTCTTAAGGAAGCCGGGCCAAGTCATTCCTGCTCTTTCTTCATTGTTTTACTCGTTAGGTTATTTAGGACTGTTTTCTACCCATTGCCATGGCTATCGCCCTTTCCCTTAATCCTCCCCTTATAAATAATTCCTTTAAGTCTCTTAATAGTCCCTGTTATTCACTTCAGAACTCCCTCCAGGTTTCCTGTGTCTTTGTGTTAATGGGGTGTAAAAAATGTACTCACTATTCCAAATGTGTCCTCGCCCATCACTCCTGGCTCCAAGGGAGACAGGACCTTGCGCATCATGGGGCAGCACCCAGTGTTGGCAGTGTCAAGTCACTCAGCCTTTAGTGTCACCTTCGAACACTGAGGCTCATTCGTAATTACCCCTGGCCTCTTTCAACAACACTTCCTGGCAGTGCTCTGCAATTGATTATCTGGGATTTTAATTATTTTCCTCCAGATGCACTAAATTTCTTCCTCCATCTCGAAGGTGAACTTCATTTTCTTGCCCATATTGCCATTATATTACGTGTGGTTTGAAGTTTTTCAATCCTTTAGCTTTGGCAATTCAACTCAACTACTGTCTGAATATGTCACTAGCACACCATCTACCCCTCCTCTCTTCTCTGGTCCATTAAACACTTCCCTTCACAGCTGTTTAGAAGGTAGAAGGTGGGGTTGGGTGACAGGGAGAAAGATCAGAAAGACCTAATTATAATGACTGTTGACTTCAGTCCACACTACTTCTGTCCAAAACTACCTGTTACACAACACTTAGAAATATTTCCTTGAACTATCTGAGGCAAAAGCTTTTATTTTTAGATTTGCAAGAATAACTACATATACAAAAGATTTCTGACGCTGCAGAGAAGTCAAATGTTATTTAAATGTAACAAATAATGTACTAATTGAGCTCTCACTCCTTGCAATGATTAGATTTGGGGTGATAGGATTTCACTAATAATAACTATAAATTTACATAATTTTGAACCAAGTTAAAATTATGATTTATTCTTATGTCACCTCGTACACATGAGTTTGGTTTCCCCAACTAGACTGGAAGTCTAGCAAAGACAAGAATCTTACTTTATATATCTTTATGGATCAAAGTCTACTATAGTTTTAAGCATAAATTGACTCAATTAATAGCATACTATGGTGAACTCCGGGAGTTGGTAATGGACAGGGAGGCCTGGTGTGCTGCAGTTCATGGGGTTGCAAAGAGTTGGACACAACTGAGTGACTGAACTGAACTGATAATATGCTACATCTCGTTTTTGGGTACTTATCAAAAATCCATAATACTATCATTCACAAAAATAAGAGTATTAGTTTGTTTATTTTTACTGAACTCTATTAATACATTTTAAAACATCTCATACNTTGGACACAACTGAGTGACTGAACTGAACTGATAATATGCTACATCTTGTTTTTGGGTACTTATCAAAAATCCATAATACTATCATTCATAAAAATAAGAATATTAGTTTGTTTATTTTTACTGAACTCTATTAATACATTTTAAAACATCTCATACTAGAGAATAAATATACTTTTTTTAATAAGTATGAGTATAAGAAGTATAAGTATAAAAGTATAAGTAACATTGGGCCTTCCTGGTGGCTCAGGCTGTAAAGAATCTGACTGAAATGAAGAAAACCCAGGATCTATCTCTGGGTCTGGAAGATTCCCTGCAGAAGGGAATGGCAACCCATTCCAGTATTCCTGCCTGGAGAATTCCATGGACAGAGAGCATGGTGGGCTACAGTCTATGGGACTGTGTAGACTCGGACGTGACTGAGCGACTTTAATTTCATTTCATAAGTAAGATAAATAAATTTTATAATGTAAAAAGACACATAAAAATTGATTGTCTGTAGTGTTTTGTTACACAAATAATTCTTTACATAACAATTTCATTGCGGGTCTTTATTAAATACTGTCCCTTCCACCCCAGTGATATGAAGCAGAATTAGTATGACTAAAATGTAATTCACCTGTGAATTTATAAATCCTGTGGTATGATTATAATTTGAGCACTACCATTTTTAAAGGAATCAGTATGATTACAGTGATTATAATAAAATTACAATATAATTTTGGATAGGAAAGAGAACTAAGCAATCCCTCTAGCCCTATCTCTGCATTCTATAGGTTCGAAAACTGGCCTGGAAAAGTTCTCAAAATAAGTTCAAGGCAGAGTAAGGACGTGATTCCAGTTCTCCACCATTTAGTTCAGGGTTTTTTCCCTGATACTTGATGCTACCTCTCAATTATGGATTATTACTGTCACTTTAAAATTTATGCCAGGTTTTACATTCATTTCTCTACTCTCAAAATAAATTTAAACTAAAAATTTTTGAGTGAATAATCAGGTAGAATTTTCCTTTTTATGATAGATAATACAATATTGTTACCACTTCACTTAGAACACAAATGCAATAGAAATGTTATTGTATTTTCCTCTCTTAAGCATTTAAGCTGTTGTGAAGTCATAGTTTCCATGAGTAAAGTTAGAAAAATTTAGGTTATAGTCAGTCCAAAAATATGCCTCGGTTCTGAAAAAAGAAAAATAATGTCATACAACGGTAAGTACAATACTGGATCAATTCATTTAAATCTATGTACTCTGGACACCTCCCAAAATAAGCCTTTCAGTAGTTTGTCTTCTCTGAGTTGTTCTTCGTAAAACTGATTACTGCTTTGTGCTTCTCGCTAGATGGATCTTTATGTATAATACAGCTTCTGTCATTATTTTTCCTATGTTCTCAGCTAAATGTTCTAAATGATGCATTTATTGTTAGGAAAACAATAAAATCTTTATATATTTGCTCCCCCCACCACTAGTTTAGTGGTTCATAAATAATTATGCTGGTTTAAAACCTACACACCAATTCTCTTAATTTCCTGAGATGTCTATCATCCTGATGTGCTTATTTGTAGATTTTCATATGAGTCTCTGTCCCTGGTTGGATTGATAATTATTGTCACAGAGACATCTTTACTTCCTTTTGTCTGAGACATACCAATATTTTCCCATTAAAGATGAATTTAAATTATATAGTTCATTATCACTGCTGTTTTAGCCTTCTAATTTTTACCTTTTCTGATTTACTGGTGGACACTCTCAAAATTTATTTTCCTGGGTGCATATCATCCATTTTCTATTCCTAGCGGAGTGTTTGAAAAAGTCTTAAGCATTTGGAAAAGTCCCGTTTTCCTTAAAGAATTCCTTTGCTTTGTAGAATGACTCACTGTAAATTCCATTATTACCTAAGTGCCTAGACCCCAGGGAAGAAGGTTGGCTACAGAATATGAGTTAATTTCCAGAAGCAAATCTCCTCTTCCTGAAGAAGAGAATTGATTGAAGCAGGCCCAATGGACTGTATCACAAGACTGCTAGTTCTCCCTGGGAAAGGCTGATTGCAGTTTCCTCCTAGACCTAACCCATAAGGCTAGGGTACTATACTGGAAAGAGCCCTGAAGACCAAGGTCTTGTTGCTCACTCTTTCTAGTAGAACATCAGATGGGTCATTTTCAGCAAGTCCTCTTTTCTTGTGGGTCTAAATTTGTTCATCTGATGGGACTTCCCTGGTGGTCCAGTGGTTAGCACTTTGTGCTTCCCTTGGTCAGAGAACTAAGATCCTACATGCCTCTTGGGCGGTGTGGCCAAAAATTAAAAAAAAAAAAA
>SJYW01038586.1:150959-174793 GCA_006410735.1 Raphicerus campestris
TCTTAGCAACCCCATGGACTACAGCCTACCAGGTTCCTCCGTCCATGGGATTTTCCAGGCAAGAGTACTGGAGTGGGGTGCCATTGCCTTCTCCGTAAACAGGCTGATTGAGTCCTAAGTTCCTGAAGAAACTACTTCAAGAAACAGAGTGATGACTCTCAAAGCAGGCAGTGGCCTGTGCACTTGCCACTTCCACATTCAATGTAGGCTTCAACAACACTTTTAGAAATGATCTCAGATCTAATCCCACAACTTTGAGTTTATTCCAGAAGCAGTAATCCAGGTGGAACTGAAACCTCTAAAGGGTCCTCCTCTTCATGTCTTAAAAAGAAATGTCTCCCAAGTCTTCAGCCTTTACCCTGTACCCAACCACTTCACATGCCCCATCTTAAAATGACGAGGAGAGACCAGGAAAGATACAGAATCTAAACAATAGCAGCAGTACATTTTCAGCATCTATTTAAGAAAGACTTGGTTCAAGGTTAACCTTTCATTTGTTTCCAATTTAAATTGCCGAACTCATCTAAACTTGTTCACAGTTTATAAGCAGTAGACATTAATTCAAGAAATATCCTTTCTCTAAAAAGCCTTAGATTTAAAAAGCTAACCATTTGTACAGTCCCGTGAATTCTCAATTAATTGTGTTTTATCATATAGCTATTAAAAAACAATAGAATGCCCTTTGAAGGTCAATGCACTTTGAAGATTGGACAGATAACTGAAGTCTTACGGTTTCCCTCATGGCTCAGTGGGTGAAGAATCCACCTGCAATGTGGGGGACCTGGGTTCGATCCCTAGGCTGGGAAGATCCCCTGGAGGAGGGCACAGCAACCCACTCCAGTATTCTGGCCTAGAGAGTCCTCATGGAGACTGGCAGGCTGCGGTCCATGGGGTTGCAAAGAGTCAGACATGACTGAGAAACTAAGCACACACACACACATGAAAGTCTTAGCATGTTCCTTCAGAATCACCTTTCTCCTTGCTCTCCTGATACCACCATAGATACGGCTAGAAATGACATATCTGGAAAGCAAGAGAACTAGATTTAATAATAATCTGCCTTTGGAGAAGCATCTATATATATGTAGATATATATGGCACATTAATCTATATAGACCGCTCAATCAATTAAGTATGTAGTCTACTGTACGTAAGCAGATACTATAAGGTTAAATATCTGGTGAACAGGTGACTAAATCATGAGAGGGACAGGGCAGAAGTCAGAGCATAAAGTGGGGAATATGAAGTTCTAAGCAGGCCATTCAGGCTAATAAAAGAAAATACCTGGAGAACCGGTCAGAATGTATTTACTTAATAAACAATCAAAGTGATAGACATGCTTCAGGGAACACAAAGTTGAATTTTGATCTGAAATTTGACATGGATCTCCAATTACAAGGAGCTGAATCACCAGGTGTTCCAGAATTTTTCCCAAGTTTATCATTAGTGACATGTTGATTAAATTCCTACTAGGACACACACAAACTAGCCAGAAAAACATACTTTACAGCATTTATGTTTCTTTAACATATGCTTCTTTATGTCTTGTTTTCAAAGCTTTGCAATCACGTTCACATACACAGGAACAGTAACAGTCAAATGACCCAGCTCTCCCTCCTGTTGGTGACCACAAGGCAGTCTCCCCACTCTGAGGATGTAACCTAAGCTTACACAGATGGCCTAGCTCTCAGCTAATGAAGAGGAGCTGGGTTTGTTTTCAGGGTGGGTGCTGCAAAAAACGCCAGGTGTATTTATAGAAAGGAGCAAGACTATGATAGAGGCATGACGACACAAGTCGATGTTTCTCTCACCTAGTAAAGAAGCCTGCAGAAAGATCTGGATCCCACAGCCCGGTTTCCACTCCTGACTCTCCAACTACCAACTCTGTAAACTTATTATAGCCCTTTCTGGTCTATCACCTTATGTATAAAATTTACACAAGGCCCCTTGCCCCGGATGATTGTCAGAAAAAGGAACGAAATAGGGTATGTAACATCTGGGACGTGGGAGTTACTCGATAAATGGCAACCTCCTCTCCCAGCCTCCTGTTCACCCAGAATTGCCCCTCAAAAATTACAAAAATACGGACGGCAGGGTTAAAACTAAAAAGCCCAAGCTGGTTGGCAGGGAAAGAACAGTTTGGGTAGAGGCTCGCTTATTTACCGGAGGCTTTCGCTTAAAATGGAGTTAGGATATTGGTAACGCGGGGGACACATGGAAAAAGCATCGGGTATAAGCAGAACTACCCCCCTCCCCCCACACACCTCCCCCAAAGACATTCCTTTAAGTAAGCACAAAACAAACTTCGGAAGCTGCGGATATCCTGTGAACCTACTCGGTGGCCTCAATGAAAATCACAGGCACGTAGAGCTGAACACGACGTACACCATCCATAAGCCGCCTTGTCAGTTTCTGATCACGCTATTTTTGCAAAACTGTCCTCAAATCCGAGGCTGCTCTCTCGCCTCCAAATTCGCCCCAGAGGCGGCTGGGAGCCAAGAGCGAGTTGCGGATCGGATAATGAGGATGGCAAACTGGGGATGTCTGGTCAAAAGACCGAAAAACAAGGCGGTGGATGAGGGGGCGGGGTAGAGCAGCGGGGCAGGGACGCGCGGCCACCGAGCCAGAAAGACGGCGGCTTCACAATGAAAGGAAGAGACTGCGACAGTCGCCGGCTCCTGGTCCCGGGCGGAGACCGATGGCGAGGCCGGGGGCGCAGAGCGTGGGAAGACGGGAAGAGGGAGCCGGAGGAAGTGGCCACGGAGCACCCGAGCAGGTGCAAAGCCCCCAGGCGAAAAGAAAAGGGCTCGGGATACTCACTNAACGCGATCAGGAACAAGAAGATGCCAACCGCGATGACCACGCCGACCACACGGAGACTGGAAATCAGCCCGAAGCCGATGCCCCATGCAGCAATTCCAATCAGAAGCAGGCTAACCAATGTGTAGAGTAGGTTGAGCGCGCACAAGCAGTTCTTGGAACACGCGAAGCCCCCGCAAACCATCTTGAAGCCTATGTTTCCAACTGTAGGTAAAATCTGGTTCCGGTGGAGCCTCCAGACAGCCTCTTTGTCCTTGTCTTCAGGGCCTAGCCAAGGCGAGGCCGCAGCCGGGCTGCGAGTGTGGAGCCCAAGGCTTGGGCTGGGGCTGCAGTGCGCGGCGCGCCCGCGGCAGCTCCAACCCGCTCTCAAGGGATCTGTCTTTAAGGGAGAAAGAGGGAGAGTTATTACATGAAGCCAGTGAATACAAGATCAGAATTTCAGACATACATCTGAGATGAGATTTTTGGCATGGCTTATATGCATAAGAAATTGATGTAAGCAAATAGATAAAAATTCTACTAAAAATTTGATGGACTTTTTTTTGTGTGAAAGAAGCAAGGAGTCTGTTTTAGGAGAGTCAGTTTAACTCCTTGTGAGAGCCTGTGCAAACTCCCCCTATTCCCTCCTCTACCATCTAAACCAAGAAACAGGCTACAGTGAATGTGCAGCTCCCCGAGCAGACATGTTCTAGATGCACAACTCAGATGTGGTCTAAGAGGAAAATGAGTAGAAAAGCACCTCTCAGCCAATAAAGTCAGAGGCCAAAAGGACAGTGGAGAAAGAAGGCAGATTTCCCAGAGAACAGAATCAGTTGCTTCCAGATGGCCTAACCAAGGAACTTTCCAAACTGCTTTTTCCTTCCAGCAAATAATCTGTGGTACGAGATAGTGCACAAACTTAGGAACCTCAGTTTTAATACTTTCAGTTGGAAAAATATCCAACATTAAATATATTACTAAAAAACNTTTTTTTTTTTTGTCTTCCAATCCCGCCTTTCAATAAGCTGGGGTGGTAGGTTGGGGGGAGTGGTCCTCCACAAATAACTGAGAACTTTTCAATGATAGTCTCCCTTCTGTCAATTCATTATCACTTTGAGCCTCTGCTATAGAAATGCATAATGGATCTTCAAATGCCTCGCATGTAAATTGGGATATTAACAGTATGTCAAACACTTTTTGCAGTTTCTGGCACTGTAAGGACTCAATAAATGCCAGCTAGTATTAGTATATCTAACAGTTTTTGAATACCTACTGCATTTCAGGCCCTAAGCTAAGCAAATTAAGGTTTGGTTATTTCATGATGAGGTGAAGTTGGTCAGCTGTGTCCGACTCTTTGCGACGGCATGGACTGTAGCCCATCAGGTTCCTTGGTCCATGGGGTTTTCCAGGCATGAATACTGGAGTGGGTTGCCATTTCCTTCTCTAGGGTATCTTCCTGACCCAGGGATCAGACCCAGGTCTCCTGCATTGTAGGCAGCCGCTTTACCTGTCTGAGCTACCAGGGAAGCCCATATTTCATGGTGCGTTCTACCAAAAAATGATCTTACAGAGAAATAATCAGATATTTATAAAATATCTAAACCTAAGAGTTCATGCTGAGTAAATGATGTGATAGCAAATGATACTGTTTACATTAAATAAAAGCAGCTGATAAAAAAATAATTTGTCTTCTTGGAATTATCTGCTTCCTCTTCCTCTCTTAACCTCCCCAGCCCACACTTCACCAAGAAAGCCACATTAATTCTCTAGCCCTGGGATTACTCCATATTAACCGTTTGTATCTGCCTCAAAAGAGTTCCAGCTTAAAAAAATTTTTAATCTGGAAAATGACCCTCAAACCAAGTAAAACTTGGTAGCTCAACTTTCCATTTTAGACGCTTATTTAAGAAAAATAGAAGTGGGGAGATCTATCTATTCTTCCTCTTCTCATTAGTGACAAGATTGCTACCACTCGAACATCACTCAACCAACTTAGATGTGTATAAGAGACAGCCCTACGCCCTGATTGGCCGCTGGCTGGGAACAAAGGTAGAAATATGCAAATAAATGCGCTCAGCTAGCTGGGATCCAGGAGGGGAGGGGCGGGCCGGCCCCTGGGAGAGTTGGGCACGGGCGGAGGCCGTGGGGGAGGGTGCCGGAGGCCAGAGTGTGACAGCGACCTCGCCTCGGTTCCTGGGGAGCAGGTGAGGAGGAGAGGGCGGGGCTCCGCGGAGATCCACGCTGGCAGGGAGGAAGATGACAGCACCTCCCGGCTCTTGGCCTCAGCGGGTGACGTGGCACCATTTTGAATGAGATTTTAAAATTAAGCACCTGGCCTTGTTTGAAGAAAGAAAGGACAGATGAAGCAATAAATGAATAAATGTGAACGACTTAAACGAGAAAAATGAAGTGGGGAAAATGAAAGGAAGGAAATAAAAGAATAAGAGGAAAGATGAAATAACTGCTTTTCTTAGCAAATAGGTCAGATATATGACCCATAATTGTGACTCTTGTCAGGTTAGATGTATCCTACAGGGATTTGCAAAAATGCTAGTGAACTTTATGAATACATGTATAAAAAACAGAAAATCAAGAGGTGGGTTTTTTTTTTTTTTTTTTTTTTTGTCTTCCAATCCCGCCTTTCAATAAGCTGGGGTGGTAGGTTGGGGGGAGTGGTCCTCCACAAATAACTGAGAACTTTTCAATGATAGTCTCCCTTCTGTCAATTCATTATCACTTTGAGCCTCTGCTATAGAAATGCATAATGGATCTTCAAATGCCTCGCATGTAAATTGGGATATTAACAGTATGTCAAACACTTTTTGCAGTTTCTGGCACTGTAAGGACTCAATAAATGCCAGCTAGTATTAGTATATCTAACAGTTTTTGAATACCTACTGCATTTCAGGCCCTAAGCTAAGCAAATTAAGGTTTGGTTATTTCATGATGAGGTGAAGTTGGTCAGCTGTGTCCGACTCTTTGCGACGGCATGGACTGTAGCCCATCAGGTTCCTTGGTCCATGGGGTTTTCCAGGCATGAATACTGGAGTGGGTTGCCATTTCCTTCTCTAGGGTATCTTCCTGACCCAGGGATCAGACCCAGGTCTCCTGCATTGTAGGCAGCCGCTTTACCTGTCTGAGCTACCAGGGAAGCCCATATTTCATGGTGCGTTCTACCAAAAAATGATCTTACAGAGAAATAATCAGATATTTATAAAATATCTAAACCTAAGAGTTCATGCTGAGTAAATGATGTGATAGCAAATGATACTGTTTACATTAAATAAAAGCAGCTGATAAAAAAATAATTTGTCTTCTTGGAATTATCTGCTTCCTCTTCCTCTCTTAACCTCCCCAGCCCACACTTCACCAAGAAAGCCACATTAATTCTCTAGCCCTGGGATTACTCCATATTAACCGTTTGTATCTGCCTCAAAAGAGTTCCAGCTTAAAAAAATTTTTAATCTGGAAAATGACCCTCAAACCAAGTAAAACTTGGTAGCTCAACTTTCCATTTTAGACGCTTATTTAAGAAAAATAGAAGTGGGGAGATCTATCTATTCTTCCTCTTCTCATTAGTGACAAGATTGCTACCACTCGAACATCACTCAACCAACTTAGATGTGTATAAGAGACAGCCCTACGCCCTGATTGGCCGCTGGCTGGGAACAAAGGTAGAAATATGCAAATAAATGCGCTCAGCTAGCTGGGATCCAGGAGGGGAGGGGCGGGCCGGCCCCTGGGAGAGTTGGGCACGGGCGGAGGCCGTGGGGGAGGGTGCCGGAGGCCAGAGTGTGACAGCGACCTCGCCTCGGTTCCTGGGGAGCAGGTGAGGAGGAGAGGGCGGGGCTCCGCGGAGATCCACGCTGGCAGGGAGGAAGATGACAGCACCTCCCGGCTCTTGGCCTCAGCGGGTGACGTGGCACCATTTTGAATGAGATTTTAAAATTAAGCACCTGGCCTTGTTTGAAGAAAGAAAGGACAGATGAAGCAATAAATGAATAAATGTGAACGACTTAAACGAGAAAAATGAAGTGGGGAAAATGAAAGGAAGGAAATAAAAGAATAAGAGGAAAGATGAAATAACTGCTTTTCTTAGCAAATAGGTCAGATATATGACCCATAATTGTGACTCTTGTCAGGTTAGATGTATCCTACAGGGATTTGCAAAAATGCTAGTGAACTTTATGAATACATGTATAAAAAACAGAAAATCAAGAGGTGGGTTTTTTTTTTTTTTTTTTTTTTTGTCTTCCAATCCCGCCTTTCAATAAGCTGGGGTGGTAGGTTGGGGGGAGTGGTCCTCCACAAATAACTGAGAACTTTTCAATGATAGTCTCCCTTCTGTCAATTCATTATCACTTTGAGCCTCTGCTATAGAAATGCATAATGGATCTTCAAATGCCTCGCATGTAAATTGGGATATTAACAGTATGTCAAACACTTTTTGCAGTTTCTGGCACTGTAAGGACTCAATAAATGCCAGCTAGTATTAGTATATCTAACAGTTTTTGAATACCTACTGCATTTCAGGCCCTAAGCTAAGCAAATTAAGGTTTGGTTATTTCATGATGAGGTGAAGTTGGTCAGCTGTGTCCGACTCTTTGCGACGGCATGGACTGTAGCCCATCAGGTTCCTTGGTCCATGGGGTTTTCCAGGCATGAATACTGGAGTGGGTTGCCATTTCCTTCTCTAGGGTATCTTCCTGACCCAGGGATCAGACCCAGGTCTCCTGCATTGTAGGCAGCCGCTTTACCTGTCTGAGCTACCAGGGAAGCCCATATTTCATGGTGCGTTCTACCAAAAAATGATCTTACAGAGAAATAATCAGATATTTATAAAATATCTAAACCTAAGAGTTCATGCTGAGTAAATGATGTGATAGCAAATGATACTGTTTACATTAAATAAAAGCAGCTGATAAAAAAATAATTTGTCTTCTTGGAATTATCTGCTTCCTCTTCCTCTCTTAACCTCCCCAGCCCACACTTCACCAAGAAAGCCACATTAATTCTCTAGCCCTGGGATTACTCCATATTAACCGTTTGTATCTGCCTCAAAAGAGTTCCAGCTTAAAAAAATTTTTAATCTGGAAAATGACCCTCAAACCAAGTAAAACTTGGTAGCTCAACTTTCCATTTTAGACGCTTATTTAAGAAAAATAGAAGTGGGGAGATCTATCTATTCTTCCTCTTCTCATTAGTGACAAGATTGCTACCACTCGAACATCACTCAACCAACTTTGACAACTCTATGCTTTCTTCATATTACTCTTTATTGTCTCCCTGTGGGTTCAATCTTTTTTTTTTTTTTTGTAGGAATGTCCCCTTTCAATCAGGAGTCCAATAGGAGGGAGATGGCTCATTTCAATGACTGAGAAGAGTTTAATAAAGAGACTGTTTTGAAAAATATGGACAAGGTTAAAGGAAGCGAAACAGGATGGTGAAACAGCTCAGAGCTAGAAAGAGCAAGCAGTCACAATTCCCCTTAAGTCTGAGGGGCAATCTAAGGGAGCAGTTACAGAAACCAGGCAAGAGCTGCAAGTGTAGGAGGGCTGTTAGAGCTGTGGCCTTTAAGAGAGAAAACAAAGAAAATACTGCAAATTGGAAAAGAAAACAAGTGAACATGGTGGGATTTCTTAGAATTTGGGTGTAGAAATTTCAGATGATCTCACCCTAACAAGAATGATCTAGAAAAGCTACAAAATAATTGTCTAAAAAAGAAAAAGAAAACCTACCAGGAAACAAAGCAAATGAATAGACAACAACAACAACAAAAACCCACAGATACAGAGGACAGATTGGTGATTCCCAGAGAAGAACGGAGTGGGAATGTGGGCAAAGAGGGTGACCAGTATTAATCGTATGATGATGGATGGTAATTAGACTTTCAGTGATGATCACTTTGTAGTGTATATGGTTGTAGAATTATAATGCTATACAACAGAAACATACATAATGTTACATACCAATTTTACCTCGATTAAAAAAAAATTCTCATAGAACTGAAGAAACAAAGACATCTAAAGGGAACTAAACCCAAGAAGTAATGACATTCTTAGGAAGGAAAAATCCCACAGTGCTTTCACTCTTGAGTGTAAAGTCACTCAGTCATGTCTGACTCTTTGTGACCCATGGATTATATAGCCCACCAGGCTCCTCTGTCCATGGAATTTTTCAGGCAAGAGTACTGGAGTGGGTTGTCATTTCCTTCTTCAGGGGACCTTCCCAACCCAGGGATCAAACCTGGTTCTCCCACATTGAAGGCAGACGTTTTACCATCTGAGCCGCCATGGAAGCCAAGCTTTCACTCTTAAGGATTAGCTATTAGGGGCTTCCCTGGTGGCTCAGTCAGTAAAGAATCTCCCTGCAAAAAGAAGACTGCCTGCAATGAAGGAAACACGGGTTCCATCCCTGTGTCAGGAAGATCCCCTGGAAAAGGAAGTAGCAGCCCACTCCAGTATTCTTGCCTGGAGAATCCATGGACAGAGGAGCCTGGCAGGCTGCAATCCATGGGATTGCTAGAGTTGGACACAATTTAGCTACTAAACCACCATGGAAAGAAGACTGCCATACAGCCTGGATGGCAAGAGAGTTTGAGGGAGAATGGATACATGTACATTTGTGGCTGAGTCCCTTCTCTGTTCACCTGAAATTATCACAACATTTATAATCAACTATTGGTGTGTGTGTGTGTTCAGTCGTGTCCAACTCTTTGCAACCCGTTGGACTATAGCCTAGCAGACTCCTCTATCTATGAGATTTTTCAGGCATGAATACTGGAATGGGTTGCCATTTCCTCCTCCAGGGCATCTTCCCAAACCAAGGATCAAACCTGCATCTCCCATGTCTCCTGCATCGCAGGCAGATTCTTTACCCACTGAGCCATCAGGGAAGTAAAATAAGTTAAAAAAAATTTTTAATAAGAAAGAAGAGTGCCATAGAAAGGGATAAAGAGAGACCAGATGATTATTTTAAACCATCTTTTAATGTGCACCTGTGGACTAGTGTTATAGTCTATGTTTCTAGGGTCCTAGGCCTCAGAGTGAGTGTACAAGTATTTGCCAGCTCTAACCCATGGGTCTTCACTTAGTATACGGATTGGAAGCTCTCTAGTCTGTGTCAGATAAAAGTGCTCCCTCCACAACATCTCAGGATGCACAAACATCTTCCAGTGTGACAGTGGCTAAAAGCTGAGAATCGGACAGGAAAGACAGAGTAATCTGGGTCTTTACCCAATCCAAAGCAGTGGCTGCCAAAGGCTAAAGAATTAGCCAAAGAGGAAAATCTCTTTCCTGTGGGCTCCAAGAGCCCTCTGGGACTGGGATAAAACAGCAGGAAAGGAAAAGAACTCACAAGGACATGAGTGAAATCCAAGGACATGACTGACGAATGAAGAACACTCCACAGCGGGGAAAAAAAAGTAACAGCCAGGTTGTAAGCATGTCTCCTGAGGCTCAGAGTGCTGGTCGCTGGGCTGTAAAGTACAAAGAGATCTGTATAAGGGTTCCTTCGTATAGAAGGAAAACCTTGATTGTAACCTCAAAAACAAGTGAAGCCAGTGCTGAAGTATCCAACTAAGCCTGCGACAAGTCCTGACCCAGCTCAGTGACAGCGTGGACTACTTAGGGATCCATGGTAGTGCCCTGGCAGAATAACGGGTGTACTGTTTTCTGTTGGGAAATACTACTTGCTTCACTCTCAGTGTTCTTTTATATATACTACCTGACACAAAATCAAAATTATGAAAGATTGGATAATAAAAAAAAAAAACTGACTATGGTCAAAAGAAGAAATGGACGCAAAACCAAAGAAGATCCAGATGTTACAGTTATCAGACAGGTCTTCAAAACTCAACCAGGACTGGGTTAGATGTGCAAAAGGCTAATTGGGAGAAACATCTGTCAGGGTAAATAGGGACGTTAACTATAGGAGGATAGGAGAGTTAAGAGACATCGCTTTGCTGACAGATGACCACATAGTCAAATATGGCTATGGTTTTCCAGTAGTCATGTACAGATGTGACAGTTAGACCATAAAGAAGGCTGAGCGCTGAAGAATTGATGCTTTTGAACTGTGATGCTGGAGAAGACTCCTAAGAGCCCCTTGGACGCAAGGAAATCAAACCAGTCAATCATAAAGAAAATCAACCCTGAATATTCATTGGAAGGACTGTTGCCAAGGCTGAAGCTCCAATACTTTGGCCACCTGATGCAAAGAGGCAACTTTTTGGAAAAGACCTTGATCCTGGGAAAGATTGAGAGCAAGAGGAGAAGCGGCAACAGAGGACAAGATGGTTGGATGGCATCACTGACTCAATGGACATGAGTTTGAGCAAACTTGGTGAGATAGCGAGGGACAGGGAAGCCTGGCCTGCTGCAGTCCATGGGGTCGCAAAGACTCAGACATGACTGAGCAGCTGAAGAAGAACAACAAAGGATAGTTAGGGGAATGCAATATAGATCTCACCTCTATGGAGGAGAGAGGGAAGGGTAAAGGAGAGGGAGGAAGGAAGAGGGAGGAAGGATGGATGAAAGGAAAGGAGGAGGGAAGAAGAAAGGAAGAAAGGAAAGAAGGAAGGTCTTGGACTACATTGCAGTTTTTAAAAGCTTTGGCCAGTTCAGCAAGGAGTCTTCAAACCAAAACCAAACATCAGAGACATCCAGCACACCCTCCAGTAATGAGCCTGCCTTAAGTACTGCCACAGTCACTGGTTGGAGACATCAGCACAAAGGCTCTGATGGATTTCAGAGTATAGCCTGGGGGCTGGCTCAACTATGCTGCCCACAAGAGGAAGGATGTTTTCTTGTAATAATTCTGACTATATCTCCCCCTTCTGTCTTAAAAATATTTTTCTGGTCACATCTTGCATTTTTTCAGTCTTCATCATTTTACCATGAAGGAATTCTCTAACTTCATCTGGGTAATCTTTTTTAGGTTTTAACAATCCATATTTTAAAACTCTTTCTTTGTGGCTTATGTTTTCGTTGTTGTTGTTTGGTTGCTAAATCCTGTCTGACTCTTTGCAATCCCATGGACTGTAGCCTGATTTCTGAGGCAAGAATACTGGAGTGTGTTCCTACTTCCTCCTCCAGGGGATCTTCCCAATCCAGGGATCAAAATTGTGTCTCCTGTGTCTCCTGCAGTATAGGGAGATAGATTCTTTACTCTGGTGAGCCACTGGGACTTGGGTTTAGCTTGCACCACCTTTATTTTTTAAATTCTTGATTTTTTTTTCCTATCAGTTCGGTCAACATTTCTATTTTTAATAATTCAATACCAAGACTTGATTTTGTTCAACAAATCCTAAGCAAAATTATTCATAAGCTGTTGCACAGGATTTTTAACTATCTAACCAAAACTCTTCCTAAACTTCTCAGAAATATGAACATAAAATTGCTTATTCACAATTTATAGTCACATAAAACATCAGTAACACAGCAAATTTTAAACTGCTTCAACTGCAGTGAAAGTGAAAATCACTCAGTCATGTCTGACTTTGTGACCCCATGGACTACACAGTCCATGGAATTCTCCAGGCCAGAATACTGGAGAGGGTAGCCTATCCCTTCCCCAGGGGATCTTCCCAAGCCAGGAATCCAACTGTGGTCTCCTGCATTGCAGGCGGATTTTATATACACTTGTTATATTATATCTCAACCCCAGGATATTTTCCTTAGTCAATAAAATATTATTGTAAGAACGCCATGGGAAGAAAAAGCCACCTCTACGGACCGTCGATGGAAGCCTTTATTGGGTGGTAGCTCTCCGGCAGAATTCCCGGGGATGATCAAGCAAGGGAACAAAGGGAGTCTGCAGAGAATGGAGGTGAGGACGGGGGTTTTTATAGCCGGGGCCTGCGTTTGAGCCGGATTTTTTCCATATAAGGTAAAACGCAGGGACTGTGTTGCTGATTGGTGCTGATGGGCTTCGTGTCGGTCTCTGATTGGGCCAGGTCATGGGCTCTGTGTCCCGGTTGCTGGTCTGCCCCCGGTTTCTATTTGGGTGGGGGGTGGGCTCGGGGGCTTTTTGTCTCAGCCGCCTGAACATGTCCGCGCTTGTCTGGGCATGTCTAACCTCACAATTATTATATAAATTAAGTGCCAATTTTTACAATATCTGTCAGTGATTTTACTAGAATTGATCTAGTTAAATTGTTTACAGTGACAGTTTTTTTATTACAAATTTTTTTGTTCACACTTTCTTTGATATTCTTGTGTCTCCAGCGGAAATGAAAGAATTGTAGAAACCTTGTTCTGGAATGATTTGCAGCTTTTTGGATTGAATGAAGCTCAAGATGGGAGTTTCTTGGCCAAGAAAGAGACAAAGGAACAGATCAATAGCTGCCTATCTCCTTCTAAGTCTATCTCTTGCTCTGTTTTCTCTATTATCCTTTTTGATATTTTGCCAAAATTTAGCAATTAAATGCAACACATTCATTCTGCCTACAATAAATATGCTTCGCAGAATGTTTCACAATTCATGCTCAGTTCAGTTNGTCATGAAGATCTTTTTTGTACAGTGCTTCTGTGTATTCTTGCCACCTCTTCTTAATATCTTCTGCTTCTGTTAGGTTCATACCATTTCTGTCCTTTATCAAGCCCATCTTTGCATGAAATGTTCTCTTGGTATCTCTAATTTTCTTGAAGAGATCTCTAGTCTTTCCCGTTCTGTCGTTTTCCTCTATTTCTTTGCATTTATCACTGAGGAAGGCTGTTTTTATCTCTCTTTGCTATTCTCTGGAACTCTGCATTCAGATGGGAATATCTTTCCTTTTCCCCTTTGCTTTTTGCTTCTCTTCTTTTCACAGCTATTTGTGCTATTTAAAAGCAGGGGTAAACACCTGGTTTTAAAACAGTCATAAGGGGTCCAGACACCTTCTGTCAGTCATAAGAGGTCCAGACACCTTCTGCTTATAGTCCCTGGGCCAGAATAAATCAAACTGCTTGAATAACTGCTGAGAACCACTAACCAGGTAACATTACCCATAAGCTACTCCCATCACATCTTCTCTTTACCATTCCCATCATCATTTTCATCACTCCTTTTGCCCAAGTCTTTGTCTTATCTCTCTACACATTCTTAATACACTAAGAACCTCCATCAGGACTTCCCTGGTAGCTCAGGTGGTAATGAATCTGCCTACAATGCAGGAGACCCGGGTTCGATCCCTGGGTTGGAAAGATCCCCTGGAGAAGCCAATGGCTACCCACTCCAGTGTTCTTGCCTGGAGAATCCCAGGGACAGGGGAGCCTGGTAGGTTGCCGTCTATGAGGGTGCACAGAGTCGGACACGACTGAAGTGACATAACAGCAGCAGCAGCAGCAGAGGAGCCTTGTGGGCTACAGTCCATGGGGCTGCAAAAAGTTGGACACGACTGAGCGATTGATACATACAAAACTTCTGTGAGAGCAAGAAGCATGTTAGTATGGTTCAACATTTTGTTCTCTCCTAGCGCCTAGAAAATTCTAGGCATTGAAGGACTCTTTACAGAATGACTAAACAAATATACTGACACTATCAAATGTTGACTATAAGACTCCTAGCCCCAACTTTCCGTGAGCCTCTGAAAAAATAATGAGACTTCTTCACTTTTTTTTTTTGATACTTTACTGAAATCATTATGGTTTCCTATGTTATTCATCCCATTTTAAAGATCCCTAGTTGGGGCTTAGATATCACAAGGGATTCAAAAACATTCCCTTTTTAGAGCAGTCCTGAGTTACTTAAACCTTGCACATTGTAAAGAAAAGCCAGTCTTTAAGGCTACCCTTAACCAGTTCCCAGGAGATGAGCTAAGCCATGGAATATTCAACCTGATAAGTTCTTTGCATGCCTGAGGCCTCAGGCCGTGCTGCTTTTGTGCTGAATGCCTGTTCTGCTCTGGCAGGGGCGCGGCGGACTGGAGTGGAGTTGCAGTCCATCACATAGGGTGAGAGCCCTATCGGCTTGCATGTGTGTGTGCACGCTTGCTCAGGCATGGCCATTGTGTTTAACTCTGCGACCCCATAGACTGTAGACCACCAAGCTCCTCTGTCCATAGGATTTCCCAGGCAAGAATACTGGAGTGGGTTGTCATGCCCACCTCCAGGAGACCTTCCCGACCCAGGGATCAAACCCATATCTCGTGCATCTCCTGCATTAGCAGACAGATTCGTTACTCCTGAGCCACTGGGGAAGCCAGTGTCTACCTGACTCAGTTCAGTTCAGTTCAGTTCAGTCTCTCAGTTATGTCTCACTCTTGTGACACATGTGCTGCAGCACACCAGGCCTCCCTGTCCATCACCAACTCCTGGAGTTTATTCAAACTTATGTCCATCAAGTCGGTGATGCCATCTAATCATCTCGCCCTCTGTCGTCCCCTTCTCCTCCCGCCTTCAGTCTTTCCCAGCATCAGGATCTTTTTAAATGAATCAGTTCTTTGCATCAGGTGGCCAAAGTATTGGACCACTACCTGACTTACCCCAATAAAAACCAAAGTAAGCTTCCATGGTCTGAAACATTTTGCATGTGTCATCACATAGCACTGCTGGGAGAATTAAAGTGTCCCTGTGTGAGGGACAGGGAGGGAACTGTCCACTGGGAGGGAACCCAAAACTTGTGCCTGATTATTCCTGTACCTCTCCCCATGCATCTTTTTCCCTTTGCTAATTTTAATCTGTGACCTTTCACTGTAATAACCTGTAACCACACATTTAACAGCTTTTCATAGTACTGATAGTGACTCATTGAGACAGGGTGGACTTGGAGACCCCTGGCACAATATCTAACACACCATGCTCCCTGCCCTGCCAGATTCTAACCTATATTCATTGTAAACTTAGATTTTCAGTTGGAAAATAAATGTTTTTTATAATATCTAGGAGAAGGAAAATAGCATGGACAAATATTTGTTCATGTTATTTTCCTTCTCCTAGTTGGAGATGACTCATGAGAGTCCCTTGGACTACAAGGAGATCCAACCAGTCCATCCGAAAGGAAATCAGTACTGAATATTTAATGGAAGGACTGATATTGAAGCTGAAACTCTGAAACTCCAATACTTTGGCCACCTGACATGGAGAACTGACTCACTGTAAAAGACCCTGATGCTGGGAAAGACTAAGGTAAGAGGAGAAGGGGACAACAGAGGATGAGATGATAAGATGGCATCACCGACTCAATGGACATGAGTTTGAGCAAGCTCCAGGAGTTGGTGATGGACAGGGAAGCCTGGCATGCTGCAGTCCATGGGGTGGAAAAGAGTCAGACATGACTAAGCGATTGAACAAACTGATGTTATTTTCCAGAGATACATAGTTTGAGATTAGAAGTTTGTTAGAAGAACTCACCAAATAGCACACAAGAAAGTTTTAAATCATTTCTGTGTTTCTTGGCAAGCATCAAGTAAATGTCCAGTTTTAACCAATTATCTTGAGGCAATATGCAATAAATTAGTTTATGCTGTGAAAACACACAGTCTTACAAAAGTAAGACTGATTATTGCCTCATCTATTTTAGAAAATCATAAGAAATATGACTATTATATTTATTCAGAGAAGTGGTTTTGACACGTGGCATGATATAAATACGACTTACTTGGCAGTCTATAAATCTTGTTTAGCCATGGATTAGGCCTTGCGTAAGTCTGATCCTAGAGTTTACTCATCAGGGCTTCCCTGGTGGCTCAGAGGTCATTGCAGGAGACCTGGTTTCAATCCCTGGGTCAGGAAGATCCCCTAGAGAAGGAAATGGCAACCCACTCCAGTATTCTTGCCTGGAGAATCCCATGGACAGAGGAGCCTGGTGGGCTACAGTCCACAATGATACAACTTTTCCAATACCCCATTTAATCAGAGTGAGGAGGAAAAGAGATAAAACATATGAAAAAAATCTGGAAACATTAAAATGGTACATGAATGTAAAACACTATTGTTGCTGTTATTGTTCAGTCACTAAGTCCTGTCTGACTCTTTTGAGACCTCATTGACTGGAGCCCACCAGGCTCCTCTGTCCATGGGATTTTCCAGGCAAGAATACTAGAGTGGGTTGCCATTTCTTTCTCCAGGAGATCTTCCTGAGCCAGGGATCAAACCAGTGTTTCCTGAATTGGCAGGCGTATTCTTTACCACTGAGCCACCAAGGAAGCCCAAAACATTATTATATGTTCTCAAATTAGTGGCAACAAGGAAGTGTTTTCAATGTAATTCTTTTGTACTCTCTTAGGAAACTGCTTTTAAGAGGACTCTTTCATAGGAGTTACTTGAATTCTTGACCATAAGACTCATACTTAAAAGCTTAACACTTTTACGCATAATGTGCACTTATATTGTTAACCTCTAGGTCAAGTGGCAGAGTTGAGTAAGGAAAGGCATGTTTTATATATTAATTTATAGCTCTAAAATGATGCTAAAGCTGAAACTCCAGTACTTTAGCCACCTCACGTGAAGAGTTGACTCATTGGAAAAGACCCTGATGCTGGGAGAGATTGGGGGCAGGAGGAAAAGGGGACAACAGAGGATGAGATGGCTGGATGGCATCACTGACTCGATGGACGTGAGTTTGAGTGAACTCCGGGAGCTGGTGATAGACAGGGAGGCCTGGTGTGGTACAATTCATGGGGGTCACAAAGAGTCGGACATGACAGAGTGACTGAACTGAACTGAACTGATAGCTCTAAAAGAGAGTAAGATTGGACCATAAAGAGAAGATCTTTCAGTAAGCCAGGAGCCAACCCTCATCAATATAAATACTATTCTATAAACATAAATTAAAAGCACTTAAACTTGTTTTTGTTCAGTTGCTCAGTTGTGCTGGACTCTTTGCAACTCCATGGACTGCAGTATGCAAGGCTTCCCTGTCCTTCACCATCTCCTAGAGCTTGCTCAACTTACGTCCATTAAGTCGGTGATGCCATCCAACCATCTCATCCTCTATCATCCCCTTCTCCTCCTGCCTTCAATCTTTCCCAGCATCAGGGTCTTTTCTAGTGAGCTGACTCTTCACATCAGGTGGCCAAAGTATTGGAACTTCAGTTTCAACATCAGTCCTTTCAATGAGTATTCAAGATTGATTTCCTTTAGGATTGACTGGCTTCATGTCCTTAAAGTCCAAGGGACTTTGAAGAATCTTCTCCAACACCACAGCTCAAGAGCATCAATTCTTTGGCATTCAGCTTTCTTTATGGTCCAGATGTCACATCCATACATGATTACTGGAAAAAGCAGAGCTTTTGCTAGATGCACCTTTAATCGTGCTCAAATAACACCAGATATGATCCAATAATGTGACATAATAATTCAGTCAGGATAAGCTAGGTTATGATGTGGTCATGTTAACCCTGAAATCTCGTGGATGAACACAACTGAAGTTTATTCCTTGTTTATGTTGCTTGTTCAGAGATGGCAGAGCCTTCTGCTCTGCATTGTCACCAGATTTGGGATGATGGAAGCTCAGGAAATCAAATCAGAATATTCATTGGAAGGACTGATGCGGAAACTGAAGCTCCAACACTTTGACTCCTGATGCAAAGAGCCTATTCATTGGAAAGGACCCTGATACTGGGAAAGATTGAAGGCAGGAGGAGAAGGGGATGACAGTGGATGAGATGGTTGGATGGCTTCACCAACTCAATGGACATGAGTCTGAGGAAGCTCCGGGAGATGGTGAAGGACAGGGAAGCCTGGCAGTCCATGGGGTTGCAAAGAGTCCAGTACAACTGAGCAACTGAACTGAAAATTTTATGTAACAGACATGACTTGGTCTATTCTACACATTGTGGGTTGATTCCTAGCCAGTATCCATTTACTCCAGTTACCTTCTTCCTTGCTTACAGTATGCACTCAATTTCCCAATAAACATACAGTGCAGAGGAACAGATTCCCGGATTGCAGATTCTCACTCTATCTGCAAGCCTGGTTCTTAGATGGCTTGCTGGCCTTCCTTGATTACAGGCTTTGCTTCAGGTATAGACAAATGAACTAAGGGGTTTAACTAACGAGAATCTCAGGAGTCTTGCTTGAAATATTGGGACAAAAGTAGCATTTCAGAGTAGGCAGTTGTAAAGCATGGCACATGCATGATAAGAGAACCAGCATGAGAATGATGACAACACAGAGAAGGCATAGCCAGTAGAATAAAAGAGAAATGAAACAAGTCACTGACTGGGCTTAGCCAATCACGAAGCCTCATCCTTCCTCTAAACTTGCAGAGGAGCCAATGTGTGTCTTCATAAGGCCATTGAGTCAGAGATTTTCTTATGTGCAGCCAAAGATATTTTAACCAACTAAATATCTAAATTTCCAAAATATCTGCACATCTATACTGTTAACAATAATTTCAGTTATATTCAGTGCAGTGACCAATGACACTTCATTCAACAGTCCGGATAAAACCAACTTTACATGAGATCACATGAGTCTGTGATCCTAAACGAGTTAAAACTGGTAACTCGGCAGGAACACAGAAATGAGTCCCATTGTGTTGGTCGGGGTTCTCCAGAGAAACTGAGCCGGTAGGACAAAGAGTGAGAGGGCACAGGGAATTTATTTATAGGAACCAACTTAACACATTTATGGAGGTGAGAAGTCCCACAATTTGCTGCCTAAAAGCAGGAGAACCAAGAAAATAATTCAAGTGTGACATCCTGAGAATCAGGGGAACCAATGATGCAAATCTGGGTCCAAAGACCCGAAAATCAGAGTGGGGACCAGTGGCGTTAAGTCCAAGTCTGAATCTGAAGGGTAGAGAACCAGGAACACTACTGTCCAAGGGCAGGAGAAGGATGTCTGAACTTAAGCAGAAAGAGTAAACTCGACTCTCCTCTGCCTTTTTGCTTTCCACAGGCCCTCAAGTGATTGGATGACATCCATCCATAGTGGTCAGGGTGACCTTCTTTACATCCTCACAGGCCAGGAAATGACTGGGCATCCCTTAGCCTAGACAAGTTGACACATTAAATTAGCCATCACAGCCGCTGAATAATCTCACAAACTTGATCTGCTCAGACACCGTTTTCTCTTTTCAGGTTTTGCCACTGCCTTCAGAATATTTCCTTCTTAGCTTTTCTTTTTTCAAATTCCTGAAGTATTGTCACCCCATCTCTACCCCAGCAGTCTCTGTCTTATGCAGCAATATTTAAGAAATCCACATATTACTTTTACAAATGACACCTACCAACTGCCCATGTTTGGTACAAAAGGTTAATTGAACATTAAGTGAAATTTATCACTAGCAAACAAAAATTTCAGGAAGAAGGAGTTGAAATGAGCTGAACATGATCTCTGAAAATGTGGCTACTACATCACGGTGCAAATTGTTGGGGAAACAGAATTAAAAATAAAATCTTCTCCCAATCCAAAAATCTCTCCAGAAAAACAGTAGAAAGAGAAAACACTTTATTATTATTATTATTCCACAAGCATTAAATTCATTCTAAGAGGCTGCAAGAACAGAGAGGAATCTTAACTTTTTATATAGCCTAGCAGATACAAGTCATCCTTTACATGTTCAAAAAAAATAGTAACTAGTCCTCAAGTAAGAGGACTTGCCAGCACCATTTGTCACATGTAGTTTATTCTGACTTTACCTGGTAATTATGTGGCCAGTACATTGTCATTGGCTTGTTGGCCTTACCAAGAAGAAAAGCTAAATTATTATTTTTTTATGATAGGAGGTAGTTTTGCAATGCAGAACCAAGCACCCACCTAAATAAGTCTACCACTGTCCCCCAGAAACTGGGAGAGAGGGGTGCTAGCTTCCTTTATGTTCATATTCAAAGAGACCGCTCCCAGTTTCTTGAGAAAAACATTCTCAGGTTACAAAGCTAACCAAATGCCAATCCAGTCCTCAAAAGAATTCAAAGCACTTCCAATTATAGATTTTCTAAAGTAAATGTCAAAGAAAAAAAAAAGAGAAGGAAATCTCTCATTTTCTACAGGGAATCAAGCCTCTCATTTCTCATTTTTACTTGTCCTTACATGATGCACATGTTTAAATTTTATTCTAGGTGTCCAAGACAATAAAATAAGTGAAAATTCATTCAGCAAATATATCTAAGCGTGCCTACTATGTGCTAGGCACATGCTGCTGCTGCTAAGTCGCTTCAGTCGTGTCCGACTCTGTGCGACCCCATAGATGGCAGACATGCTAGGTAGGTCCAAAACCCTTTGTCTTTATTCTAAAATAAAGAAGCTTTGTGCTCAACATCACTATTTATTAGGGAAATGCAAATCAAAACTACAATAACGTAGAGGTAGGTGTGTGAGGGGGAGGCTCAAGAGAGAAGGGATATGTATATCGTTATGACTGATTTGTGTTGTATGGCAGAAACCAGCATAACATTGTAAAGTAATTATCTTCCAATTAAAAAATAAATTTAAAAAGGGAAAAGAAAACTACAGTGAGGTATCATCTCAAACCAGTCAGAATGGCCATCCTCAAAAAGTATTAAAAAACTAAATGGTGGAGAAGGTTTGGAGAAAAGGGAACCCTCCAACAATGTTGGAAGGAATGTAAAGTGGTACAGCCACTGTGGAGACTAGTGTGCATGTTCTTTAAAAAACTAAAAATGGAGTAATCATATGACCCAGCAATCCCCCTCCTATTCAAATATCTGGAGAAGAGCATCATTCAAAAGGATGCACACAGGGATTCCCTGGTGGCTTAGTGATAGAGAATCTGCCTGCCAGTGTAGGAGACGCAGGTTCAATCCCTGATCTGGGAAGATCCTGCATGTCGCAGAGTAGCTAAGTCCATGAGCCACAGCTATTGACCCTGTGCTCTAGAGCCTGGGAGCCACAACTCGGAGCCCGGGTGCTGCAACTACAGAAGCCCAAGCACCCTAGAGCCTGTGCTCCTCAGTGACAAACCTGCATGCTGCAACTAGAGAAAAGCCCACGCAGCAAGGAAGACCCAACACAATCAAAAAGCAAAATTAAAAAAAAGGATGCACGCACCCTGGTGTTCACTGCAGCACTATCTACAATAGCCAGAACATGGGAGCAACCTAAATGCCCATTGACGGGGGATGGCTAAAGAAGTTGTGGTACATACACAGGATGGAATATTAGTCAGCCATAAAAAGGAATGAAGTAGGGCCATTTGCAGAGACATGGATGGACCTAGAGCCTGTCAAACAGAGTGAAGTCAGAAAAAGAAAACCAAATATTGTGTAATATCATTTCTATACAGAATCTAGAAAAATGATACAGATGAACTTATTTTCAAAGCAGAAATAGAGTCACAGATATAGAGAACAAACATGGTTATCAAGTTGGGGAGAAGAAGATGGAATGAATTGGGAGATTGAGACTGATATACATACACTACTATCTATAAAATAAATAACTAATGAGGACCTACTATATACCATAGGAACTCTACTCAGCACTCTGTGGTGACCTAAATGGGAAGGAAATCTAAAAAGAAGAGTGGATATATGCATTGTTTGTTCATGCAAGTGCTTAGTCATGTCCAACTCTTTTCTACCCATTGGACTGTAGCCTGCCAGGTTCCTTTGTCTATGGAATTTCCCAGGCAAAAGTACTGCAGGGGACTACCATTTCCTTCTGTAGGGGATCTTCCCAACCCAGGTATCAATCCTGAGTCTCCTGTGTCTCCTGGATTGGAGGCAGATTCTGAACCCACTGAGCCATTGGGGAAACCCCAGATATATGCATATGTGTAACTGTTTGTTGTATAGCAAGAAACTAATATAATATTGCAAAGCAGCTATACTCCAATAAAAATTAATTTTAAAAAAAGTTCTGAAAATAAAGCTGGTTGTTGTTGTTTTTATTTTTCATCAGTCTGTGGCTGAGATTCTTTTAGTAGCAAAATTTGGGCTAAAATGCCATGAGACTCTGTATAAACTTCATTTACTCCACTTGCTGTAAATAAATTTTAATACATTTTACTGAGAATTATTAATGTGTTTCAAGAATGGATAATATTCCAGCCCCTGCTTAATTAGCTTCAGTTATTGTTTTACCTTGATTTTTGAAGTAGGAAAAAACATCAAAATGTAAGGCAATGGGAAGAGAGAGATTAGCTATATATGTGTGTATGTATATATAAGTTGCAATTATTTTTTTTCTTTGATTCTACATCATAGCAAATTAATGGAGATCAGAGGTCAAAGAAGTAGAAAGAGGAAAGAGACAAACTGAAGGAAAGGGAAAATGCAAGCGTCATAAATACATACGAGGGGAAGGATCATGTTTGTTTTATTTTTCTGTTAAACATCCAGAATTTAGCACAGAGCCTAATACAAAGTGGAAGCTCAAAATTATTTACTTCATGAGCGGTACGAGAGAAAGGACAGCTGGAGGAGCACAGACGAGAGAGAAAAACAGACAATTATATAATAAGCACCAAGGGAAAGGAAACAAACAGCATACTCCTAAAAAAGGGCTAGGGAAGAAAGGGGGTGGGGGACAGAGAGAAAGAGATGAGAAAGAGAGGACTGAGAGAGAGAAGAGAGAGAGACAGGAAGGAAAGAGAGAGTAGGGGAGGGGGAAAGGGGGAACAGAGAGAGAACAGAGAGGACTGGGAGACAGGAAGGAAAGAGAGAGTAGGAGCTCTGAGCTCTTAGCCTGGTGACAGCCAGCTCTTTGGTGCAGAGACTTCAGAGTTCTGTTATCTTTGATCTTTGAAATGCTAACTCACAGATTAAAGTCTTTCCAGCTCTTGCTATTTAGACTAACTTCTAGAGGAAGCCTCTGAAAGGCCAGGCCACAGCAACTCCCCAGGTGGGAAATGATGCTTTTGGATGCCCTGACAGTGACTAAATTACCAGGGTGATGAGGGGAAGCCCTGCTAAGGTCTGAGGCCATCCATCTTTTCCTTAGAAAGAGTAAAAGATACTCTGGCATTGGATATGTCTGCATTTGAAAAGAGATGTTACACAGTATTGCAATAGCACTCTTCTTTGCCATAGGTTCCCTTTAGTTTGGTAATATCATCCAGGGTCATTCATTCGGTAATGGGGTAATGGTTAGGAACCTAATCTTTCAAGTTGTTTTTTGATGGTGTCTTCCTTTTTTGATTTTTTTTTT
>SJYW01038586.1:190316-223636 GCA_006410735.1 Raphicerus campestris
GTGGCAAGAATACACAGAAGAACTGTACAAAAAATATGTTCATGACCCAGATAACCACGATGGTGTGATCACAAATGCAGAGCCAGACATTCTGGAGTGTAAAGTCAAGTGGGCCTTAGGAAGCATCATTACGAACAAAGCTAGTGGAGGTGATGGAATTCCAGCTGAGCTATTTCAAATCCTAAAAGATGATGCTGTGAAAGTGCACTTAACATGCCAGCAAATTTGGAAAACTCAGCAGTGGCCACAGGATTGAAAAAGGTCAGTTTTCATTCCAATCCCAAAGAAAGGCAATGTTAAAGAATGTTCAGACTACCACACAATTGGACTCATCTCACACGCTAGCAAAGTAATGCTCAAAATTCTCCAAGTGAAGCTTCAACAGAACATGAACCAAGTACATCCAAATGTTCAAGCTGAATTTAGAAAAGGCAGAGGAACCAAAGATCAAATTGCCAACATCTGCTGGATCATCGAAAAAGCAAGAGAGTTCCAGAAAAACATCTACTTCTGCTTTATTGACTATGCCAAAGCCTTCGACTATGTGGATCACAACAAATTGTGGAAAATTCTTCAAGAGATGGGAATGCCAGATCACCTTACCTAACCTCTTGAGAAATCTGTATGCGGGTCAAAAAGCAACAGTTAGAACTAGACATGGAGCAATGGATTAGTTCCAAATTGGGAAAGGAGTACAGCAAGGCTGTATATTGTCACTCTGTTTATTTAACTTATATGCATAGTACATCATGCAAAATTCCAGGCTGGATAAAGGACAAACTGGAATCAAGATTTCTGGGAGAAATATCAACAGTCTCAGATACATAGATGATCGCACCCTTATGGCAGAAAGTGAAGAGGAACTAAAGAGCCTCTTGATGAAAGTGAAAGAGGAGAGTGAAAAAGCTGACTTAAAACACAATATCCAAAAATTCGGTCCCATCATTTCATGGCAAATAAATGGGGAAACAATGGAAACAGTGACAGACTTTATTTTGAGGGGCTCCAAAGTCACTGCAGATAGTGACTGCAGCCATGACATTAAAAGATGCCTGCTCCCTGGAAGAAAAGCTATGATCAACCTAGACAGCATATTAAAAAGCAGAGACTTTACTTTGCTGACACAGGTCCGTTTAGTCAAAGCTATGGTCTTTCCAGTAGTCATATATGGATGTGAGAGTTGGACCATAAAGAAAGCTGAGCACTGAAGAATTGATGCTTTTGAACTGTGGTGTTGGAGAAGACTCTTGAGAGTCCCTTGTACTGCAAGGAGATCCAACCAGTCCATCCTAAAGGAAATCAGTCCTGAATATTCATTGGAAGGACTGACGCTAAAGCTGAAGCTCTAATACTTTGGCCACCTGATGCGAAGAACTGACTCACTGGAAAAGACACTGATGCTGGGCAAGATTTAAGGCAGTAGGAGAAGGGGATGATAGAAGTTGGATGGTATCACCAACTTGATGGACCTGAGTTTGAGCAAGCTCCATGAACTGGTGATGGACAGGGAAGCCTGGGGTTGCAAAGACTCAGACACGACTGAATGACTGAACTGAACTGATGTACTTATTTGATTATTATGTGTTTTAATTTGGCAGATATCTGAATTAGCTCTGACTGGCAAGATTCCCAATACTGAAGCACATTAGAACACAGTTCACATTCATATTTAAATGTATTTGTTTTATTCATCTATTTCTAAAATTAATATCTGATCAATTTTAGGATGCTCAAAAATTTGACATTTATAATTATCTTCAATCTTTTAGAAGAAATTTTTATGTCACCTTGATTTCAGACACTCAGTAGGGCTATCTGTACTTCATATTCAACTTGGAGTTCCATGTGGGTTACCCAGAATGTTAGTTGGTGTCCTAGTCAGCTCAGGCTACTATAACAAAATGCAATAGACTGGGTGGCTTAAACATAAGACACTTCTTCTTCACAGATCTGAGCTTGGGAATCCAAGATCAGGGAGCCAGCATCCTGGGTTCTGGTAAAGGAATTTCTTCCCACTTTGCTGATGGCTACCTTCTTGCTGTGTCCTCATAGAGCAGAAAAATAGAACAAGAGAGTACAAGCTTGCTTATGCTTCTTTCACAAGGGTGATCATTCCATCTTGGGGCCCCATCTTTAAGATTTTATGTAAACCTAATAACCTCCCAAAGGCCCTACTTCCAAATTCCCTCACAATGGGCAAGAGGACTTCATCACATGAATTTTGAGGGATGCGAGAGTTCAGTCCATAACATTTGGCTAGGGTTGCCATGACAAGATACCACAAGCAGGGTTGCTTAAACGATTGAAATATATTGTCTCACAGTTATGGAGGCTGGAAGTCTGAAACAAACATGTTGATAGAGTTGGTTTTTGCTGAGGGTCATGAAGGGGAGCTGTCTCAGCCGCTAGTGGTTTGCTCGTGGCCTTTGGCATGCCTGGACGTCTGTGTGTGTGTGTCTCTGTGTGCAATATTCCCCTTCCAGTAAGGACACTGGTCATATTGGATTAGGAATCCATCCTTCTCCAAAATGATCTCATCCTAACTAATTACATCTGCAATGATCCTATTTTCAGATAAGGTCACATTCTAAGGTACTGGGGATTAGAACACCGACATATGAATGAAGAGGGGCATGATTCAGTATGTAATGCTTAGTTATCCTTACTATCTATAAAGCACAAAGATATGAAGCATATTACTGAGCTCCTTAGTAGTCATAGGATATATTGTTTTTTCACATTAATATAAAATATTATTTAAAACATTACCTGGTCAATATTTGACGTATTGGCCATACTGAAATAAAATTCTGAGCTTTGTGAATTAAAAAGAAACATTCGTTTACAGAAGGAAAGTGAATCCTATATTTCATCTGAGAACACTTTACCAAATCAAATTTAGCAATTTGCTGAGTTTCCTGGTATGGTACTTTGAGTGTTTAAAGTGTTTTCTCAATTAGCTATTTAAAAGCATTTAATTTTACATAAAGCAGCTTTCCCTTTAGAGCCTTAATTAAAAGTCAGTATTCAATTATTTATGTACCACTCAGGGTATCAAATGATTTAGAAGGAATAGCAAGTAACATACCATAGATTTGGGCTCATGCGAAGAGTTGACTCATTGGAAAAGACTCTGATGCTGGGAGGGGTTGGGGGCAGGAGGAGAAGGGGATGACAGAGGATGAGATGGCTGGATGGCATCACAGACTCGATGGACTTGAGTCTGAGTGAACTCTGAGAGATGGTGATGCTCTGAGAGATGGCGATGAACAGGGAGGCCTGGCGTGCTGCGATTCATGGGGTCGCAAAGAGTCGGACACGACTGAGCGACTGAACTGAACTGAACTGAACTGAAAATATGTTTGAAATAGCATATATATGATAACATTTAAAATATGATTATGACCTTCCTTATTTGACTTTGTTATCTGTTGGCCTTTACACAAAGCTGCCGGCTAACGCGGTCTGTGATGAGATCAAAAGGCAAAAAGATGCTGGAAATATTTTGAATACTCAAAAGTCCAGAGAAATTTGAAGCTCAGAAAGTTGTACCAGTTCGCAGGAGGACAATTAGATTGAGACATCGCTTTAAGAGCTAAGTAATAATCGTGCTGAAAGAAAGAAGACTTGGTTACCTAATGCAAAAGTATGCCTGCACCTCCTTGGTGACCAAGCAGGATCTGGGGGCATTACACTCCCCAGTCTGGGGACCTCCAGCCCTAACCAGCTGCCTTAGACACTTCTGAAACAAGAGGAGTTGAAGGGCATTTCCATGGTTCCCCAAATGAGTGATGTAAGTATGCATCACTCCACCCTGATACNATTCGGTCCCATCATTTCATGGCAAATAAATGGGGAAACAATGGAAACAGTGACAGACTTTATTTTGAGGGGCTCCAAAGTCACTGCAGATAGTGACTGCAGCCATGACATTAAAAGATGCCTGCTCCCTGGAAGAAAAGCTATGATCAACCTAGACAGCATATTAAAAAGCAGAGACATTACTTTGCTGACACAGGTCCGTTTAGTCAAAGCTATGGTCTTTCCAGTAGTCATGTATGGATGTGAGAGTTGGACCATAAAGAAAGCTGAGCACTGAAGAATTGATGCTTTTGAACTGTGGTGTTGGAGAAGACTCTTGAGAGTCCCTTGTATTGCAAGGAGATCCAACCAGTCCATCCTAAAGGAAATCAGTCCTGAATATTCATTGGAAGGACTGACGCTAAAGCTGAAGCTCTAATACTTTGGCCACCTGATGCGAAGAACTGACTCACTGGAAAAGACACTGATGCTGGGCAAGATTTAAGGCAGTAGGAGAAGGGGATGATAGAAGTTGGATGGTATCACCAACTTGATGGACCTGAGTTTGAGCAAGCTCCATGAACTGGTGATGGACAGGGAAGCCTGGGGTTGCAAAGACTCAGACACGACTGAATGACTGAACTGAAATGATGTACTTATTTGATTATTATGTGTTTTAATTTGGCAGATATCTGAATTAGCTCTGACTGGCAAGATTCCCAATACTGAAGCACATTAGAACACAGTTCACATTCATATTTAAATGTATTTGTTTTATTCATCTATTTCTAAAATTAATATCTGATCAATTTTAGGATGCTCAAAAATTTGACATTTATAATTATCTTCAATCTTTTAGAAGAAATTTTTATGTCACCTTGATTTCAGACACTCAGTAGGGCTATCTGTACTTCATATTCAACTTGGAGTTCCATGTGGGTTACCCAGAATGTTAGTTGGTGTCCTAGTCAGCTCAGGCTACTATAACAAAATGCAATAGACTGGGTGGCTTAAACATAAGACACTTCTTCTTCACAGATCTGAGCTTGGGAATCCAAGATCAGGGAGCCAGCATCCTGGGTTCTGGTAAAGGAATTTCTTCCCACTTTGCTGATGGCTACCTTCTTGCTGTGTCCTCATAGAGCAGAAAAATAGAACAAGAGAGTACAAGCTTGCTTATGCTTCTTTCACAAGGGTGATCATTCCATCTTGGGGCCCCATCTTTAAGATTTTATGTAAACCTAATAACCTCCCAAAGGCCCTACTTCCAAATTCCCTCACAATGGGCAAGAGGACTTTATCACATGAATTTTGACGGATGCGAGAGTTCAGTCCATAACATTTGGCTAGGGTTGCCATGACAAGATACCACAAGCAGGGTTGCTTAAACGATTGAAATATATTGTCTCACAGTTATGGAGGCTGGAAGTCTGAAACAAACATGTTGATAGAGTTGGTTTTTGCTGAGGGTCATGAAGGGGAGCTGTCTCAGCCGCTAGTGGTTTGCTCGTGGCCTTTGGCATGCCTGGACGTCTGTGTGTGTGTGTCTCTGTGTGCAATATTCCCCTTCCAGTAAGGACACTGGTCATATTGGATTAGGAATCCATCCTTCTCCAAAATGGTCTCATCCTAACTAATTACATCTGCAATGATCCTATTTTCAGATAAGGTCACATTCTAAGGTACTGGGGATTAGAACACCGACATATGAACGAAGAGGGGCATGATTCAGTATGTAATGCTTAGTTATCCTTACTATCTATAAAGCACAAAGATATGAAGCATATTACTGAGCTCCTCAGTAGTCATAGGATATATTGTTTTTTCATATTAATATAAAATATTATTTAAAACATTACCTGCTCAATATTTGACGTATTGGCCATACTGAAATAAAATTCTGAGCTTTGTGAATTAAAAAGGAACATTCATTTACAGAAGGAAAGTGAATCCTATATTTCATCTGAGAACACTTTACCAAATCAAATTTAGCAATTTTCTGAGTTTCCTGGTATGGTACTTTGAGTGTTTAAAAGTGTTTTCTCAATTAGCTATTAAAAAGCATTTAATTTTACATAAAGCAGCTTTCCCTTTAGAGCCTTAATTAAAAGTCAGTATTCAATTATTTATGTACCACTCAGGGTCTATCAAATGATTTAGAAGGAATAGCAAGTAACATACCACAGATTTGGGCTCATGCGAAGAGTTGACTCATTGGAAAAGACTCTGATGCTGGNAGGGCAACATTTTGGCTCAGTAAAAAAAGTGTCCTCATGTTTCTTATGTTTTTGCTGAAAGAGCTGGGTATTACTGTCTGTAGATTGACAGGGTCCACTTAATCACATACCAGACAAGAACTCAACATAGAAACTGATGATGAAACTAGGTAAAGTTGAACGAAAGAAGGTCTAAGTGAACTGATCCTATATGCGGTCACTTCAAACACAAGGGAAAAGACTCCATGCTGTCAGAACTCAGGATGACGATCTACCTAGAGGAGGGAGCGGTGGAGGCTGGGAGGGCGCGTCCTCTAGGACTGTGCTCACGGTCACGGTCTCCACTGGAGCCCTGCTCACACAGGTGTGCTGAGCTTCTATTCAGACAACAGACTGCATTTTCCTTTCTTATATGTAAATATACAGTTGAAACACACAAACAAAACAAGGTATTTTAAGGATGCAAAGATTAGCTCTAAAAAGTTGTTTTTCCTGGAAGAAATATTTTAATCCCATGGAGGTGTCAAGGCATCTATCAAGGGGAACCCTGAAGTTAGTAATTCTTCAGAAGAACTTAGTGTAAAGAAATAATTGCCTGTAGCCATGTTGGACCTCATGTATTTCCAGACAGCTGTTTTTCTTGGCTTAATAAGATATTCTCCATAATGCCAATGCAGGGGGCCCAGGTTCAATCTCTGGTGGAGAACTAGTTCCCATGCTAAAGATTCTGTGTGCTACAATAAGACCTGGTGCAGCCAAATAAAGATTTTTTAAAAATGCAAATTCAAAAGTAAGACTCCCTTGTGTTAAAGTTATTCAAATCCCTTGACCCAAATTCCATTTCTATTTTTTTCCTGAATAACCATAGATGAACAAAACCTTATGTCAGAATATTTTAAATGATTATTTTTAAAAGCAAAACATTTAAAGATATTTTGAACATAAAGAGTAGTAATTGAACTTACATTGAACATAAAGAGTATTATATTATGCTCCATCTATACCAAGGATAATTATATATATTTTAAANTCAGTACTTGTCAAATTAGTTTGCCAAGTTTGCTTTCAATAAAAATTATTCATTTTTTTCATTTCAAATAAACACATTGAATATGCACTCTATGATGTGAATACCATTTAATATCACAATTCTTATTTTTAGATAGGCAGAAGGAGGGGCAGATGGAGGCTTGCCATGAACTAATGGACTGGAAGAAATAAGATGCAGACTGAAAGAGAAAACCAGAAGGAAAGAGGAGCATTTTCCAGGAGAACAATTTTAGGAAAGAATATATAAGCGCCCCCTGGGGTATGCTAGTCACTTCAAGGGGCTGTAAAGCTCTTTATCCTATGACTTCTACTCATTCTTGGGTACAGTTATTCTTGTCCTTATTATTTCCTGCATAATGAAAATGACATCGTCACACACATATTATCATCATCAGTTTACGGTATTGGTGTTGCTGCTGCTAAGACTTCAGTTGTGTCCGACTCCGTGCGACCCCACAGACTCTCCAGATGATATTATTATTATCAATTTATGGTATTGGTGCTAGTGTGCCTACACTTTTGGGTGGATTTCTATGACACTACAAAGGTAAGTGAAATATATTCGCCAATGACACCAGGAGTAGAAGTGCTTTGATCAACAAGAACCATTCAGCATTTTGGATGGGAAAGAAAGCCTCACACTGAAATGTCATCCGTACAAGAAGTCAGAACAGTAAAGAAATAAAAGCGCTGAAAATATAAGCCCAGATTTTTAAAAAGCCATTTATTTTAAAAAACTGGTTTGTCAAATCACTTACACGAGCAGATACACAACTACCAAAGTGGCCCTGTAACAGACACCAGTGGGGCGTTCACCACACAGTACCAGATGTGTATAAGAGACAGATCAAACACTAGTTAATGAAGAGCAGGATAAAAATGGTACAGAATAGACTTAATTTTTTAAAGAATTAAGCAAAGCCATATTTGTAAAAAATATGAAAACATTTAAAAAATATAAAAACCAAGTTCCCAACAAGCCACGGGGCAACTTGCCCCTCAATGCACTGCAATCACTGAGCCTGTGCTCTGGAACCTGCTCGCTGCAAGAAAAGATCCCGCAGGCCCCAGTGAAGCCAAATAAAAAATATTTAAAAATAAATAAATATTTAAATAAAAAATATAAAAAAATATTTAAAAAAAGATATTTCCTACATTGTCTTTTAGTGCTTTCATTAACATTAGTTTTAATCTATTCAGATTAAAAACTGTTTAACATACAGTTTTCATCTAACTAGAAACGATTTTAGTGTGTATTGAGACTAATAATAATAGACTAATTAATAGAGATTGATACTACTGTGGTCACCAGCCTCCAAGAGAGCCCTCGAGTCTCCCCACTGTCTGGAAGCCACACCTCATGTCGTCCTCTTCCGCAATGTACCCGAGTTGGTCTGTGCCACCAGTAGAACCCAACAGTATGGTAGGTCACTTCAAATACTTAGTTATCAAAGATAGCCCTTCCAGGGCTGCCTTTCTCACACCACTCATTCTGGGGAAAGCAAGACTCTCAGGCAACCTAAGTAGAGGACCTGTGGTAAGGGACACGAGTCTACAGCCAAATGTCACCAAGGAACCGAGGTCCTCCACCAATCCTTGCTTTGGGGCCGCACCCCACAGGCCCCACACTCACCCAGCCTCTAGAGTGAAGAAAGAGCTCCAAGGCAGCAACAGGGACATTACTGTTTTAATGGATGGGGGAGCTTATTTGTCTGAAGCAGGATCCTAGAGCAACACCCCACCATGTCAGTAGACAGCAGCAGACAGCAGCAGACACCAGGGCAAGACATGGCAGTCTTCGGTACCAGGGGCAAAGGGAGGTTACCAGTTATAAGGGAACTGACATCAGGTGTGCACATCAGTTACCAGGAAAACCAGCAGAAAGGCTGCTCCTTTTAAACTGAGTAGAGGGGTCTGATCGAACGATTAGAACAATCAGCACCTGGGGCCTGGAGCAAGGAGGCATTTACAGGTTAGACTATGACTAAGACAGAAGGTCTGTCATATGATGAGGGTGTAGGGGAGGCTGGGACTTATTGAGCAGGGGTTCCCTGGTGGTGGCTCAGACGTAAAGAATCTGGGACCCAGGTTTAGATCCCTGGGTTGGGAAGATCTCCTGGAGGAGGGCATGGCAACCCACTCCAGTATTCTTACCTGCAGAATCCCATGCACAGAGGAGCCTAGCAGGCTACAGTCCATGGGGTTGCCAAGAATGGGACACGACTGAACACTAACACTTTCACTTTCTTTTCCCCAACCTGGACCTGGCCACACAGTAGGAGTTGAGAGGCCAGCAAGCAACGGAAGCTTCCTCTTTACAGCCATTTGCTATTGCTCACGTTACTGCCTGAGCTCTGCGTCCTGCTCAATGAGATCAATAAATGTAACGCACTTGAATCATTCTGAGGCCCTGCTCCTGCCCCCCATCCGTGGAAACATTATCTTCCAGGAAACTGGTCTCTGCTTTCAAAGTGGCTGGGGACTGCTGATAGAGACAGGGCAAGAGCGCAGCCATCTTGAGTGGCCTGAGCTGAGCTGCTCATGCATCCAAATCACAGAAACTGACAGGGTAGATGTCTGTTATTTAAGCTTGCTAAATGTGGGGATAATCTGCTGTGTAGCAACGGATAACTAATGCAATTAGTTTTATAATTAGGACAAGTTTTATTTTTAAAAAGTAAGAGAGACACTTGTCTTGCTGAGAAAGAAAGGGCTTTGGTTTGAGGTTTCCTTAAGTTTTTGCTGATAGGCATCCTTCTTCTCCCCCATGACTGTACATGCCTGCTCAGTCACCTCAGTCATGTCCGACTCTTTTTGAACCCATGGACTGTAGCCCATCGTGTTCCTCTGTCCACAGGATTTTCCAGGCGAGAATATTGGAGTGGGTTGCCATTTCTTTCTCCAGGGGATCTTCCTGGCCCAAGGATCGAACCATCTTTGGCGTCGCCAGCATAGCAGTCAGCTTCTTGACTGCTGAGCCCCCCGGGGAGCCCCTCACCCATGATTACATACCTGAAAATCACTATCTTAAGCTCTGTTTGGAAAAAATATTATGTGCTAGAAAACATTAAGTAGTTTATGTGCTAGAAAACATTAAGTAGTTTATACGCTAGAAAACTGACTTCCCCAATGTTTGCTCAGTAGAAGTGCTCCTGAACCTTGAGAAACCTTCTGATTGAACTGTACAAACATACATTTCATTATAATTTGACAGCAGAAAATTAGGGGCAAAAGGGCATAAGTGTGCAACTCAGTAATGGGACTTTTAGTTCCATCTGGGTCACTAAGACCTAGGACAGTAGGTCTCAGTGTGGATACTTTGGAAATAGTGGGGCAAAGTCTAGTATCTTCTTCACACATCTTACTCAAGATCCCCAAAATGACAGGGAACATGCTGATTTAAACTCTAAAATACATAAAAGTTGACATATAAAATTGTTATTACAAATTGAATGTAATTTTCAATATTTTAATCTTTAACTGTATCTGTCAAAACATCAGAGATGAAGATTTAATTTACAGAGTGTGCCTGCTATGTATACTAACTGGCAGTCAGTACTTGTCAAATTAGTTTGCCAAGTTTGCTTTCAATAAAAATTATTCATTTTTTTCATTTCAAATAAACACATTGAATATGCACTCTATGATGTGAATACCATTTAATATCACAATTCTTATTTTTAGATAGGCAGAAGGAGGGGCAGATGGAGGCTTGCCATGAACTAATGGACTGGAAGAAATAAGATGCAGACTGAAAGAGAAAACCAGAAGGAAAGAGGAGCATTTTCCAGGAGAACAATTTTAGGAAAGAATATATAAGCGCCCCCTGGGGTATGCTAGTCACTTCAAGGGGCTGTAAAGCTCTTTATCCTATGACTTCTACTCATTCTTGGGTACAGTTATTCTTGTCCTTATTATTTCCTGCATAATGAAAATGACATCGTCACACACATATTATCATCATCAGTTTACGGTATTGGTGTTGCTGCTGCTAAGACTTCAGTTGTGTCCGACTCTGTGCGACCCCACAGACTCTCCAGATGATATTATTATTATCAATTTATGGTATTGGTGCTAGTGTGCCTACACTTTTGGGTGGATTTCTATGACACTACAAAGGTAAGTGAAATATATTCGCCAATGACACCAGGAGTAGAAGTGCTTTGATCAACAAGAACCATTCAGCATTTTGGATGGGAAAGAAAGCCTCACACTGAAATGTCATCCGTACAAGAAGTCAGAACAGTAAAGAAATAAAAGCGCTGAAAATATAAGCCCAGATTTTTAAAAAGCCATTTATTTTAAAAAACTGGTTTGTCAAATCACTTACACGAGCAGATACACAACTACCAAAGTGGCCCTGTAACAGACACCAGTGGGGCGTTCACCACACAGTACCTGAAAAACACAGCTTAAAAAAGAGGAGTCTGTGGAGTACTTCGCCTCAGATGCCCAGTGGACTCCCTGCTGAATGGCTTTAGGTTAGCGAATGGCGAGCGAGAGGTAGCGTCCCAAGTATAATCGCTGATGCCTCAGGGCTCCATTTAAAAACAAAACAAAACAAAAAACCATTTCCCCCTCGGCAAAGGGAAGCCTATCCTATTTTTTTTTCCTTTGTGAAAACGGAAGCCAAGTTTCTCTTCTCAAATGGCTCAGCATTCCCAATAGAAGTGCTGTGTGGTGATCTAGGTATTGTGCTTCTTGAGCCACCTAATTCTCTTCACCTTCAGATTCAGATTCTAGAGAGGAGAGAGAGAGAAGACAGGTCGTTTTCTTGAGACTGTTAAACGAGGTCAGGAAATAGTTTCTACTCTTATCTCCCTGTCCCCTAAAAAAAGACATTTTTGCCTGGGTGTCCACTGATTAAGAGAGTCATAGACACGGCAGAAGCAAACTTTTCGATTTTTAAATGAAACTGACTTTCTAAAAAGGCAACATACTCAGAAATATTACTGGTGACTATAACTACTTGTATGTTTCTGGATCATCAACTTCTCATGCCTAGTTGGATTAAGTCTCATCATTACTGCTCTTCCAACTTGTATTCCCACTTTAAGCACGTCAACCAGTAAAGGTGCTATAAAAAAATTGATATAATCCCATAAATGTAATTATTTTTTTCCCTTCACATCTGATTATTTCTTCCTCTTTGTCCTCCACGAGGGATAATTTAAGAGATTTTCTTTTGTTTATCATGCAGATATTTTCATTGCCTTGATTCAGAAATGAAGGCTCAGAACTTAAGTTTTACAAAGCCAAAAAAAAAAAAAAAAAAAAAATCTGTGGAGGGAGGAGCTATTTTGAGAAAGGATCTGCTAAATGGCCACCAAGGTTGTTAAATACAATCATACCTTCTTCTGCATTTTGTAACCACTCCACAAATTTCTTCATCTGGTCTAGGAAAACACTTTTGCCTTTGGCAACATGCGCTTCTTTGTACCATTTCAATATCGCTTCTTCACTCAGCACATCAGCTGCAATTTCAAATCAAACATTTCAAAGTTATTATATACATATCATGTTTTAAAGCAAGTTCATGTCTTACAGCTTAACAGAAAGCAATCACTTCAAATATTAAAATTCTGTTATAAAAGAAACTCATTGAAACTTATCAGAAGACAAGCACCACGCTTGTTCCCACACAGCACAGTGCCCTGTGGATGTTAGTAGTTCGGGTGGTGATGTTGTTTAGTTGCTCAATGGTGTCCAACTCTTTTGTAACCCCATAGACTGTAGGCTTTTCTGTTCATGGGGTTTCCCAGGCAAGAATTCTGCAGTGGGTTGCCATTCCCTTCTCCAGGGGACCTTCCTGACCCAAGGATGGAACCCTTGTCTCCTGCATTGGCAGGTGGGATCTTTACTTCTGAGCCACTGGGGAAACCCAGTAGATAGGATCGTCAGCACTTTAGCGATGATGGTGGGACTGGGACTTTGAAATCTTACAGTGTTAATCTGCTGGGAGGAAACTGGGTTATTTTGCCAACGAATCAGCAATTNGGGGTCGCAAAGAGTCGGACACGACTGAGCGACTGAACTGAACTGATGGGGACGTAGCCAGATGGCTTCTGTCATGATTCAAATTTCAATATTCTGTGTACCATCATCCCATAACCTGCCTTGAGTTGAGTCATGAGTTTCAAAATGTCAGAACAGAGTTGGTGGGAGCAGCATTAAAACATACATTCACATTTAGCAAACATTTCAAAACTGACTGAATTTCTGTCACTGATATTTGTCAAGGGGTCTTCTAAATTTGTTGGGGGCAGGAACTAATTTAATTTTTAGCTTCTATGAATTTAGATATGAAGTATTTTGCTAATAACTGTATACAATAGAAGTTTTACAGAAAAATAAACTGAACCTCAACAAGGTTAAACAACTAATTAGGCAGCTAGAAATTTAAGGACATGGCTGCAGGACTCCAAAGTCAATAATTATTTGTGCCAGCATTCTGTATTCAATTTAGGAAGAATGTGACTGCAAAGTCTGACTGCAAGTTATGTTCAGAGTAATACATCATCAAAAGTGATTTTTTAAGTTACTTTTATGAACTATAACCATAGTCCTTATGAATGACACATAATATCTTGAAAATTATTATTCTGAGCAGATCTCCACATTTCTGCTCCTACTAAATTCTCTCTTTTGCTGTTCCCAACATGCCATGCCTCAAAGGCTTTGCCTGAAACACTCTTCCTGGATATATCCAGATAGTTAGCTTCCTCTCGTATGTCACCTTAGAGAGGCCTTGCCACACCACAGAGACACACCTCACTGTTTCCCTACTTGGTTTTCCTCTCAGAGCACTTTTCACTGTTTATTATACTACACATTTAAATTATTCAGTTAACTGCCTGTTCCCCTGCAATAAAGTATAAGCCCCAGAAAGACAAAGGTTGTTTGTTTGACTTTCTTCAATAGCTTTAGCTCAATATCTTGATCACTGTTCCCTTTTCCACTGATGGGAGAATGATGTCTCCCATCTCCTCTCTTCTGGGAGTTGCTATATATTTTTCTTGCTTCTGTATTACAGAAGTAGGTAATTGCTAAACTTTGAGAATATGCTATTTCCCCCCCACCAAATGTGCTAATGCAGAGGGAATTTTGTTAAACAGCTTAGTGAAACAAAAATTTCCTCTTAGATGGTGGAACTGACACTCTAGTTCCTCATTCATCTGGAAGTCAGCAAACAGCATGTAGGCATGGTCTAAGACATAGCCACCCTGTCCTCATGGAGTTTCTGGTAGAAATTGCTACCTAAATTTTTCAAGCTCAAAATATACTAGACAAAGAAACCTAGTAAAAACACTTAAATGATATGTTTTTCAAAAAGGAAATACATTAAACTTTTTTTGAATGAAGTAACCTAATCAAGTTAACCAAGCTGTGATTACTGGTGTCTTTAAGGAAATCATACGTTAAGTTAGAAGAGCATAGCGTTTTCAAAAGTTTAATATGGGAAAGAAAGTTTCAATTTTACCCCCTAACCTACACTCACATACAGTGCCTTGTAAAACACCTGATAATAAGCATAAAATTGTTAAGGATGAATGAATAAAAAATAAANACCTAGTAAAAACACTTAAATGATATGTTTTTCAAAAAGGAAATACATTAAACTTTTTTTAAATGAAGTAACCTAATCAAGTTAACCAAGCTGTGATTACTGGTGTCTTTAAGGAACCATACGTTAAGTTAAAAGAGCATAGCGTTTTCAAAAGTTTAATATGGGAAAGAAAGGTTCAATTTTACCCCCTAACCCACACTCACATACAGTGCCTTGTAAAACACCTGATAATAAGCATAAAATTGTTAAGGATGAATGAATAAAAAATAAATTGATATTCAAAAAAAAAATAAAACAGATAATCAACAAGGACCTATGTGTATCGCACACGGAACTCTGCTCAGTGTTATGTGGCAGCTTGAATGGGAGGGAAGTTTAGGGGAGAATGGATACATGTATATGTATGGCTGAGTTCCTTTGCTGTTCACCCTAAACTATCACAACACTGTTAATTAGCTATATCTTAATACAAAATAAAAGTTTAAAAAAGAGAAATAACTGAGTCCTCTGTGTTAAGTAGTAATCGATTATATCTTTTTTTCCTAATAATTCACCCAGCTCTCCTTTAAACAAGTGTTCAGTGAAATTCCTCCTTGTTGCATCTGTCTTCACAGATGGAGAAGTAGCCCATGAGTGGATTAAACCTTCCTACCCCACTGGCAGGCTTCTCACTGACCTCTTCTGGCCAAAGAAGGTGAGCTTCTACAGCACCAGAGGGCTCACTTTGGTGTCCTATATTCCTGTCCTCTGACATGAGGACAGAATGGCTCTGGTTGGAGCTGTTCCTTCACCATGGGTCCCAGAAAGAAAGGGCCTGTAGATCTCAGAGGGCCTTGCTGAGCTAAGATACAGCTACTCCACAGACTCAGGGACGAGAATACACTCTTTCATATGAACTTCCACCGACATCAACAACCTATTCAGTTGTCTTCAGTGACTTCCAGACACCCTACGTCGCTACAGAGTAGGTTCCACAAAGGCAGGAAACTTTTCTACCCTGTCTCTACTGACTCTACAACTTCTAGGCTGGAGCCTGGCACAAAGCAGACACTTACTAAATACACACTAAAATGAAAAGCATTATCAGTGGCAAAAATCAACAAGAATCTAGAGATAAATTTTTCTCTTTTATCAAATTCTAAAGACTTCCAGGAGAGCTATTTTAAGGTAAATTGCAAAAGATAAAGGGATTTTAAGTCACTGAAAATCCAAGAGTTTACAATGAGCCAGATTTAGACATCCCATGGATCAAAACCCCTGCACAGTAGGACACGATGGAAGAGAAAACAGATAAGAAACTAGGTAAAGAGAACATGGCAAGCATGTCAACTTTAGACTTTGTCCCAAAATTGTAAAGGCAGTTTCACTTGGAGCAATCTCTTGTCACAGCTGTGGCTTCTAGCAGAAGGAAATTATAGGGGGCAGATAGAAATTATGAGAGCAAATATTTTTCTTGATTTTCTTTGAAAAATACAAAGATACAGATGTAAAAATATAATCAAGCAATCATGATAATGGAAGTTTCAAATTAACTACAATTAACTTGTTCATTTTCATAGGTATCTAAGCATTTCTAAGGAATCTTGGCATAAACAAGGNAAAAAAAAAATAAAACAGATAATCAACAAGGACCTATGTGTATCGCACACGGAACTCTGCTCAGTGTTATGTGGCAGCTTGAATGGGAGGGAAGTTTAGGGGAGAATGGATACATGTATATGTATGGCTGAGTTCCTTTGCTGTTCACCCTAAACTATCACAACACTGTTAATTAGCTATATCTTAATACAAAATAAAAGTTTAAAAAAGAGAAATAACTGAGTCCTCTGTGTTAAGTAGTAATCGATTACATCTTTTCTTCCTAATAATTCACCCAGCTCTCCTTTAAACAAGTGTTCAGTGAAGTTCCTCCTTGTTGCATCTGTCTTCACAGATGGAGAAGTAGCCCATGAGTGGATTAAACCTTCCTACCCCACTGGCAGGCTTCTCACTGACCTCTTCTGGCCAAAGAAGGTGAGCTTCTACAGCACCAGAGGGCTCACTTTGGTGTCCTATATTCCTGTCCTCTGACATGAGGACAGAATGGCTCTGGTTGGAGCTGTTCCTTCACCATGGGTCCCAGAAAGAAAGGGCCTGTAGATCTCAGAGGGCCTTGCTGAGCTAAGATACAGCTACTCCACAGACTCAGGGACGAGAATACACTCTTTCATATGAACTTCCACCGACATCAACAACCTATTCAGTTGTCTTCAGTGACTTCCAGACACCCTACGTCGCTACAGAGTAGGTTCCACAAAGGCAGGAAACTTTTCTACCCTGTCTCTACTGACTCTACAACTTCTAGGCTGGAGCCTGGCACAAAGCAGACACTTAATAAATACACACTAAAATGAAAAGCATTATCAGTGGCAAAAATCAACAAGAATCTAGAGATAAATTTTTCTCTTTTATCAAATTCTAAAGACTTCCAGGAGAGCTATTTTAAGGTAAATTGCAAAAGATAAAGGGATTTTAAGTCACTGAAAATCCAAGAGTTTACAATGAGCCAGATTTAGACATCCCATGGATCAAAACCCCTGCACAGTAGGACACGATGGAAGAGAAAACAGATAAGAAACTAGGTAAAGAGAACATGGCAAGCATGTCCTTCAACTTTAGACTTTGTCCCAAAATTGTAAAGGCAGTTTCACTTGGAGCAATCTCTTGTCACAGCTGTGGCTTCTAGCAGAAGGAAATTATAGGGGGCAGATAGAAATTATGAGAGCAAATATTTTTCTTGATTTTCTTTGAAAAATACAAAGATACAGATGTAAAAATATAATCAAGCAATCATGATAATGGAAGTTTCAAATTAACTACAATTAACTTGTTCATTTTCATAGGTATCTAAGCATTTCTAAGGAATCTTGGCATAAACAAGGAATTTTGTTTAAACTTTTGTTAACAAACTAACCTGTATTTGAGATCAGTGTTATTCAACTATGACTCAAGATACCCATAAATGTCTAATTAGGTGAGATCAATGTGACCTCAAATTTCATATTAAAACTTTAAATTTCTACAGTTATGAGCTGCATCAGAAGTAATTCTGATAATTTTTTTCACTATGTCAACAAACTTTCAAATTTGAAAGTCTCCATATTCCTTGTGACTCTTTAATCTTATCATTCCATTTATTTATGCAACGAAGATTAAACTGGAATTAGTTTCTATCTTACAGTAGTACAGAAATAAAAGGAACCATGTTCCAATTCGACATAGACTCGGGCACTTGCATATTACCTTGGACACACTGGCAGAGCCACGGTGGAAGCATGAAACATATAACCCTTTGCCCAAACAACACTTACAAGCAGCCTTTTGTCTAAGTTGGCTTTTCTCAAAGAGGAGGTAACAGAGTTGGCATCTTTTTCTGCCATCCATGCTTTAAAAAGTTTGACAGCAAATGAGGCCGCAATGCCTGTTAAAAATAAGAGAGAGTAAACCTTTTATAAGAAAAACTGCTTGTGATAATGCATAAGGCAACATTTCCCATTAGGTGCCCTGAAATGACTAAATAACTTAGAGACTTGATTTGGTACAAAGGAAAAATGGAAAGCTCTCGAGGCTACTCATTACTCACAAGAGAATATTTTCAAGAGAAGTAAAAAAAGAAGTTACAGTACTTTTCAAACTTGGACTCCTGAATTCCAACCTGTTTTAATTGTAAATTTATTTTTATCGTGGTCAAAACCATATTCAAAGCCAAGGATATTATATTGTTTTGCCTCTATTTCACTCTGTCGTTCACCAATACTCCATGTTTATAACAGTTATCCTGAGGTACAACAAATAAATCATGAGCCATACAAGTGAAATGTCAACATGTCAACTAATCTGTTGATAAATGATGCCAGCAAAAGAACATCAATAGTGACAGGTATAAATAAATAAAGTTATAGATGAACATGCATCATTTACTTTACAGTTTTACTTTTTGCAAAAAGCATTTTAAAATATTCATGAGTTAAGCTATAAAAATGTCAGTTCTGTTTTCAGCTGAAATCTTTTCTGGATATTTTTAAAGAGATTTTTAAAATTGCTATGTTAATCAGGAATCCACTCAATTACATACTCATTTATAACAAGATTTATTCCTAAATATAAGTAATCAGATAACTAATAGACAACTTTTCTGTGAACTCTAAATGTCTAAATTAATGTTGCATTTATTTAATGAAAATTTAAGGAATAGTTGATACATTAAACTGATTTTTATGAGTTGAAGGCTTCACTATTGGTGATGGTCTAAACAATCTCTAGTCCCCTTTCCAAAGAGAATNCACGGTGGAAGCATGAAACATATAACCCTTTGCCCAAACAACACTTACAAGCAGCCTTTTGTCTAAGTTGGCTTTTCTCAAAGAGGAGGTAACAGAGTTGGCATCTTTTTCTGCCATCCATGCTTTAAAAAGTTTGACAGCAAATGAGGCCGCAATGCCTGTTAAAAATAAGAGAGAGTAAACCTTTTATAAGAAAAACTGCTTGTGATAATGCATAAGGCAACATTTCCCATTAGGTGCCCTGAAATGACTAAATAACTTAGAGACTTGATTTGGTACAAAGGAAAAATGGAAAGCTCTCGAGGCTACTCATTACTCAAAAGAGAATATTTTCAAGAGAAGTAAAAAAAGAAGTTACAGTACTTTTCAAACTTGGACTCCTGAATTCCAACCTGTTTTAATTGTAAATTTATTTTTATCGTGGTCAAAACCATATTCAAAGCCAAGGATATTATATTGTTTTGCCTCTATTTCACTCTGTCGTTCACCAATACTCCATGTTTATAACAGTTATCCTGAGGTACAACAAATAAATCATGAGCCATACAAGTGAAATGTCAACATGTCAACTAATCTGTTGATAAATGATGCCAGCAAAAGAACATCAATAGTGACAGGTATAAATAAATAAAGTTATAGATGAACATGCATCATTTACTTTACAGTTTTACTTTTTGCAAAAAGCATTTTAAAATATTCATGAGTTAAGCTATAAAAATGTCAGTTCTGTTTTCAGCTGAAATCTTTTCTGGATATTTTTAAAGAGATTTTAAAAATTGCTATGTTAATCAGGAATCCACTCAATTACATACTCATTTATAACAAGATTTATTCCTAAATATAAGTAATCAGATAACTAATAGACAACTTTTCTGTGAACTCTAAATGTCTAAATTAATGTTGCATTTATTTAATGAAAATTTAAGGAATAGTTGATACATTAAACTGATTTTTATGAGTTGAAGGCTTCACTATTGGTGATGGTCTAAACAATCTCTAGTCCCCTTTCCAAAGAGAATTCCCATCTTACTGAGGCCAGGTGACTTCTAATTAGTCTAAGCCCTGGTACCACCCTCCTTCTGCAATGATTAATAATGGGGGAAAAATTTGAGTCCTGAATGATATTGCTGTTCACTCTGAAGTCTGTTTGACTTTTACATATATTGTTACATAAGAAATAAATGCCCTTAAATGGAGGAGGGAATAAATTAGGAATTATGGGATTAACACATACATACTACTATATATAAAATAGATAACCAACAAGGACCTACTGTATAGCGCAGGGAACTATACTCAATATTTTGTAATAACCTATAAGGGAAAAGAATCTGAAAAAGAATAAATATCTGAATCACTTTGCTATACACCTGAAACTAACAACATCATAAATCAAATTTGTTTCAATTTTTAAAAATGTAAAAAATAAAATAATAAAAAAGATATATTATCATTACTTCATAGTCAATATAAATTTAATATAAACTTATATAATTAAAAATTTTTTAAAGGATCTTGCAATCCTCATTGTAAGTAAGAGAAGTAAAGTATGCCTGAAACTAGGAGTCTAAAAAAAAACCAATCAGGCTCAAACCTATCACTGTGCATTAAAAGTGGTTCCTAGTGCAAGGACTGGTGAAACTTTGTACTTGAGATTCTGCTGAGTGAATGATTCCCTGTAGCCATTTGTTGGTTGGAAAGTTGGGGAAAAGGTATAATTTCATAACCCTTTCATATTTGGGAAGAAAAAGTTTAAGACTAGTTTCTAAAGATGGTAGAGTATAAGGAAGAACCATATGACAGAGGCACTATGTCACTTCTATCGCAAAAGTATTCTTTCCTACCCCTAACATCTTACCATAAAAAATTACAAGAAGAACTTCTTACAGAAGAACTGAACAAACTGAAAAGTAAATACTCATGTACTCACCATCTTGATTCTGCAGCAGTTAATATTTTGCTGTATTTGCTCTATCACGTTTGTCCATTTATCTTTCTAATAATTTAATTTTTAATACATTTCAAAAGAAATTACATACACCATTTAAGTTTTTAACACAACCAGAAAGAATTATTTTCTGTTATAAATGCTAGGGATAAATCTGATGTAATTAACATTTACTGTTTATATTTTATCTTTTTCTCCTAGTATAAAATGGCTAGTATCATAAATAAAACACAAAGGATCATGACTTCTCTTCAGGAAAACATTTTAAAGTGCTATAATATTTTAACAATATATTAATAACAATTAGACAGTCTAAAACTATAGAGAATCTCTAAATAATGTGATTTGAGTCTTTTCTCAGTTATAAAAAAATTATAACTCATTTCACTACAGGCATGAATGAGGCTGGAACTTCACATCTGTAGGAGTAAAACCCAATTCTAAGAAGAAACAGATGTTTTCACAAAAGCTCTTTTAATTTGTCTTTAAGAAAAAAAATAACTCTTTTGTTTAACTGCATTTAAAACTTGAATATCATTATCCTCCTACAAGAAAAAAAAGCCCACTTCTGTATTATTCTATAACCAAGTAATTGTATGTATGCCCATCAAACTCTTAATGCCTTAAAATTAAAGCAAAACTCTTAGGCAGCCGCCTGCACTTCTAAAACAGACATAATAAATACTTTAAAAATATGTGATCAGAACGAACATCTGAGCACAAGATCTTGAGGGGGAACAGTTCAGAAGAATGGCCCAAACCAGTGAAGTAATAGTTTGGGGGGGCATTTAGGAATGCGAAGGCCCATTTTTGGCTGTTCTACTAAATGGAGGCAAGTGTTTTAGGCTGGCATTCTGTTTCTGAGGGCAAAAAAGGCTAAATGCCCCACAAAGCATAAAGGGTCCTCACAATGAAGCACTGTCCCAGCAAAATATGTCAGGAAGCATCTATGTTGCGAGAAACGGTGTAGAACTGATCAATTTCAGGGTCTTTGACTGAGACGCCAAAAATTCTAGTTTATTATTATTCTTTAATTGTCTTTGTATAGGTGTGCATATTTTTCTCCTAAATCCCTACAAGAAACACATACAATCCTTTTATTGTTTGAACACACACACACACACAGTCTCCTCCGTGGAGCACGGATGGGCAGCAGAGAACACCGAGAAGAGGTACTGGTATTTCTCTTTGGCTTTCTTTTCCCAGCTGACAGGTAAGAAAACGAACATACGTACCTTCTTTGACTAAGCTGTCAGTGAAGAGACTGGTGAGGATGGTGGCAGGCAGGGTGCCGCTGCCCAGCAGGATCCCCGACAGCATTGCCAACTTTGTCTGCTCTGTTTCGGAAAAGGCTTTAAGGAAGAGGAGAAGCTGCGGGTCAAACAAAAGAAACCATGTCTATAAAGCAAAGGACTAAAGTAGGAAAATAACAAGCAACGCACAGGCACGGCTAGATGGCTCACAACTGATGGCTCATGGGTAGCACACTTACTCACTGGATACACACACCTATGTTCCATGATAAACTGGGTGCTATAGAAAGGGGCTTTATCAGGCCCTGTTCCTTTCTCCCAAATTTACTTACAATTGAGCTACAGATAACATGAAATTAAAAGATGCTTACTCCTTGGAAGAAANTGAAATTAAAAGATGCTTACTCCTTGGAAGAAAAGTTATGACCAACCTAGATAGCATATTCAAAAGCAGAGACATTACTTTGCCAGCAAAGGTCTGTCTAGTCAAGGCTATGGTTTTTCCAGTAGTCATGTATGGATGTGAGATTTGGACTGTGAAGAAAGCTGAGCACTGAAGAATTGATGCCTTTGAACTGTGGTGTTGGAGAAGACTCTTGAGAGTCCCTTGGACTACAAGGAGATCCAACCAGTCCATTTTAAAGGAGATCAGCCCTGGGTGTTCTTTGGAAGGAATGATGCTGAAGCTGAAACTCCAGTACTTTGGCCACCTCATGCGAAGAGTTGACTCATTGGAAAAGACTCTGATGCTGGGAGGGATTGGGGGCAGGAGGAGAAGGGGACGACAGAGGATGAGATGGCTGGATGGCATCACTAACTCGATGGACGCGAGTGTGAGTGAACTTTGGGAGTTGGTGATGGACAGGGAGGCCTAGCATGCTGCGATTCATGGGGTCACAAAGAGTCAGACACGACTGAGCGACTGAACTGAACTGAACTGAACATTTATGGGAAGGAAAAGAGGCATTTGGAGAACAGTGTGAACAGGTCACATAAATAACTTAAATTTCACTGTATACGACAAAGGGTAAACATTACCAAGTGTCTTCTGAATACACTGTTGCCTTTCATGTGAGTTTCATTTCTTTGCATGCTCCCTTAGTGCTGTGACCCCCAGTACACCCCACCCCATCACACATCTACCCATTTTCTTTGGGTTATAACAAAAAATAAGCAACAATAACAAAACAGAAGTCAATTAGCTGTGACATCTAGCATATACTCTTTTGAGCCCACAGCATACTTTTTAAAAACAAGACTGGGTGAAAAAGGGTTTTTAAGGTTCTTGATGCCTCTTTTTAAAATGGTGAGATTCAAACTAGGTATTTCTTAGATCATAGAGTTTAACCACCAACCCCGGTGATGAGGTAATGGAGGGTATAAGATAAAGAAAAGTTACGAGTGGAGAAAAGGCCACTGCTGTGGGTTGGAAAGAACAATTGTAATGAGAGGGTGACAATGCTGTCTGGGTCCTTCTGGGTCGCAAGGCTGCCAACATCATATCCCAGCAGTAGAGGAAGTGACAAAGCAGCAGCCCCAGAAAACTTGGAAGGGATCGCAAAGCAAAGGGGCTAAACCCCCCTTGCCACCGTGAGTTCCAAGAGTATCCATGCCCTCCTCTTTCCTAACCCTCCTCCACCTAGTGCTTTCACTATNTTATATTCCAACAGAAATTATGATTCCTCATGTCTCTTATGGATGAAAGGTAAAAACACTCTATCTTCCTGAAGTTTAATGATCACTGTCTTATTATGAACGCAGTTAAGTATCTGTCCATATGTTTAAGAGCTACTGAACATTTCTATTAAAAAAGTGACCTGAAGAATTTCTGAATCTTAACTTTTCTTAAGTCTTATTTAAAGGTTTCCCTTTCAGCACAACAATCTCTCAGTTGACGGGCTCTACCTGAGCATAGTTTCGGATGGTTTCATGATCTTCATTTGCTGAAAACACACAGTGGTTGGTCATCTTGGTCTTATCACCATCATCTATGCGTGTTCCTCCCGGGGCTAATAAGAGAATAGTTAATAAGCATTAGGACAGCACTGAAATCAGACGAGCATGTGTACAAGAGATCAATTCTTGCACATCTAGGAAAACAGTAAAAGTAGGTATCACATAAACTTTTCATAGAATGATGTACATGTGTAGACACACAGTGTTTTAGAAGATTATCACCTTAATAAAATTTTGTTCAAGTGGTTAGGCTTATTACAAAGGGCTAATTAAATCTTATGAATAAATTAATTGCATCAAAACAGGCTCTTAAAGGAGTTAACTCTTCCAAAAATGAATTTACTTATGAAAGATGCTTATATGGTTTCATTTGTGCTTTTGCTGTGCTGTGCAGCATGCAGGATCTCAGTTTTTTAACCAGGGACTGAACCCATGCCCCTGCACTGGAAGCAGAGTCTTGACCACTGGGCTGCCCTTGCTTATACTTCTATGATAATACAAAATGGTTATTCGAATGTGTATTCCTACCACAGGGTATGAGACTGTTGATCTACATACTTGACTTTACTGGACTCTATTAGTTTGGTTCTTGCCAAAGTGTATGCTTAACTATGATAGCTAAACAATAACATTTATTCAGTGAATTTAATTTGATTATTCTCAATGTAGTTCCTGATGTTTCCCACATCAGAACAGGTTCACTTTCCAGGTTTGCTACTAATATTATGCTGGACTCCAGTTCACCAACACTAGTACTATCCAGGCCTGGCTTTTATAGTAGATCTTGATGGTTTCCACTTCAGTAGGTATCAAGAATGTTTCCTCCTCATTAACTCACTTATCCACGCAGTGTTGATCAGTATACACTCTGACCCCTTGTCATTTATATTTGATCACCCAGCAGTTCCACTGGCTAGAAAAGACTGTATATTATCGTTGCTCATCTTTGCTCCCATACCCTATACAGCATCATGGAAAAGTGAAGTTGCTCAGTCGTGTCCGACTCTTTGTGACCCCATGGACTGTAGCCTATCAGGCTCCTCCGTCCATGGGATTTTCCAGGCAAGAGTGCTGGAGTGGATTGCCATTTCCTTCTCCAGGGGATCTTCCTGACCCAGGAATCGAACTCAGGTCTCCCACATTGCAGGCAGGCACTTTACTGTCTGAGCCACCAGGGAAGCCCTAAGTATCATGGAGGAAATGGACAAATAAATGGATTAGAATGAAAGAATGCCTTTTTTCTACTACTCAACTTTCCTCATTCAAAGGGCTTCCCAGGTGGCACAATGGCAAAGAACCCACCTGCCAATGCAGGAGATGCAAGTTCAATCCCTGGGTTGAGAAGATCCCCTGGAAAAGGAAATTGCAACCCACTCCAGTATTCCTGCTTGGGAAATCTCATGGACAGAGAAGCCTGGCAAGCTACAGTCCATGGGGCTGCAAAAAGTCAGACACTCATGCACACATGAGTGTGCTTCTTCTATAATTTTCAACGGTGGCCATTACAAACATTGGTTGATTAGAAGACCAGAGTCAGAACAGTGGGTAGTTTTGTTTTCTGATTTTACTTCATCAGAATTAGGGTGGAAATTTGAGCAAGTCAAATCAGGTTAATAACTACTATACACTCAAATATTTGTTGAGTAGATATTTGTACAGGCCATATTTTAGTGTTTTGATTTGAGTCATATTTCATACCTTTGGATGAGATGAGCTACAAACAGCCAATTGTTTCTTACAGTTTTGTAAGTAAATTCATTTTTAGAAATGTAAGCTCCTTCAGGAGTCTGTTCTCATGCAATTAATTTATGCACAATTCAGTTAGCCCTTTATAATGAATACAACCACCTGGAACAAATTTGTTTTGGGGGGAGGGGAACAAAATTTTATTAAGCGTATAATCTTCTAAAACCTCTGGACTAATGATTCCTATCTGATAGAAGTTATATAACTGAAAAGTCTGATTTGGAAACTACAGTCTTTTAAGAGGTAAAATTTAAAACCTGCATTCTCTTACAAAACAAAATATTTGTTACACATTAATAATATTGCTACACTTCACTTTTTTTTGCCCCCTGATAGTGGGACCAAGTATTAATTGCCATTTCTAAAACTTCTGTGAAATTTTCTGTTTTTCTCAAGGTAGAAATAGAACAAAAGTAAAGTGTTTCTTGTATTTACTCTTCAAAGCATACAACTGAAAAGCCAAGATAACTATTGTCTCAAGAACAGCAGTGGAAGGTAAATATTTTTGTGGATGTGGAGAAAATTCTTACATACTAAATTAGCAAACAAAATGTTTATATAAAAAGAATGCACCTGCCTAACTTTTTTCATTACATCATAGGTCCGGCCTCGGTAGATATCCGGGGTTATACTAACTGTGTTCATACACTGTACTAAACATTTTGTCCTACACCATATGAACGTGGCGTGAAAACATGAATTCTCTTTTTCAAACATATGGGGCTTACTAGGAAAAAAGCCTGACAGTGGAAAGGGGGAAAGACTGACAGGGAGTGCTCAGTGTGTGTGTCTGTAAAATGAAGGTGGTGGTGAAGGACTCTCCCCTTGAGCTCTAAGTTCTACGAGTAAGAGAGAGGCAGGATGCTGCAGACCTTGTGATCCTGGTATAGGCTGCAGGTATAAATTTGCTGATCATTATTATGGAGATGGTAAATGAAGTCTTGAGACAATCAATGCAAAGCATATGACTTTGAACATATGTGAAGTGGCAAATATGGAAACCTATGAGCCACATGCGAAGTGGCACTATGAGGGAGTAGGGAGTCTAAATGGTCTATGAAAGGAAGGAAAGGGAAACACTTCAAGGATGATCAAAGGGTCAACAGTGCTGCCAGGAAGGTACTAAGAGCTGAAAAGGGTGCCCCAGATTGACGGGTGAAGTCATTTGTGACTTTGACAAGAACCAAAACTGACCGAAGATTGTCCTTGCATACGATTTACCAGTGTATCAATAAAAGTAATAGTTAAGGAAACTGAAAAAGCCAATAATCACAACAGGAAAGGTTCAATCTCACTCATAATTATGGTTTTCATTCTTTTCAGAATCGTTTGAGGTAACACTTAATATAGTAAGAAAGACAACAACATACTGCAAAGGAAATACAAAACAGCAGACAGAGTTATTGTGTTTGTATAATATCATCCCATCCTCAAAAGTTTATGCATTTAGGTAAAGAAATCTGTAGAAAAGAATTAACCAAGTATTAACAATAGTTATCTCTGGGTATTGGCATTTGAGCACACTTCAGTTCAGTTCAGTTGCTCAGTTGTGTCTGACTCTTTGCGACCCCATGAACCACAGCATACCAGGCCACTCTTTGCAACCCCATGAACCACAGCATGCCAGGCCTCCCTGTTCATTGCCAACTCCTGGAGTCCACCCAAACTCATATCTATTGAGTTGGTGATGCCATCTAATCATCTCATCCTCTGCTGTCCCCCTCTCCTCCTGCCCCCAATCCCTCTCAGCATCAGGGACTTTTCAAATGAATCAAATCTTCGCATCAGGTGGCAAAGTACTGGAGTTTCAGCTTCAACATCAGTCCTTCCATTGAACACCCAGGACTGATCTCCTTTAAAATGGACTGGTTGGATCTCCTTGCAGCCCAAGGGACTCTTAAGAATCTCCTCCAACACCACAGTTCAAAAGCATCAATTCTTCAGTGCTCAGCTTTCTTTATAGTCCCCAACTCTCACATCCATACATGACCACTGGAAAAACCATAGCCTTGACTAGATGAACCTTTGCTGACAAAGTAATGTTTCTGCTTTTTAATATGCTGTCTAGGTTGGTCATAACTTTCCTTCCAAGGAGTAAGCGTCTTAATTTCATGGCTGCAATCACCATCTGCAGTGATTATACTTGTTTTAAAATATCTACTTTCTGCTTTATTGACTCTGCTAAAGCCTTTGACAGTGTGGATCACAACAAAATGTGGACAATTCTTAGAAAGAGACAGGAATATCAGACCACCTTACCTGTCTCCTGAGAAACCTGTATATAGGCCAAGAAGCAACAGTTAGAACTGGACATGGAACTGCAGACTGGTTCCAAATTGGGAAAGGCGTACATCAAGGCTGTACATTGTCACCCTGCTTATTTACGTTACATGCAGAGTACGTCATGCAAAATACTGGACTGGATGAAGCATAAGCTGGAATCAAGATTAATGGGAAAAATATGAACAACCTCAGATATGCAGATGACACCACTCTAATGGCAGAAAGTGAAGGAACTAAAGAGTCTCTTGATGAGAGTGAAAAAGCTGGTTTGAAACTAAACATTCAAAAAACTAAGATCATAGCATCAGGTCCCATCACTTCATCATTTCATGGTAAACAGAGGGGGAAAACTAGCAGATTTTATTTTCTTGGGCTCCAAAATCATTGCTAACAGTGACTGTAGCCATGAAATTAAAAGACACTTGCTCCTTGGAAGGAAAGCTTGACTAACCTTTGTCGTCAAAGTGATGCCTCTGCTTTTTAATGACACACCTAGACAGTATATTAAAAACCAGAGGTGTCACTTTGCCAAAAAAGGTCCATCTAGTCAAAACCATGGTTTTTCCAATAGTCATGTATGGGTGTGAGAACTGGAACACAAAGGAGGCTGAACACTGAAGAACTGATGCTTTCGAACTGTGGGGCTAGAGAAGGCTCTTGAGAATCCCTTGGACTGCAAGATCAAATCAGTCAATCCTAAAGGAAATTAATCCTGAATAGTCACTGGAAAGACTGATTCTGAAGCTGAAGCTTCAAAACTTTGGCCACCTGATGCGAAGAACTGACTCATTTGAAAAGACCCTGATGTTGGCAAAGATTGAAGGCAGAAGGAGAAAGGTACGACAGAGGATGAGATGGTTGGATGGCATCACCGAATCAACGGACATGAGCTTGAGCAAACTCTGGGAGATAATAAAGGACAAGAAGCCTGGTGTGCTGTAGTCCACAGGGTTGCAAAAAGTAGGACATGACTTAGTGACTAAAAATCAACTACAAAGTGCTTTTATACGTGGACTTGAATTACCTATAATGATAATGAGATTTTCATAAACAGTAGCAATAAAAATAAACCTGGCACACAGTGAAAGCCAGCAGTTCAAATCAAAAGGGAGACTGGAAGTGAATGGGGCCAAGTACCAGCACAGACAGATATAAGAGCTCAGAGTGAAGAATTAAAGGGTGGCTCTACCTAGAAAGGGTTTCCCTCGTGGGTCACATGGTAAAGAATTCACCTGCAAGGCAAGACCTGGGTTCAATCCCTGGGTTGGGAAGATCCACTGGAGGAGGGCATGGCAATCCACTCCGGGATTCTCACCGGGAGGAATCCCCATGGACAGAGGAGGCTGGCAGGCTACAGCCCATGGGGCCGCAAAGAGTCTCACACCACCGAGCGACTAAGCGCACAGCACTATCTGGAGAGGTATGTACATACCCCGTCTTAAAGCAGGTTGGCCTAAGCAACATTTCTCAATGAAAGGCACTCGCACCATGCTGTGCAGGGCAATTTCTGACTGTACAGAATGTTCCTTGCATAGCAGAGTAGGTGGCATACCCGGCCTCCACTCCCAGGTCTTTGTGACAACCACAACACGCATACATTTGCATATGTCCTCCAGGTAGTTGGAAAATCACTGACCTGGGGATCTGACCACTTCCGGTGATTTACAATGACCATAGGAACTAGTTACGAAAACCAAGTTCTAAGAACTATGGGAGGAAAAATGAGTGGTTGTAATACCTAATAAACATTTAGATCAACACCCCAGGACACTTAAACAGTATTCTACAACCTTTTCCCCTGATGCCCCTGCTCTGAAAGACACAGTTTTTATTTTGCTTTTTACCTATTTTTAATAATTTCCAAACTTCTATCTTTAATCCTTTTCGTTACACACTCACAATTGAGAGGATTTTAAAAAAAAATTAAATATAAACTATATTTCTTAGGCATTTTAGTATTGATTGATGAAATGATATTTAATGAAACACTGGGACTTCTTTTAAAATTTGTTGACAAAGTTAAATCTCACTGCTCATTGTACCAAAAAAAGGGGTGGATGGAACTAGAAAGAAAGGTGCTATGGCAACTGAGATTTAACTTGCAGGCAAATTCTTTATTGTCTGAGCCACTAGGTAAGCCCCTTAAATGTACTGGAATTATCTAGACAAGTAGTCGCCAACCTCTCTGGCACCAGGGACTGGGTTCATGAAAGACAACTTTCCCCTAGACTAGGGGTTGAGGACCACTGATCTAGATGTTCCCTGAACTATAACGCAGAAATTACCCCTCCTAAATCCATTCAAAGAAACATTCAAAGATTAGGGACACATAGGAAAATTGGCTTCTAGCTACAGCCAAGTGGCCAACCGTGTTGTCTGTCAACAAAAGTTCTCAGTTCTATGCCTCTTTTAACCAACAAACATTTCATGGCCATATCAACACCATTCCAAATCATAATCTAGGTAAAGGTTTTACAGACTCCCATTTGTATTTTTTTTAAATCAACTATCGTGCATGTAAAGCTTATAAAGATTCTGTCTTATAAGAAAATATTTCAATACAGTTGAAAGTACGTAATACTACAAGATGTTCTAGTATATGGCTTACCGAGCATACTGCCAGCCACCAGGATATCGAAGAGTGTATCTGCATAGCGACGATAATCTAATCTTGAGCCTGTAGAGTCCAAAAACTTGGCTACAGCTTCAAGGTCATCACCAGCTTCATTAAGCCCCTGGACAAGTGTATCCCTGAAGACTGTGGGTTCGAATTTCTCTTTTTCATCTAAAATAAAAGATAATACGATAGTTCTTTTACTTATACATCATATTGCCAAATGCAACTGTACATTTCCTTTGCTCATTGGTTTTTGATAGCACGATTATTTAAAAGTTGAAAGACAATTAAGATTGTCTACTAATTTTTCACGTTAAAGCCCTTGTTTAAATATTCATTTAAGCAACTGATTTCCACTAAATGGGGCCACACTTTAATACATTAAAAAACTGATGATCAATCATTTGTATCATTCATAGGGTAGGCCAATGTAACTATTAAGTCTAATTCTCTAATAAAAAATAAAGTATAACAATTAAAAGTTTAAAAAATTTGTACTATCCAGGACAGAAAAACAAAATGACTCAGGGAGAATCACCTAAGAATAAGGGAGAATATAAAAAGCAAGCAAAATAAAGACTGAGACAGGAAAAAAGAGGGGTACCTCTTTAAAAATTTTTTAAATTGAGATACAATTGATATGTGATATTAGTTTAATGATTTGATATCTGTACATACTGCCAAACGATCACCATTAAGTTTAATTAACAGTCATCACCATATATAGTCATATATTCTGGCTTGTAATGAGAACTTTCAAGATCTTATTTCAAGTATGCAATACAGGATTATTAACTGTAGTCATCAGGCTGTACATTACATTCTCATTACTTACTCTACAGTTGGAGGTTTGTTCCTTTTGAATACTACCTCCACCCACTGGCCCACCTCTTCATACCCTCTCCTGCAACCATCAATCTGTTATCTATGAGCTTTTTTGTTGTTTTCATTATTAAGATTTCACATATAGAGATCATATAGAATTTGTCTTTCTTATTTCACTTAACATAATTCCCTCCAGATCCATCCATGTTGTCACAAACAACAGGGTTTCCTTCTCTTTATTGCTGAGTAATAAAAACTTAGGTTGTCTCTATACCTTAGCTATTATAAATAATGCTTCAGTGAACGCTGGGGTGAATGTATCTTTTTGAGTTAGTGTTTTCATTTTCTTCAGATAAATACCCAGAGGTGGAGTTGCTGGGTCATATGTAGTTCTACTTTTAATTTTTTAAAGGAACCTCCATACTGTTTTTTATAGTGGCTGCACAAATTTACACTCCCACCAAGGGTGTTCAAAGGAGGTTCTCCTTTAACCACATCCTCACCAACANATACCCAGAGGTGGAGTTGCTGGGTCATATGTAGTTCTACTTTTAATTTTTTAAAGGAACCTCCATACTGTTTTTTATAGTGGCTGCACAAATTTACACTCCCACCAAGGGTGTTCAAAGGTTCTCCTTTAACCACATCCTCACCAACACCTGTTATTTCCTGGAAAGATATATATATATATATATATTAACAAGGTAAGTTATTCCAGAATATTTAAATATTTCATAAATATCTGAGCTATATGTTTATAAATCCAGCTTCAGAGAAGATGTTGTCAACGTTCCTGGTTGCATGACCCCTTGACAACCTTCAAAAGTACTAAAGNGCAGTACTTTAACATCATCATCTTCTAGGATTTGAAATAGCTCAGCTGAAATTCCATCACCGCCACTAGCTTTGTTCCTAGTGGTGCTTTCTAAGGCCCATTTGACTTCACTCTTCAGGATGTCTGGCTCTAGGTGAGAGATCACACCATTGTAGTTTTCTGGATCATTGAAATCTTTTTTTGTATGGTTCTTCTGTGTATTCTTGCCACCTTTTCTTGATATTTGCTGCTTCTTTTAGGTCCATACCATTTATGTCCTTTATTGTCCCCACTGCTACGTAAGAGCAGATTAAACATATATTAAAACATTCAAGGCCTCAAAAATCATNTTTTTTTGTATAGTTCTTCTGTGTATTCTTGCCACCTTTTCTTGATATTTGCTGCTTCTTTTAGGTCCATACCATTTATGTCCTTTATTGTCCCCACTGCTACGTAAGAGCAGATTAAACATATATTAAAACATTCAAGGCCTCAAAAATTGTTTCTCATTCACTCTTTTTAAAAAGCAATTGAAACATACACTCCATCAGGAGAGTAACTCATGATTTCACGATCTTATTACGTTATGAGATCCTAGGAAAAAGAGAAAAAAATCTAAGAGACCGACAACAGTACTTTTCAGGATAGTAGGAAAAGGGACATTTCAAGCTGTACTGTTATTGTTAACCACTGGACAACTGGCCTAAAGAACAAACTGAATGGAAGAGTGTTTTCCAATACAATCATACAGTATGAAATGATACATAGTTAGAATTCCTTCAATAAAATGTCACTGTTAGAATTCCACAAGTGTTTATATGAAGAGATTTACATAACAAAGGAAAGTGTACTGCTGTCTAGTTTTAAGGTACAGAAAGCTAAGCAAAAAAAAAAAAAAAAAAAAAAAAAAAATACTATAAAC
>SJYW01038586.1:223726-246335 GCA_006410735.1 Raphicerus campestris
AAAAAAAACCAAAAAAAAAAAAAAAAAAAAAAAAAATCAATTACTATAAACTCATTTAATCCAAAGTGAAAATAGTGTTCAGAAAAATAAATAATAGTTTAGCTCTGAGGACCATGTACCAGGTCACAATGATATAACCCCTAATTAGGAGTCTAGCTAAAACTGATAAAATGAAAGAACACAGACCAAGAAGAGGATTTTTCAGGTGAGTGGGGGGCGTGAAAGAGACAAATCTTCATCTCCCACAGCAGGAAGTGCATCCATAATATACCTCTCCAACAGAAACATCAAGAAACAGCCAAGTAGAAGTGTTATGTGGTCATAGGAATGCAAATGCTAAAAGAAGCAGTTAAAGGTTATAAAGAAGACTGCTGGAAAACAGACTTGCTGCTGTTACAACATGTTTTGCAGAATGGTTTGACTATTTAAGCCATGTATGTGTGGACTATTCAAACCATGTACGTGCATGACTTAGATACAATTAAAAACTACATTTCAAACCAGACAGCAGCTATCTGGTTTGTACAGACTGCCTACCTATGGTGTAACAGAAAGGATGTGTTGTAAGAGGTTAATACCACAACCTCAGAAGCAAAGAAGAATAGCATTCCCAGTACCAGTCACAGTCACGCAGCGTAAGATTCCACGAAGACAGATGTAAATTAACTTGAACACTATTTGTCATGAACAAGAGATAAAAGTCCCTTTGATTCCATAAGCAAAACATTATGCAGACAAGAACATGCAAATGTTGACTGTGCGGGGGGGAAAACATAATTAGGGTCTTGTTGTGAAATGGGGGAGGGGAGAATGGGCACCCTACAAGAACAGATCATGGGGTGTGGGAGGAGCAGAAAGACGCACTCACTGGCAAGCATCATCCCCCTGCTGGGCGTCCAGCTAAAGGGTAATTCTCCCACCTTGGGAAAAAGTTCTGTTTCCCTTAATACAAAAACGAGAGAAGTCAAAAAAGACCACAGGTTGCTCACTAAGTATTAGTCACTCAGTTGTGTCCAACTCTTTGTGACCCCATGGACTGTAGCCAGCCGGGCTCTTCTGTCCATGGAATTCTCCAGGCAAGAATACTGGAGTGCGTTGCCATTTCCTTCTTGGGTCTCCTGCATTACAGGCTGATACTTCACCATCTGAGCCAATAGGGAAGACTATTAAGCTTATTAAAACTTGTGACCAGCTCCCAAAATCAACTGAGGCCACCCACATATGGTACCCCAACATACTAGGATGTTGATTCAGGCGGCAGAACAGACTTTTTGATGGTTTGAAAATTATAAATTCGAAGCATTGGATAATATAAGTTGGTCAATAAAGTACAATCCACACCAAGCTACAAATACAGACAGCTTTGTTTTGAATCCAACAGACAACTTAAAAACCTTTGCTTGTGAAAAGGCTTTCACCCTCCAGTTATACTGTTTCAAAAAACTTGCTAACAGAGAGGAAGGCAGTATATTACAGCCACAGATATTTCAACAGTGAGTAATAATGCAGTAGGTCAAAATGCTCACGTCTAGCTTGGGGATCTTAAAAAGTCATGACGGCCTGGGAGGATTAATAATTCTCTTGCAGGATGAAGAGCAGAACTCCCACGTGCTAAGTTAAGTGTTCATCCGCAGGAATATAAAATTCCTGTACAGGAAAATGGCTAGAACGTTAATGGAAGTTTGGGGAAACAAGACAATACTTTTACCCAAAGGTTCTTTTTCACCTTAAACAACCAACAGTAAATATGATGGATTTTCTAACCATACACACAGATTGACTTCCAATATATATTACCTTAAGTGATTTATTTTATTAGTTCCTAACACCATTTATTACAAATCTTAAGTTATTTAAAACTGCCAACTCAGATCTAAAGCCTCAGAGAGAAACCTGAGTATGTGGTCGCTCTGGGTGCCTGCTGTTTGGTTATTTTTTTTCACTCCTATTTTCACTAATTTTAATTGTATTTTTCTACAAACTTTAGAGGGGGACCGCTTGAATTATTAAACATTTCATCTCGCTGATTTCATCTAAGCATAACAATGGCTCAGGCGAGAAGTGTTCATCCTTCTCAGATTCCCACAAGTCACAGTAGAAAACACAATTTCTTTGGAGAAAATATTGTAAGTAAGATGTGCATATTTCACAAAGAATAAGTCTATATGATGTGCCCTACTATAATGTTTGGGCTTCCCAGGTTGTGCTAATGTTACAGAACCCATTTGCCTATGCAGGAGACATGAGACACGGGTTTGATCCTGGGTTTGGGAAGATCCCCTGGAGGAGGGAATGGCAACCCACTCCAGTATTCTTGCCTAGAGAATCCCCAAGGACAGAGGAGCCTGGTGGGCTACAGACCATGGAGTCACAAAGAGTCAGACACGACTGAAGCAACTTAGCATGCACACACCATAATATTTCATTTTGATGTTAAGAAGACAAAAGAAAAGAACAACACTTTTTTAGACTAACTTGGCAGGGAAGAGCATTAGCTGTGCTCGGGACTAGTTACAAACTGAAGACAGAGCTTCAGAAGACAGCCTATTAAAATGACCTTGAAATATCCTCTGCAGATTTCTTTTCTCAGCTCTATGAAATTGCCAACCATTCATCTGAAGTCAGCCCCATCATAATAGCAAAAGAAAAGCCAAAGCATGATGAATTGTCGGGAGGCAGTTTACTGTTATGAAAAGCAGAAAATGAGGCTGACTCCATTTTTTCCCCCAGTCAGCAGTTTGCACAAAATGGCTCAAACGCAGCTTTAAATCCCCAACAGACCTGAGTTATATAAATCCAGATCAACTGGCAAATTATAGGTAACATATTTCTGGGTGGCTCTCTGTGTGTGCTCCTGAAGCAACGAGACGCAAGCACGATCTTGCCCATCAAATGAATCAGAGGCAAACCAGTTCAGTATGAGAGGCAACCTTTCCGTTTCAGAACTGACTGCAAGGGCCAGTTTACTCGTTGACTCATGTTTGCTCTTGTGCAATCCATCCTCAGGCCCTCTCCTGGCATTGGAGCTCAGCTACCGTGAATCAGCGTCACGTTAAGAAAGCTGCCTGAGCTGAAGATCCAGGTCTGAGATTAACACGTTCCCTCAGCGGGCAGGTGGTGGCAAACCTTTCTTCACCTCACAGTGGGGCATACGTTAAATATTATCACATTACCAGGAGCAAGAATACCTTCACTGTGACTAGATTTCTGATTAAGTCCTTTGGAAATCATCGACGTCATTTTTTTTTTTCCCCAAGACTGCTTTACACAATGAGACAAAGAATGCATGCTGGTTTCGGCACCTTGCGTGGCTATCTGCTTCCAGATTTCAACCCTCATTGTGTAAGTGGGGACACAGTTTCTAAAAGGACTAAACACAGGGGGTGGTTCAGGCTATACTTATACTTCGTTTATGGGGATGAGTCAAGGATGCAAAAAATAAAAACATAAAAATAAAAGCATCTAAGACAGAAATACTGTACAAAATAACTACCTTTTTGGTTTTTAAACTTTTTTTCATTTTTTAGAGAGAATATGAAGTTTTTTGGCAGGCAGCATTTATAGTTAACTTTAGACTTACTGCTACTGAGTGATTCCTATAATCGCTTCTTATTCAATTGACCCATTGTATTGAGAAATCTTTTCTTTCTACATGACCACACTGGGCTGCTTCTTACACCGATGGCACTACGAGAGAACCTCAGCTACAGACACTGGTGGGGAATGCCAAAGGCCTCTGACACAGGTTAACAATTCAACAATTTAGTGCTAGACGACCGGTACATAGCTTGTGTTTCATAATCAGCAATGAGGCCTTCACAAAGATATTCAATCATCCTTTATCTTTACACATGATACTTCCTTAAATATTTTTCAGTCACTCTCCTCAGTGTTAGTCATACCATGTTTCATATTTTTAAAAGTTTCCCATCAAGTTTTAGCTCAACTATTCTTAAATCCAAGAGGATTTCTGAATAATTATGCAAAACTGGTTAAATATTTAGAATACTTAAAAATTCTTTATACAGAGAAATGGTAAGATGAACATAAAAGGAGTCACTCACATACAGATGTTTTAACAGCCACCATCAAACTGGCTTTATCACTACTTTTCCCACAATAAAAGACACTTAAAAATATCATGAATTTTAAAGTTTTAAAGATATTTAGGTAAATTCATTCGACTTTCTAAAACTCTGAAATGGTTACAGCTCTTTTACATCTCTTTTCCTAATTTACTCTTCTCTTAGCTTTACTATCTTTGCATATGAACACTTTCTTAAAACCATAAAGAAAGCAAAAGCCAAGAGCGAATGCAAATGTCAAAAATAGTAAAGTTTATCAATTGCCTTCATAGCCTCACATGAGACTAAGGCAACCTGAACAGACATAATTACCCTCATTTTGTAGCTAACGACACAAAGCTCAGACAAGTTAAATGACTTGTTCAAAAATCAAACACCTAAATAACTGGCAGTTCTGAAGCTTGAATGCAGAACTTTAGATTTTACAGTCAGAGCTCAAAAGACAGGAATTAGAGAGGTTAGGTGGAAACAAAGATAATATTAATTTTCTTTGTGGAATTTAGAAACCTCACCTAGAAGTGGGCTTCACTGGTAGCTCAGCTGGTAAAGATCCCCTTGGAGAAGGGAATGGCTAGCTACTCCAGTATTCTGGTCTAGATAATTCCATGGACTGTATAGTCCATGGGGTTGCAAGGAGTCGACATGACAGAGTGACTTTCACTTCCCTTCACTTCAGCTACAACTGGAGTCCAGACATGCCTGTAGGGGGAGCTCTTACACCCTCTCATGCACCATCAATTATTCCAAACAGGAAGAGACTTCATGACTTCATCTCTAGTCTCCAACAGACAGCTATGGCCTACTTTACTATCCAAAAGGAAGAAGAAAACTTTTCTCCACCTAACCACAGCCCAGACAATCAGAGAGTGTGCCAGTGCAAGCTATGAGAAGCCTCCATACTTTGGACTTCCAGCTTCCTAATGTGACTCGGGTTATTACAGCCCCTCTCAGCTTCCCTCTTTTCTCTACAACAGCAAGTCCCTCATCCTTGTTCTGATTTGCCCCATAGTTCAAATATCCAGAATTGCAATTTCTTTGGACTATTCCCGAATAAACTGGCTTTTGCTAGTAAAATAACTGGTTTTATATTGTTAAATTTGACATTCTCCAAACTTATATATTGATTAGCACTTTAAACAACATTCCCCGCCCCGCCCTCTCTACCCCCGACATACACACACAAACACAACACAACACAACTTACCCCTTTTCCGAGTTTTGAACCGCTGGCCTGTTAGCACTGGCTTCTGATGCTTATTCATAAAATTTCTGAAAACAAAAAAATAAAGATTATGTGCTTCAAATAAACAGTCCATATATTTCCAGTAAGTANTCTACATGACCACACTGGGCTGCTTCTTACACCGATGGCACTACGAGAGAACCTCAGCTACAGACACTGGTGGGGAATGCCAAAGGCCTCTGACACAGGTTAACAATTCAACAATTTAGTGCTAGACGACCGGTACATAGCTTGTGTTTCATAATCAGCAATGAGGCCTTCACAAAGATATTCAATCATCCTTTATCTTTACACATGATACTTCCTTAAATATTTTTCAGTCACTCTCCTCAGTGTTAGTCATACCATGTTTCATATTTTTAAAAGTTTCCCATCAAGTTTTAGCTCAACTATTCTTAAATCCAAGAGGATTTCTGAATAATTATGCAAAACTGGTTAAATATTTAGAATACTTAAAAATTCTTTATACAGAGAAATGGTAAGATGAACATAAAAGGAGTCACTCACATACAGATGTTTTAACAGCCACCATCAAACTGGCTTTATCACTACTTTTCCCACAATAAAAGACACTTAAAAATATCATGAATTTTAAAGTTTTAAAGATATTTAGGTAAATTCATTCGACTTTCTAAAACTCTGAAATGGTTACAGCTCTTTTACATCTCTTTTCCTAATTTACTCTTCTCTTAGCTTTACTATCTTTGCATATGAACACTTTCTTAAAACCATAAAGAAAGCAAAAGCCAAGAGCGAATGCAAATGTCAAAAATAGTAAAGTTTATCAATTGCCTTCATAGCCTCACATGAGACTAAGGCAACCTGAACAGACATAATTACCCTCATTTTGTAGCTAACGACACAAAGCTCAGACAAGTTAAATGACTTGTTCAAAAATCAAACACCTAAATAACTGGCAGTTCTGAAGCTTGAATGCAGAACTTTAGATTTTACAGTCAGAGCTCAAAAGACAGGAATTAGAGAGGTTAGGTGGAAACAAAGATAATATTAATTTTCTTTGTGGAATTTAGAAACCTCACCTAGAAGTGGGCTTCACTGGTAGCTCAGCTGGTAAAGATCCCCTTGGAGAAGGGAATGGCTAGCTACTCCAGTATTCTGGTCTAGATAATTCCATGGACTGTATAGTCCATGGGGTTGCAAGGAGTCGACATGACAGAGTGACTTTCACTTCCCTTCACTTCAGCTACAACTGGAGTCCAGACATGCCTGTAGGGGGAGCTCTTACACCCTCTCATGCACCATCAATTATTCCAAACAGGAAGAGACTTCATGACTTCATCTCTAGTCTCCAACAGACAGCTATGGCCTACTTTACTATCCAAAAGGAAGAAGAAAACTTTTCTCCACCTAACCACAGCCCAGACAATCAGAGAGTGTGCCAGTGCAAGCTATGAGAAGCCTCCATACTTTGGACTTCCAGCTTCCTAATGTGACTCGGGTTATTACAGCCCCTCTCAGCTTCCCTCTTTTCTCTACAACAGCAAGTCCCTCATCCTTGTTCTGATTTGCCCCATAGTTCAAATATCCAGAATTGCAATTTCTTTGGACTATTCCCGAATAAACTGGCTTTTGCTAGTAAAATAACTGGTTTTATATTGTTAAATTTGACATTCTCCAAACTTATATATTGATTAGCACTTTAAACAACATTCCCCGCCCCGCCCTCTCTACCCCCGACATACACACACAAACACAACACAACACAACTTACCCCTTTTCCGAGTTTTGAACCGCTGGCCTGTTAGCACTGGCTTCTGATGCTTATTCATAAAATTTCTGAAAACAAAAAAATAAAGATTATGTGCTTCAAATAAACAGTCCATATATTTCCAGTAAGTATGTTTGACTTTACTCATCTAAATATACTTTGCAAAATGAGATAATTGTAACTACTGAACTAGCAAAACTTTTAAAGTTTAATAATATCTGCTGCTGCTAAGTCGCTTCAGTCGTGTCCGACTCTGTGCGACCCCATAGACGGCGGCCCGCCAGGCTCCCCCGTCCCTGGGATTCTCCAGGCAAGAACACTGGAGTGGGTTGCCATTTCCTTCTCCAATGCATGAAAGTGAAAAGTGAAAGTGAAGTTGCTCAGTTGTGTTTCAACTCTTCGTAACCCCATGGACTGCAGCCCACCAGGCTCCTTCGTCCATGGGATTTTCCAGCCAAGAGTACTCGAGTGGGGTGCCATTGCCTCTAGTTTTGACAAAAGACACAAGGAAAATAATCATAGACATAAACTTTGGCATAAGGGATAAAGTCCATGCAATACGTTTGGAAAGCATTTGCTGAATATAAATATTTACATGTACAAAACCTATGTCCAGAAATTCCTTTACAAGGAATTTATTCTAGTTATACCCACTAAGTATGTAAATATACTCATGGTATGTAAATATACTCATGAGTATCTAAAAGGATTTAGTTGCAACATTGTTGGATGCATAAATAAATGAAAAAGTCAAATACCCATGAACCTGTATCTGGTTCAATAAGTTATAAAAAGCCATTGAATGGAACTATGAAGCGTTACAAAATAAATTAGATCCAAATGTACTACATATGGCCTTGGCTACGTCTCTGATTAAGTTTCCTATACCTATCTTTTCTGATCACTCACTCCTCTAGTCACCCAGCCCTCTGCTTTCCCCACTGGGCCAGGGAAGGTCATTTTTCTTCTGGGAAGACTCTTTCCCAAGGCATTCATGTGGCTTTACTCTGCACACAAACACCTCCTTTTCAGAGAAATTCCCAGACCATCCTGACTAACAATGCTCCGTGTCTTTCTCTAGCTTTATTTCTCTTCATTGCTTATAGCAGCCCCTGGCATTTTTTCAGTATTTGTTTGCCACGGTCTATTCCCCTGATGACAGTGTAACCTCCCTGTGGGCAGGGACTTCACAGGTTTTACTCACAATTGTATCTTGAGCACCTAAAACAACACTGAGATCACGTACTGAATAAATAATTGTCAATAAGCTGTCATACTGAGAAAGACGTTCAAGGTAAATTGTGAAGGTTAAAAAGCAAATTGAATAAAAGAGTGCAAAGCATAACTTTTTGGTTAAAAGGGGGTACATGTAATATTTGCTTTTCTAGGCAAGGAACATTTAAGTATGAGACAAGAAACAGTATTTCATTTGTTTGTTTACTTCAGAGGATGCATATTTGGGCTTTTTAATTCTTCTACTGGATTTAATAATTTAAAATATAATAAATTATCTTTTTAAAAAGTGAAAACCTGCTCTAAAAAGAGCTTCTACAAATTGAGGATAACCTTGCTGACATAAGNATCTAAGACAGAAATACTGTACAAAATAACTACCTTTTTGGTTTTTAAACTTTTTTTCATTTTTTAGAGAGAATATGAAGTTTTTTGGCAGGCAGCATTTATAGTTAACTTTAGACTTACTGCTACTGAGTGATTCCTATAATCGCTTCTTATTCAATTGACCCATTGTATTGAGAAATCTTTTCTTTCTACATGACCACACTGGGCTGCTTCTTACACCGATGGCACTACGAGAGAACCTCAGCTACAGACACTGGTGGGGAATGCCAAAGGCCTCTGACACAGGTTAACAATTCAACAATTTAGTGCTAGACGACCGGTACATAGCTTGTGTTTCATAATCAGCAATGAGGCCTTCACAAAGATATTCAATCATCCTTTATCTTTACACATGATACTTCCTTAAATATTTTTCAGTCACTCTCCTCAGTGTTAGTCATACCATGTTTCATATTTTTAAAAGTTTCCCATCAAGTTTTAGCTCAACTATTCTTAAATCCAAGAGGATTTCTGAATAATTATGCAAAACTGGTTAAATATTTAGAATACTTAAAAATTCTTTATACAGAGAAATGGTAAGATGAACATAAAAGGAGTCACTCACATACAGATGTTTTAACAGCCACCATCAAACTGGCTTTATCACTACTTTTCCCACAATAAAAGACACTTAAAAATATCATGAATTTTAAAGTTTTAAAGATATTTAGGTAAATTCATTCGACTTTCTAAAACTCTGAAATGGTTACAGCTCTTTTACATCTCTTTTCCTAATTTACTCTTCTCTTAGCTTTACTATCTTTGCATATGAACACTTTCTTAAAACCATAAAGAAAGCAAAAGCCAAGAGCGAATGCAAATGTCAAAAATAGTAAAGTTTATCAATTGCCTTCATAGCCTCACATGAGACTAAGGCAACCTGAACAGACATAATTACCCTCATTTTGTAGCTAACGACACAAAGCTCAGACAAGTTAAATGACTTGTTCAAAAATCAAACACCTAAATAACTGGCAGTTCTGAAGCTTGAATGCAGAACTTTAGATTTTACAGTCAGAGCTCAAAAGACAGGAATTAGAGAGGTTAGGTGGAAACAAAGATAATATTAATTTTCTTTGTGGAATTTAGAAACCTCACCTAGAAGTGGGCTTCACTGGTAGCTCAGCTGGTAAAGATCCCCTTGGAGAAGGGAATGGCTAGCTACTCCAGTATTCTGGTCTAGATAATTCCATGGACTGTATAGTCCATGGGGTTGCAAGGAGTCGACATGACAGAGTGACTTTCACTTCCCTTCACTTCAGCTACAACTGGAGTCCAGACATGCCTGTAGGGGGAGCTCTTACACCCTCTCATGCACCATCAATTATTCCAAACAGGAAGAGACTTCATGACTTCATCTCTAGTCTCCAACAGACAGCTATGGCCTACTTTACTATCCAAAAGGAAGAAGAAAACTTTTCTCCACCTAACCACAGCCCAGACAATCAGAGAGTGTGCCAGTGCAAGCTATGAGAAGCCTCCATACTTTGGACTTCCAGCTTCCTAATGTGACTCGGGTTATTACAGCCCCTCTCAGCTTCCCTCTTTTCTCTACAACAGCAAGTCCCTCATCCTTGTTCTGATTTGCCCCATAGTTCAAATATCCAGAATTGCAATTTCTTTGGACTATTCCCGAATAAACTGGCTTTTGCTAGTAAAATAACTGGTTTTATATTGTTAAATTTGACATTCTCCAAACTTATATATTGATTAGCACTTTAAACAACATTCCCCGCCCCGCCCTCTCTACCCCCGACATACACACACAAACACAACACAACACAACTTACCCCTTTTCCGAGTTTTGAACCGCTGGCCTGTTAGCACTGGCTTCTGATGCTTATTCATAAAATTTCTGAAAACAAAAAAATAAAGATTATGTGCTTCAAATAAACAGTCCATATATTTCCAGTAAGTATGTTTGACTTTACTCATCTAAATATACTTTGCAAAATGAGATAATTGTAACTACTGAACTAGCAAAACTTTTAAAGTTTAATAATATCTGCTGCTGCTAAGTCGCTTCAGTCGTGTCCGACTCTGTGCGACCCCATAGACGGCGGCCCGCCAGGCTCCCCCGTCCCTGGGATTCTCCAGGCAAGAACACTGGAGTGGGTTGCCATTTCCTTCTCCAATGCATGAAAGTGAAAAGTGAAAGTGAAGTTGCTCAGTTGTGTTTCAACTCTTCGTAACCCCATGGACTGCAGCCCACCAGGCTCCTTCGTCCATGGGATTTTCCAGCCAAGAGTACTCGAGTGGGGTGCCATTGCCTCTAGTTTTGACAAAAGACACAAGGAAAATAATCATAGACATAAACTTTGGCATAAGGGATAAAGTCCATGCAATACGTTTGGAAAGCATTTGCTGAATATAAATATTTACATGTACAAAACCTATGTCCAGAAATTCCTTTACAAGGAATTTATTCTAGTTATACCCACTAAGTATGTAAATATACTCATGGTATGTAAATATACTCATGAGTATCTAAAAGGATTTAGTTGCAACATTGTTGGATGCATAAATAAATGAAAAAGTCAAATACCCATGAACCTGTATCTGGTTCAATAAGTTATAAAAAGCCATTGAATGGAACTATGAAGCGTTACAAAATAAATTAGATCCAAATGTACTACATATGGCCTTGGCTACGTCTCTGATTAAGTTTCCTATACCTATCTTTTCTGATCACTCACTCCTCTAGTCACCCAGCCCTCTGCTTTCCCCACTGGGCCAGGGAAGGTCATTTTTCTTCTGGGAAGACTCTTTCCCAAGGCATTCATGTGGCTTTACTCTGCACACAAACACCTCCTTTTCAGAGAAATTCCCAGACCATCCTGACTAACAATGCTCCGTGTCTTTCTCTAGCTTTATTTCTCTTCATTGCTTATAGCAGCCCCTGGCATTTTTTCAGTATTTGTTTGCCACGGTCTATTCCCCTGATGACAGTGTAACCTCCCTGTGGGCAGGGACTTCACAGGTTTTACTCACAATTGTATCTTGAGCACCTAAAACAACACTGAGATCACGTACTGAATAAATAATTGTCAATAAGCTGTCATACTGAGAAAGACGTTCAAGGTAAATTGTGAAGGTTAAAAAGCAAATTGAATAAAAGAGTGCAAAGCATAACTTTTTGGTTAAAAGGGGGTACATGTAATATTTGCTTTTCTAGGCAAGGAACATTTAAGTATGAGACAAGAAACAGTATTTCATTTGTTTGTTTACTTCAGAGGATGCATATTTGGGCTTTTTAATTCTTCTACTGGATTTAATAATTTAAAATATAATAAATTATCTTTTTAAAAAGTGAAAACCTGCTCTAAAAAGAGCTTCTACAAATTGAGGATAACCTTGCTGACATAAGGCTTCCCTGGTGGCTCAGAGGTTAAAGCATCTGCCTGCAATGTGGGAGACCTGGGTTCGATCCCTGGGTTGGGAAGATCCCCTGGAGAAGGAAATGGCAACCCACTCCAGGATTCTTGCCTGGAGAATCCCATGGACGGAGGAGCCTGATGGGCTACAGTCCACGGGGTCGCAAAGAGTCGGACACGAGTGAGCGACTTCACTTCACATCACTTCTTGCTGACATAAATATTACAATCTGAAAATGTATCTAGACTGCCTAAGTTATGAAGACCAAACAATTCAAGATAATGTGAAGCAAATTATTTCTCTTTCAAAGTTTTTAAAAATTGTAATTAAAAAACATTCTCAAGAATGTGGAAAAATTATTATTCAATTTATGTACCAAAACTTTCTTCCCACCCATCCCATGAAAGAAGAGAAACACCTATTTTCACATAGAAAGCAATCTATTTATCATGGAAAAAGTTGAATCGCCATTTCACAAGTGAAATTCATTAAAAATAAAGTAACAAAGCCCAAAAGTAATTTCTTTCATGGTTAAAGAGAGAGAATTTTTAATCAGTCTTATAAAGTGAACTTACTACATTCTGCTTTTAGATATAAAGGTGACTAAGCTAGATTCCAAGCCCTCAAAGAGCAGAGTCCAGCAGAGATAAAATACAAACAATTCCAGTACAACGAGGCAGGGGAAACAACAGTGGGGCTCCCCCAGGTCAAGAGTAGTGAAGAGATGGACAGATGTACGTGTATGGGGCAGCAGCTGCCTAGTGAAATAGTTACAAATGCAATAACCTCAATCAGTGAAATCTTATTTCACTTGAGAGGCACTGGAAATAGAGTTTCTAATGCATTATGTATATTTACAGAAAAATTCTTTCATTCAGGATTTTCCCTGTTGGCATTTTCAACAGATTCACTCTAGATCCACTGGGGCACAAGTAATGAATATAGCTAAGTGTACATGTAGTTTCCTTCATGTTTCCATACCTCCCCAAACACAACAAATATCATACAAAATATTTTCTTGTGTTAGCAAAGAAAAAAATACCTGTTAAAGGGTTTGGGTCTTGTACTGAGATACAAAACTAAAAATAGAGCCTGAAACTTCTCCGGTAGCTGAACATGTAAGGAAGGCGTTACCCTTTGCCAAAGATGTTTTTATTTCAGAATTTAAAATTATTTTTAAAGTGTGTGCCTCTTCTATTAGAGTCTACAGGATAAATACATAGAACTCTCTAATTACCTTAATATCTTATTTCTGTTTTCCTGCTAATGGAGAATTACCACCAAACAAAACCTACCTAGGAGTGAATCACTCTATTTTAAAAATTCTTTAGCTCCATTTATAATACCTTCTTTAGTTTTAAACAGGAAAGTTTGTATCTTCCAAGTTGAGTTATGTGGGCTTGTTTTATACAACCTGAACATATTCTATGTGGAAAATAAGGTAAGAACACATAAATGTTTAAAAAAAGTATGCAAAGATTTTTGACATACACAGCATCAAAAATTAAAATAAACAAACACACACAAATAGAGATTCACCTAGTGGTATTAAATGACTAAGTGAACATATTCTGTTCACCAAAAGTCTCTATCACTTAGCTGTTACTATTTGGAGCAGAGGCTTGGCCGTTCTCTAAATTTAGCTCTGGTGCTACACTGTAATCTGCTCCAGAGAGGGTCAGCCTTTATAAGGCATTCACTGAATCCTGGCCGAGGAAGAGCAAGGGCACGCAGACTAAGAAACTGCACCCGCTTAAACCTGGGCAAGTCCCAGCAGAAGGGCAACTACGGCATTTCTCTTAGGCCAACCNGTAGCTGAACATGTAAGGAAGGCGTTACCCTTTGCCAAAGATGTTTTTATTTCAGAATTTAAAATTATTTTTAAAGTGTGTGCCTCTTCTATTAGAGTCTACAGGATAAATACATAGAACTCTCTAATTACCTTAATATCTTATTTCTGTTTTCCTGCTAATGGAGAATTACCACCAAACAAAACCTACCTAGGAGTGAATCACTCTATTTTAAAAATTCTTTAGCTCCATTTATAATACCTTCTTTAGTTTTAAACAGGAAAGTTTGTATCTTCCAAGTTGAGTTATGTGGGCTTGTTTTATACAACCTGAACATATTCTATGTGGAAAATAAGGTAAGAACACATAAATGTTTAAAAAAAGTATGCAAAGATTTTTGACATACACAGCATCAAAAATTAAAATAAACAAACACACACAAATAGAGATTCACCTAGTGGTATTAAATGACTAAGTGAACATATTCTGTTCACCAAAAGTCTCTATCACTTAGCTGTTACTATTTGGAGCAGAGGCTTGGCCGTTCTCTAAATTTAGCTCTGGTGCTACACTGTAATCTGCTCCAGAGAGGGTCAGCCTTTATAAGGCATTCACTGAATCCTGGCCGAGGAAGAGCAAGGGCACGCAGACTAAGAAACTGCACCCGCTTAAACCTGGGCAAGTCCCAGCAGAAGGGCAACAACGGCATTTCTCTTAGGCCAACCAAAAAAGGTCACAGTTATTAGATTGCATTCAATTTATAACTTGATATTCACTAACAGCATGATAACTTGGCTTCCATTCAGAACACTGTAACTCAAACATTCACAGAGAAAAATAAGCTCATGTCCCACCATAATGGAAAAGCTCCATGGTTTAAAACAGTATGTATTTTTTAAAAATTGTATGTAAAGTTGGAAATGTTAGAAGATGAGGTCATAAAAATACTAAAATGATCCACTCAATCAAACATTAGAGACCAGGTCCTCTATTAATGAAATAACAATTTAAAATTAATTTCTATTTGAGCCTAAATGGCTAACTGACCTCGTGCCCTTTTCACATTCCATCTCTCACTTCCAACCAGACTCTGGGACGCAGTGTGATGAGGGGCCAGCAGCACTGAGGGGCCTCATGGCTGCTGTAGGCTAATTCTGCCACTTGCCCTGCCCACCTCGAGTAGACTGACACTTCGTGAGTTGCCTTCCGTTATACTCTTATTTAATTCTCTCCGTTTTGGAAAGTGTCTGATCGGTCAGAGACAGACATATCTTCCAGCTGTCCCTCCTAGGGAAAGCCTGTTCTCAACTAGTAATTAAGAGATCTTGCCTGTCCTGGTCTGGCTCATCTCTGAAGTATGATAACCTACTTTTTATCTTCCGCTAATATATACTACATATAAAAAACTGCTATTCAAACAATCTCGACATTATGAATACGGATACTCTAAAGTGGGGTCACAATCTTTTTCCATAAAGGGATAGAAAGGAAGTATTTTAGGCTCTGCGAGCTACAAGGTCTCTATTCTAAGGATTCAGTTTCCACTGTTACAGCCTGAAAGTAGCCACAGGCAAAATGCAAAGAGATGGTCCAGGTTGCATTCCAATAAAACTTCATTTACGAAACAAACAGTGGCTCAAAATGGGCCTCCAGGCTTTAGTCTGCCAACACCCATCCTGGAAAGTGAAGTGAAGTCGCTCAGTCGTGTCTGACTATGCGACCCCATGAACTGTAGCCTACCAGGCTCCTTCGTCTATGGGATTCTCCAGGCAAGAATACTGGAGTGGGTTGCCATTCCCTTCTCCAGGGGATCTTCCTGACCCAGGGATTGAACCTGGGCCTCCTGCATTGCAGGCAGACGCTTTAACCTCTGAGCCACCAGGGAAGTCATCCTGGAAAGGTAGTGCCTAACACTGCTGTCTGTGACAGTGAAAATGTTCTGTATCTGCACTGTCTAATATGGTCGCCACTAGACACCTGTAGCATCCTTGGAGTGTGGCTAGTGTGAATGAGGAAGAAAATGCTTATAATTTTATTTAATTTTTATTAATTAAAACGGAAACAGCCAACATGCCTAGTGGCAATCCAGTTACAAAGCATTCCCCATGGCTCAACACACAAACTTGATAAGACTCGATAAGAAGATGAAAATATACTCAAAAGAAAAGCATATTTTTACTTAGCATTTTTCAAATAAAGTAACTGCAGAGCATTTTGCCCAAATTTCAAAACTACCTGTCTACAGCAGGAAAGAAAAGAAAAAGTACCAAACTCCAAAGTGAAACTCTCTGTGTACAATCAATATTACTTAAGACAATGGAAACAAAAAGACTTCCGATTGATTCTGATACTAAAAATTATTTTTGCTGTTGTTTAGTCGCTAAGTTGTGTCTTGACTCTGTGACCCCATGGACTGCAGCCTACCAGGCTCATCTGTCCATGGGATTTCCCAGGCACACTTTATTCTTTGGGTATGATACTGTTGCCGTACACAATTATACCCAAAGAATAAAGTGTGTTGTAAAGATGCAATAACACCAGCACACAAAACTCAAAATATTACTGAGCCACTTCACTGCAATATTCTAGGGAAATACTCTGTGTTTAGGAGCAAGTTTCAAGAATTACCTTTTATTCTGTCTTCCAAATAGGTAAAGTAATTTCCATAAAAAGAACTAAAAATATGTCCATGATTATAAACTATTCTCCCTTCCATTAAAGCTAACACTGTAAAAACAAACATCATAAAATCCTGTATAAAACATTGTCTTGGGATCATTTGGGTTGATCATATTGCAGCATCATTCTCTCAAAAGAAAAGAAATTAAATTGCTCTGTGAAACCTTAAATTATGAACATTCTAAAGCAATAAACTAAATATATACCTGTAATAATAATACACAATTTTGTTGCCCAGTATAACATTAGTTTGGTCAATATCCTTATCATGATTCCTCTCTGGAATCAAAATCCCCAGCCTCTACCACAAGCTTCATTCTATCTCCCAGCAAATTCTACGTAAGTTTCAGTATTTATAATAATTGAAATAACATTAAAATTTAAAATAAGTAGCCTATCTATAAAAGAAGGATGTTTTTAAATACAGTCAAATATTTCTTTAATATAAATATTATTGTTATATTCATATCCTCTTCACTTTTATAATTAATAATATCAAAGGACAAAAATATTTATCTTAAAAAGTACAAAACAATAAACTATAGTTGTCTTCTCAAAATTTTACAACAATAGTTTCCAGCGAGGAACATTAACGGTTGGAACTTAAATTGTGCTGCTAAGCAATGACTTTATAAGAAAGAGGGATCAAAAGCCTAAGGAATTGTGCTGTGAAAAAAAATATACTGAGTTAATTATGTTCATCTAAATCTTCCTTAAGAAGACAGAAAAGCATCATGATTAAATTTTCATTATAACATTTCCAAATCTATTTCATGTCTTAAACTTATCTTGTTTTTGAATACTGGATTTTTGCTTCCCTTTTAATAAAAATATTTCAGAAATTACATTTTAACTATCACTGTACAACCTCTTCATTGAAATAAGATGATTAAATAATGTCCCTTATTTCATCTCAATGAAATTATTTTCAAAAACGTCCAAGAAGTATAAATAACTCCTAAAATAGTTTCACTCTGCTTATCCATTCCTGTTATCTATTTAATGAACCCTATACAAAGTCCCTGGGGAAAGCACACCTCCTTCTCTGGGAGCTTCCACCTTCCCCAGAGGCAATCTCTCCTGGGCCCTTCCCTTCTCCCAGCAACTGACCAGCCCCTTTCAGCTTCCCAGATGGCCTAATCTTGCTGATGTTATTCTTATGTTTCAGCACTCTGCAAAACACTAACACACCTTCAACTACACACACGATATACTTTAGAAACGCCATCCCTCAAACATAACATCTCAGGGTGTTTTAATAACAAAATGTCCTAAAACCTTTGTGCTAGATGAGGTGAGGTGATGTGAAGTCGCTCAGTCGTGTCCGACTCTTTGCGACCCCATAGATTGTAACCTACTAGGCTTCTCCGTCCATGGGATTCTCCAGGCAGGAATACTGGAGTGGACTGCCATTTCCTTCTAGAGGGGATCTTCCCAACCCAGGTATCGAACCCGGGTCTCCCGCATTGAGGCAGATGCTTTAACCTCTGAGCCACCAGGGAAGCCCCTTAGAATTTTTATCTACAAGACAAGAGGATGGTGATAAGAGCTGCATACCTAACTGCGATACTTCAAGCTGTAAATTCGGAGAATTCAGAGGAAATGGTGGCATGAAACAGAGAAATATCCAATGATTAAATGTCTAGCTGTGGTTTAAACATATTTATTAATTTATCAAACATTTGAGGGGAGCTTACTCTGTCAAGCACTGAGCTAGAGCAGCGGCTTCACTTCAGGTTTAATTTTCTTCCCCAAGGGACAGTGGCTGTGTCTGCAGACGCTTTTATTTGTTGTGCTGGGAGGATTGGGGTGCTATTGGAATCTAGTAGGTTGAGGCCAGGGATGCTGTTGAACCATCTATAATGTTGTAGGAGAGCCCCCTACAGCAAAAGGTTATCTGGTCCAAACTTTCCAGTGTTAAGGTTGGAAGACCCCACACTAGAGAGGAAAAAAGGCCAGATGGGCCTTGCTCTCAAGCACTGAAAATCGTACACACAGGTCTACATATCAGAGCAGCAATCAGGCAGATATTTCCTTGAGTGATTTGTTTGCCAAACAATAATGTCAGTTTTAGACAAAACAAATGTATCACTGAGAAGCTCTGGTGAAGAGTGATGACAATGAGGAGACTGTGTATATGGGCAGAGGATATATATGAAATCTCTGTACCCTTAACTTTGATGTGAACCTAAAAAAATTAAGTTTGAAAAATCAGCAGGGAGTGGTGTCAAATACCAGAGTGCAAACCAGCTGATTTAGGCTAATTTTGTATCAAACACAAAAGTGATGGGAATGTTTATGACTATCAGTATAAATGGAAGATCAGATGGTAAGTTATGAACAGGGAGGCCTGGCATGCTGCGATTCATGGGGTCGCAAAGAGTTGGACACAACTGAGCGACTGAACTGAACTGATCAGTACAAACAGATTAGATGGCAAGGGGGATTGAAATCTGTTCCTCTCTTAATATGTTAATCAAGGACCAGAAGAAAACAGAATTTTCTGAAAAACAAAACAAAAATACTAGACTGGTTAACTAGTGGGAGAATGTTGCTTAGGAGCAGTGGCTTAAAAAACATAGGAATGGACCTTCAGGAAGTTCAAACGTGGTGGTGGGCAGAAGTCCAAATATCTTCTCACTTGTGAGTTCTCCCAGGCCACTCCTGCCCCCATTCTCTCAGGAGGGAACCTGCCCAAGCCTGTCTAGCAGATGAAGCTTTATTTGAAGAGTTGCACACACACAAGAAGTTACACATGCCTATTTCACAACGAGGAGAGCATAAACTGGATATAAATATCTAATCTTAGCCTGAGACTTATGGGACACAGCACATTGATATGAGACTGCATCCCAGGTACAATTTTAAAGGAGTGAATTATACAAACTCAAATTAAAAGGGGGGAAGAAGGCCAGAGCACAATTACAAACTCTCATGTATACTTTCTAAAAAAGCCTAAACATATAGAGACTAACTCCTTTGCATTCACTTATTAAACATACACTGTGCTGTGCTAAGTCACTTCAGTCTTGTCCGACTCTTTGTAACCCTGTAGACTGGGGCCTGGCAGGCTCCTCTGTCCATGGGATTCTCCAGGTAAAAATACTGGAGTGGCTTTCCAGGCCCTCCTCCAGAGGATCTTCCAGACCCAGGAGTCAAACCCCAGTCTCTGACGTCTCCTGCACTGGCAGACGGACTCTTAACCACTAGCGGCACCAGGGAAGCCCTACCTGCTACTGGCAATAGGGATGCAGTGGGGACCAGACAAGATGCATAGATGAGTTGCCTGGCGCTCACTTTCTAGCAGGTGGCGTTCTGAGCCAAGCACTGCACAAAATTAGCTGGCAGTGTGAGTTAAGAAGGAATGGTCTCCAGCATGTTAAAGTACATCATGTGATGAATCTGAGTTGCAAACTGTGTTTATTAATGCTTTAAAAATTCGATGTGTGTTGTTATTGTTGTTTACTTTTTAACTTATAATGGCTACCCATGATGTCTGGAACACTTTGAAACCGGAGAACTAAACCTAGACCCACTCTGGTAAGCTTAAGACTCTGACAGACTCTGATAAGACTCTGAGATGTCATGCCACTCGTCTGAGGCCATGCATTCCATTCTAACCTTGGTGATAACAGTAGAGATCAAAGAGAAAATCAAACACAGAACAGTCAGGGCCAGAACCCATCAACTGTCTCCTCACAGTGCGCTTCCTCCAAAGAATCAACCAAAGTTGTCGGGTAACAATTTACATGATCCTTGATGGCAGCTTTTTCATTATCTGCCTTATGGATTTTATGGGTTTTAAGTTAGAGAGAGTGAAGCATAAATATTAATTTTAATGTCTAGTTCAGCACTTGGATAAACTAAATTAGCATGTGTTACCTCCAAAATGCCAAATAGTTCTCTGTGGAGTTCTAGTAGGGAAAAACACATTCATCTTTAGCAAGAGGATTTAACAGAAATCCTGACTCTTATGGACATGTAAATAGTAGGAAATTTATGGCTCCCTGGCTTCTGGTACTATGGGAGCCAGTTTCAGTGCTCAGCTTGCTTCCTGCAGAGGCTCGACCCTCATGTGAACACCATCTTCACACTCCTCCACGCCGAGAAGTGGCATCCTTTCCTCTAGGCAGCAGCTTCCTCTGTACCAGCAACACGGGCTTCTCCTTCCTGTTTACAATAACTCCTTTCTATTACCTTGTATACTGAGAAGAACGCATGTTCCTTTTCTTTCTTAGAAATGGTCACAAATCCAGGAAGCCATAGAGGTTGGTTTGAAAACCATTCAAATCTTTTGTGTGAATATGAGAAAAAGGACGACAGTAGATTATAAAATTGCACGCTTCATAGCGGCTTATGATAGTCTCCACAGTGCTAAGAGTTAATATTCATTACTGGTCCCCTACTCTGCCCAGTGACTGTCTTCAGATTTACTTAGAAGTCCTCAAAATAACAGTGCATCTAACAATTATTTTCTGAAAGTCTTCATCTAACATAAAAATAAGTTGGATTATGAGAAGAGGAAACATAATTCTACATCTCTCACAAATTTGTTATTATTGTTTTCCTATTAATATATCATTTCTGTAGTTAAGATAATTAAAGATAACAAAACAAAAAATACCAAAGGCCACACCTACAGTTAAAAAATCAGGCACGAACAATGAAAGCACTCTCTTTGGTGTTTGTCAAAAACGAATGGGTCATTCAGTGAGTTATCTAAACCTTTTATTTTCAAAACAGTTTGCAAATATGACTATCAGAACATTTTTTGGCACTCTTCACTCATCACATGCCAAATTTAGAATAGGTCAGTTGATTCTTGTTGGCATTTAACTGCCCAGAAGATACCAGCTGAAGAGTCCCATGGCCCCAGCACAGACATCAGAGTGAGCTAAGAATGAAAAATACTCTTCTGTACACTGCTAATAGTGGAAGACTTTATATTTTTAAAAATTTAGAAGTTATTTTACATTATCACAAACTTTTTTCCCCAGTAGATATAAAGGAAAAAATGTTGTGGAAACTCCTAATGACAATCACAATCCTGCATTAAAATGATTCACATTAATCTGATTTTTAAATCCCTGAGTTGCATCTCTTAGGTTTAACTGTTTCACTTGTCATTCCATTCGTCAATAAAAGAAGAAGAAAAATCGGAAACAATCCAATTGGCAAAAAAAATCAAGAGAAGAAAATTCTTTAAAGGCACTGTATAGATAAAAATAGTTTCCATGGATTATATTTCATTTGTAAAATAAATTTCATAAACAATCTCCTACTCATTTGATTGTCTAGCTGTTTTGGCTGTTGATATTTTAGCTATTTTGGATGATTTTGAATCAGTTTGTATTCAAGGACACAATATCCTAATAAGTATATGATTTTCTCTTCCACTGCTTTTCATGTCCATTTCAACTTTCCTGTTACCAACAATTCTAAAGATACTGCTTTATAATTTTCAGTTTAGTCGAAAACACATGATGTCATAAACTACTTGAGCGCAAGAACAAATCTAGTGTGCTTTAAAATATAATCTACCACTTCTATGACATAAAAATTTCTAGTTCCAAGATGGTCAGCCAGAAAATTATAGGTAATATTTATGTTACAGTATATTATGGAGTTGTTTTCTTAGGGGTTGTCCTCCCTGGAATGTTTTCCATTTTCTGGCTCACCTGCCCAAATTCACCAATCCTTCCTGACTCTGCTCAGAATCTCATTTTCTCTGAGCCTCCCACTGAGTGCCACCCATTCTGGAACCTACACTGTGGACTGTGTTGCTCAGATTAGGCATTGGAGAAGGCTGTTTGAAGGAGGAGCTGAGAAGGAGTTGAGTAAAATGTGATGCAGAAATGGGTGGAGGAGGGCACTCTGGGAGCAGGAAACCTCTGGGTGGATAGGGGAATAACCACATTGTTCAAATTAAAGTTGAAAGACTGGAAGGAGCCAGACAGCCACTTGAACAGGCAATGGACTCTAGTTATTGTTTCAGAGACTGGCAGGTCTCCTAGAGGACACTGGAAGCCTCTTGAGGACAAAGATCACATCTATCGTTTGGGATTTGCTGAAAACAACAGATACACAC
>SJYW01038586.1:257167-293746 GCA_006410735.1 Raphicerus campestris
TAAATGACTTCTTACCTAGGCCTACAACTATGTTATTCATCTACTTCTCAACTGTAAAAACGGAGAATTGGCCCTAAAAATATCAATTAGTTTTTATATAACACTTTATAGTTCACAGGGCATCCTTAAGAATCCTCAAAGTCACCATGTAAGTTTGGTTACCATCCCTGTTTTATATATGAAGAAAGTGAAAGCAAGAGAGATCGCCTTGGAAAAGCCACCTCATCACAGAGCCGTGGCTTTGCCACTAATTCTCAGGGATATGGCTGTGCTTGGCTGTCTCCCAGGTCTCATCCATAATCATTTCCCACCAGGTCAGAAGAGGCTATCTAATGGGACTGCTATACTGCACAATCAACAGACCAGGAAGAGATTTTACTCAGAGGCTGATGAATGTAGTTTTAAGGGCAGCTTTGTCTGCTGCGTTGTTCTAACAACTCAGCAAAAGACAATCAAATAACAAGACATAAAAACACCAGTTTTCTACCTTGAAGGTATTTATCGACAAGGTGAATACTACCTTTCCCTTCTGATGCAGAAACAGCTTTCTATTCTTAATTATTGCAATTGCTTTACTATTCTCAGAGATAAAGAGACAGCAGCCTAGAGTTTTACATTCCACAGTGACCTAGCTAATATAAATACATATGAGTTGAAGCTGGAAGCACCCACGTGTGTGCTTCAACATTACCTGGCAGTGAGACTAGATTGGCTGCATTGCCTTAGATATTGTGAAGGCTTGGCTTTGAAGCTTAATTAAATATGCTTTAAAAACCCTTCCAAAACAAAAAAATCTGTAAGATTATAAATGATACCAAAATATTTCATGTTCGCCTCTGGAAATATTAACATAAGTCCACAACATCATGCAAGAAATGTAAACATCAGGACACACAAGTTATAAAGTTTTGAGAATTCAGAAAGCAGGTGTCAAAATGAACATTTAGTTAAGCAAACCCTGAGGAAGGGTGTGGCAGGCACACCTGAGTGTGGTCCTCATTTCCTACACTGAGATATTTGTTCTAACTACACCGATGTTGCTCACAACATTACCAAAGTACTCCTTCTTTGGAAACGTCTTCTGACGTGGTTTATGAGACAGAGGTCTCTCTACTTCATTCATATCTTGATTTTCTCAGTTAAACTAAAAATATTTGCACCCCTTGTTCAGACTTGTCTGCAAATTAACTCTGTCAGAGTTCAAAAAGGATGAAGATTAACTGACAGCAGGATATTCGTAAGCCTGTGACAGAGCACTGAGAATGCTACCTACCCCTTCTTCATTTGGGGGAGAAGTTAAAATGTGACATGAACAGTTTACGGAAATGCATTTTTCACAAGACAACCTTTTGCACATTTAGGTGTAACTGTTTTAACATTAAATGGATAACTGCATAAGTTAAACTCTAAGGACAGAGAAAGAATGTATCCATATTGCTTTCTTTTTTTAAAAAAACTGAAACAACAATTTAAGAGGCTGTAATAAGTCCAAACCTTCCTTTTTATTTCTTTATTTTTATTTGGCTGCACAGGATTTTACTTGCTACACGCAGGATGCCTTAATTGTGGCATGTGGGCTGTAGTTCCCTGACCAGGGATTAAACCTGGGTCCCCTGCACTGGGAGCACAGAGTCTTAACCACTGACCACCAGGGAAGTCCCAAACCTTCCTTTTTAAAACTTTATTATGGAAAAATCTCACAAAAACATATCAAAAGCTGAGAGAATAAGTCTAACAAAGTCAATGTACTCACTGCCCACTTTAAACTGTTAACAGCATTAGTTTTGTCTCATTAATATTAATATTAATTTTCTTACTCATTAATATTCTTACTCAGTCCCTGCCCCTCACTGTCACAAAATTAGATTAAACCCAGTGTTAGCTATCCTATCATTCCCGCCTTAAATAATTCAGTACCCATGTCTAAAAGATAAGGGATATTTTAAAATATAACCATAATATTAGTTTCACACCTAAAGGAAAATGAAATTCCTTAATATCATCAAATATCCAACTCAGTCAAGAAGTGTACCTAAGACAAGAGAGTCAAATGACAAGGAAAACATTACCCCCCAAAGTTACAGCACTCAAAAATGAGCTATTCCCCTGCAATAAAAAACAAACAGCATTCNACTCTGTCAGAGTTCAAAAAGGATGAAGATTAACTGACAGCAGGATATTCGTAAGCCTGTGACAGAGCACTGAGAATGCTACCTACCCCTTCTTCATTTGGGGGAGAAGTTAAAATGTGACATGAACAGTTTACGGAAATGCATTTTTCACAAGACAACCTTTTGCACATTTAGGTGTAACTGTTTTAACATTAAATGGATAACTGCATAAGTTAAACTCTAAGGACAGAGAAAGAATGTATCCATATTGCTTTCTTTTTTTAAAAAAACTGAAACAACAATTTAAGAGGCTGTAATAAGTCCAAACCTTCCTTTTTATTTCTTTATTTTTATTTGGCTGCACAGGATTTTACTTGCTACACGCAGGATGCCTTAATTGTGGCATGTGGGCTGTAGTTCCCTGACTAGGGATTAAACCTGGGTCCCCTGCACTGGGAGCACAGAGTCTTAACCACTGACCACCAGGGAAGTCCCAAACCTTCCTTTTTAAAACTTTATTATGGAAAAATCTCACAAAAACATATCAAAAGCTGAGAGAATAAGTCTAACAAAGTCAATGTACTCACTGCCCACTTTAAACTGTTAACAGCATTAGTTTTGTCTCATTAATATTAATATTAATTTTCTTACTCATTAATATTCTTACTCAGTCCCTGCCCCTCACTGTCACAAAATTAGATTAAACCCAGTGTTAGCTATCCTATCATTCCCGCCTTAAATAATTCAGTACCCATGTCTAAAAGATAAGGGATATTTTAAAATATAACCATAATATTAGTTTCACACCTAAAGGAAAATGAAATTCCTTAATATCATCAAATATCCAACTCAGTCAAGAAGTGTACCTAAGACAAGAGAGTCAAATGACAAGGAAAACATTACCCCCCAAAGTTACAGCACTCAAAAATGAGCTATTCCCCTGCAATAAAAAACTAACAGCATTCTCTTAAAGCATAGAGTTGGAAGTCAAAGGTTTCAAAGAGAATCCAGGAATGGGTTTGCAAAATTTGTAGCACATACATATGAACAATTTTTTTTTTCTTGGTTGAGAGCATTCGTCAGAATGTCAAGCAGCTTGAGACTGAAAACATTTAAAGACCTTCTGCCCTTGGTTATGACTGTGTGTGCTTAGTGGCACATCACCTCACTTGCCAGGAAGGATTAGTCAAGTAGGAAAATAAATCTACCTAAAATAACTTAGAGATCAAGCTGAATTCAACTCAGTATGCACTGAGCACACACTAGATGCAAGACTCTGGGTCACAGTCTTGAGAAGCAAAGGTAAACTAATCCTAGTTAATTTACAGTATAGAAGGAGAACGGATCAAATAGATTAACAAACACTGAACTAGAAAGTCATGAAAAAGGTGCTGGCTTTAGGTTATTTTCATGGAGCTCCAGATGAAGAAGCAAAGATGTTAATTTAGGGGTGCGGGGAGGGATCAGGGCTAATAAGGAGATAGGAGAAAATCAGAGGATGTCAGCAATTGTACCAGCAACTCACGAGGAAAGACTGTCCTTATCGCCCTTGTTGATGGACACGAATAAACATGTTTACTAGGGCCTGTATTCCCCTCCTGGATAGCGTAGAAGAAAGTTTCTTGAAAGCTGACACTTGATCAGATCTGGGAAGGAGAGAAACACTCAGTAAAGAGGAAAGGAAGGTCATTCCAAGAAGAGAGAAAAGCAGGAACAAAGGGGTAGAAGTTACTGGCATGTTAGGGAATCAGCAGTGAGGTGACCTTAGAGCAGAGTATGTGGGAAGGGCTGGCTGACTGGAAATGCTGGCTGGGACCAGAAGTCAGAGCCTCCCAGACCAGACCTGGACCTCTGTTCTGTGGTACGTGGAGAGGAACTGGAAGTAGACCTCCAGCCCAGACCAGAGCCTCTACTCTGTGGCCAGTGGAGAGCCACCGACAGGTTTTAAAGTGAATCCGTTCTGTCTTTACAAAGTACGTCTCATCCTTCAGTAGATGATGAGTGCTCACTGTTTATTGGTGGCCTTGAATGAGCCAGCTGGGAAGCAAGCTACTTAGGAATCCATTGCAATCGGCTGAGAGGTCCAGGGTATTAGGAGTAGGCAAAGGGCTGACAGGGACACATATAAGAATTTCAGACATTTCAGAAATCTTTTTTTTTTTTCACAGAAGAGTAAAGAAACCAAAGCATTATATAAATTCCATTACACAGTATGCAACACTGTGTTAGCACACTTTTCACTTGCTAAAAAAGTGGAAATACACCTGCAAGTTATAAACACATACAATTTCTCAGTAACGGTATGAGAAAAATAGACACTATGGGTTGTAGGACATGGAGAAAAACTGGGGAGAGGTTGGAGAGTTTTTTGTATCTTTGTCTCACTGAACCACATGAACATGTTACCTATTAGCTAAAGAATATACACTTTCCCCCTTACTTCTAGCCACGTAGATAGAGAATAACGCAAAGAGGGAAGGTTTTGGAGACAGATCTAGGTTCCAGTTGGGCTGTGATACTTCCTAACTGTAGGGCTGTGGGCAAATTAACTTCTTTTTGTTTCTGTCCTCTTATTTTCAAAAACAGGGGTAATATTGGCTAATTTCTGGGTCATTACAACAATGATTAAACTAATCCTATACAAAGCTTCTGGTGGACTATCTGGTGCTGACTAAGCACTCAGTAAGCAGTAGCTATTTTATTACCAACAAAACTTCTTTGATGTGAACACATTCTTCATACAAAAAAAAAGGTCCTTGAACAAGTCTAAGGTATGCTCATTCCTACATTCAATATTAACACTGTACAAAACAATGAATGTAACCCATATGATAAACACTATCCATTATATTATCTAGAAATTTAAAATTAACATGTTATTTACATGCATTTCAAAGCTGCTTTATTTCTAGCTCCCTAGATTACTGAATCAATGTAGTCACAGAAGACTAAATACCAACAAGGCACCAGGAAAACAGGTAATAAGTTGCTATCCTTTAGAAACTGACAACCTCAGTGAGACAAACAGGTGTGACCTTCAAGTAACCATGGCCCCAATTTGGCAGAAGACCTGGAAATTCTGGCAATGAAGCACCCAATTCTGTAACATCCCTTCAGTTCAGATCAGTTGCTCAGTTGTGTCCGACTCTTTTTGACCCCATGAATCGCAGCACGCCAGGCCTCCCTGTCCGTCACCAGCTCCCGGAGTTTACTCAAACTCATGTCCATTGAGTTGGTGATGCCATCCAGACATCTCACCCTCTGTCGTCCCCTTCTCCTCCTGTCCCCATTCCCTCCCAGCATCAGAGTCTTTTCCAATGAGTCAACTCTTTGCATGAGGTGGCCAAAGTACTGGAGTTTCAGATTTATAGGATGTTAAATCACATGGTAAGGAAAGGTTACTCTGTAAGCATTTTCTTAGGTTTGTGCGTTGCTCCTTCATGAGACTGTGTTTTCAATCAGCTGTAACTGTGGCAATAGCAGCATTCTAAGTGTTACAAAAGATGGGTCACTCAAAAGCCTTACTACTTGTTTGAACAGTCACATCATTATTAAAGCATCCCTAAACAAAAGTGTCTTTGTTATACATTGAGTTGAATAATTTCAGACCATTTTCATGTGAGATGTTCTGGCTCAGATTTGCCCCAGCCTGCAGAGATGAAGCCTTAGACAAGAAAACATCTGGGATTCAGGAGGAAAAAAAAATTTTTTTTTGTTTGTTAAAGACAGGAAATAAGGGTGAACATCTTCCAGGATTTCAGAAGTGTTAGTGAATGCTTCCAAGAAATGAAGGTGTAAGGCCAGAGGAAAATACATTTCACTTCATATACGACACAAGAGGGGAGGAAGAGTGGTGGGGAGGGATGCTTAACAACAAAAAAAAATCTATGTAATCATTCAAATAATTCTCTTGGAAACAGAAGGGTCTTGGGAGAAACACTAATACTAGACTGTAGAGAAACAGTAAACACTAATTTCTAAACAGCTTTCATCAATGCTGTAAATATGTTATGGATAAGCACCCGGGAGGAATGACTGACTTCATATTAGCAAGCAAGTCTTGTGGCTGAGCCACAGGAGGGTGCACACTTGTATTTATCCCCTAGCTTCCCATAGTGAAACCTTGAGGTTACATATTACAGTTGAATGAAGGTTGGATTAAGAGGCTAATCTAACGCTATATATAGACAGCAACACTAATTTAATCTCCGCCCCTTCCCCCCTCCCCTCTCTATTTCCATAAATCTCAAGATCTGAGTTACAAAGAGACTAGGAACTCTAGCAGAGTGAAGAAGCCCTACCCCCCGTCCCCCCCTTGACTGTCTCTCCTAAATCAAGTATTAGTGCACGTGTAAATTGCCTCCAAACACCTTTTACAGGCACACAGGGCGATCAGATCCGGTTTTCTTCTACAGCTCCCACAGAGGCCGGAGGAGGCGACAAGTGGGGGCGAGGGGTAGGTTGCCAGAAGAGGCTTATTCTCACATGCTTTCACCTCGCTTGTAATGGGGAGCTCTCCTTTCCTCCCCACCCGTAGTTCAGAGCCTCAACCTTGGCTTCCTCGGAGTTGCATCTGGCGGTGCCACGCACGAGACGCTGTGCACCCGCCACTTCCCACCGCGTGGCCAGCCCCTGCCCGCTCTTGGTCCCTCGGGGCGGCCAAACGTGGCGAGTGGTGGGTCTTTACTCTAGGGCACCGATATGCTGTATTAGCGATGGTAATAGGGTGGAGGGGAGGCTTCCCCACCGAGAGGCAGGAAGCCGCCCGAGCAGGCACATGCTTCCTCCCGGCCACCTTCGGCCGGAGGGGAAGCTCCCAGTCGGGCTTTAGCTCCGGTGGTCTAAGACTTCCCGGCTCGCCCCTGCCCTACCTGGTTTGCTTCTCACCTGTCCAAGGAGGTAGCGGCGACGCGCGAGGCTGGGGGCTGCGGCGATCCCGGCAGCGGCGGTGGCAGAAGCGGCAGCGGTGGTGGCAGACAATGGAGGAGTGAAGGACAGACACATTGACATCCACACGGAGCTCGGCGCAGCCCCGCCTCCCACGCCGCCCCGCCTCCCAGCCCGCCCCCGGCCCGGGCCGCTCCACTCCTAGGGAAATAAAGGGGGGAGTGTGTAGCGAGAACTAGGGAGATGCACGCCCGAAGAAGAAATTTTCGAACACAGAAGTTACAGATAGAGAATTTAATTATTGTGTGCCCTTAAATATCTGAACCGGAAAGAGTGGCTTGGGGGAAACGTGCAAGAAGCATTTAATTATCCCCCAGTGATTTTCTCCATTTGGTTTTTCCTCCCCAAGCCCTTCCAATGGGACAGCCTCGCTGCTGCCTCCTGCAGCTCCTCCTCCCTGCCGGGCCAACGAGGCGCGGGGGGCGGGGACTACCGCTGGGCCTGCGGAGACCGCCCGCCCGGCTCGCCCGAGCTCGCTCGCTGCTCGCCAGCTCCTGGAAAGAGGCGAGAATTCGAATGCTTCCGCGGTTGGCTACTTAGTGTCCTAGTCGAAAGTTGCCTGACATTGCGGCTGGCTTTCCTAATACAGACACGTCGTTTCTTTTTAGTACTCCCGAAGACACAGACTAGCCGTCAAGCTGGCGGAAGCAATGGTTCACATAAAGAAAGGCGAGCTGACCCAGGAGGAAAAGGAGCCTCTGGAAGTCATCGGAAAAGGTGTGGGTGCTGGGCGGCGACGGGGGCTCTGCCTGCCTGGCCGGGGAGGGGTGGGAGGGGCGTGGCGGAGCCCGGGCGGCGCCCCAGGCCCAGCTGACCCCAGGTTGCGGTTTTACGAGGTTGACACCCTACCACCGGGAAACAGCGCTCCTCCCTTTGGTCTGGGACGAGTTGCGGGGGCGGAGAGGTGGGGAGGGAGAAGCGCAGCTGGGACGAGAGCGGGGGTTGCAGACCTTCGTCCTCTGAATCAGCTTTTAGAAGGCGGCACCTTTCCGGGCTCCACATCGGATGATAAAGAACCATTCGGGGGTGGCGCCTCAGAATGTGCATTCTTCAAAACGCCTCAGGTGAACTGACCTCAGTCCACCTGGGCGATAGTGGCCGGAAAGTTTCAGGCTCTTACACCGGTGTCCTCAGCGCCATTTCGACTTCCGGAGGCCGAATGATCTGGATCCATTGGCTGTCTCCGCCCCCTTTAGGGGGGGGTGGAGAGAACTCCTAAGGAGCAGGGTTCTTTATAAGGGCACAAAACGACATCTGTAACTTGCCGCATTGAGGCTTCTTCCTGCGAGGTCTCCGTGGCATCCTTCCAGAAGCCCCCGACCGCCGCAGAAACTCGCGCGAAAGCGCGAAGGGGTTGAGAAGGCGTCCACACCGCCTGGCGCTCTTTGGCAGGGCTGGGATCTTGTAATCGCGCTCTGCGCGCCTTCTCTTCCGTTCTCCCAACGCGAGTCCCACTTCCACCTCTCCTGGTAGTAGGGAGGGAGACGCAGGCCCCGGGGACGAGCCAGAAGCCATGTGTCCCCTCAGTCCCCCATTGGATATCCCAGAAGAGTTTACTGCTAAGTCCCGTTACCTGGCAGGGGCCAACAGCATGAATACGTTGCTTCTGTACTGTCACCACGCGGGGATGGGGATGCGTGGGAACTGCGGGCGTTGTTCACGTGGCTGTTTTAAGCTCAAGAATGAGCTTGCCCTCGATCGGGATCGGCAGAGAGGCTGGTCATAATATAAAAAGCTTCCCAGTTTCCAGTCTTTCGTTCTAAGTAACATGGCTCAGATCTGGACCTGCAGAGAGAGAGGAAGGCAAACTTTATACTGAGAAGGAAAGTCTACTCGGAAAAGAGAGAAAAATCGGATTGAAACTCAACAGGTGCTGATGACCTGAGCCCACCCGATGTGACCTCAACAATTTTAAGTCAGTCACAGCTGTGTGTTTGTCATGATAAGTGTTCTTTGCCCAGAATTTGTGGGACTTGGAGTTAGTGCAGAGTGTTTGTTCAGCATGGTTCTCGCTGACCTATTTGGCATGCAGTCTTTCTGTTCTGCCTATCTCTGGTTAATTTCTCCGTGCTTTTTGGTGACTCTGGGATTCGGCTCCCCAACCATGTGAGTCTCAGCTCTGTGCCAGGTACAGTGCTGGGCAAAAAAGGAGACAAAGGATCAACTTACAATCCACCAGGGATGCAAATGCTGTTTTTTAAGCAGTCCAGGGCTATCACCTTCTCTCAAAAGTGTAAACAAGAGAGCACTTTTGTAAAGTGGGTCTCTGAAAGGCATAGATGGTGTGTGNGCAAAGAGGGAAGGTTTTGGAGACAGATCTAGGTTCCAGTTGGGCTGTGATACTTCCTAACTGTAGGGCTGTGGGCAAATTAACTTCTTTTTGTTTCTGTCCTCTTATTTTCAAAAACAGGGGTAATATTGGCTAATTTCTGGGTCATTACAACAATGATTAAACTAATCCTATACAAAGCTTCTGGTGGACTATCTGGTGCTGACTAAGCACTCAGTAAGCAGTAGCTATTTTATTACCAACAAAACTTCTTTGATGTGAACACATTCTTCATACAAAAAAAAAGGTCCTTGAACAAGTCTAAGGTATGCTCATTCCTACATTCAATATTAACACTGTACAAAACAATGAATGTAACCCATATGATAAACACTATCCATTATATTATCTAGAAATTTAAAATTAACATGTTATTTACATGCATTTCAAAGCTGCTTTATTTCTAGCTCCCTAGATTACTGAATCAATGTAGTCACAGAAGACTAAATACCAACAAGGCACCAGGAAAACAGGTAATAAGTTGCTATCCTTTAGAAACTGACAACCTCAGTGAGACAAACAGGTGTGACCTTCAAGTAACCATGGCCCCAATTTGGCAGAAGACCTGGAAATTCTGGCAATGAAGCACCCAATTCTGTAACATCCCTTCAGTTCAGATCAGTTGCTCAGTTGTGTCCGACTCTTTTTGACCCCATGAATCGCAGCACGCCAGGCCTCCCTGTCCGTCACCAGCTCCCGGAGTTTACTCAAACTCATGTCCATTGAGTTGGTGATGCCATCCAGACATCTCACCCTCTGTCGTCCCCTTCTCCTCCTGTCCCCATTCCCTCCCAGCATCAGAGTCTTTTCCAATGAGTCAACTCTTTGCATGAGGTGGCCAAAGTACTGGAGTTTCAGATTTATAGGATGTTAAATCACATGGTAAGGAAAGGTTACTCTGTAAGCATTTTCTTAGGTTTGTGCGTTGCTCCTTCATGAGACTGTGTTTTCAATCAGCTGTAACTGTGGCAATAGCAGCATTCTAAGTGTTACAAAAGATGGGTCACTCAAAAGCCTTACTACTTGTTTGAACAGTCACATCATTATTAAAGCATCCCTAAACAAAAGTGTCTTTGTTATACATTGAGTTGAATAATTTCAGACCATTTTCATGTGAGATGTTCTGGCTCAGATTTGCCCCAGCCTGCAGAGATGAAGCCTTAGACAAGAAAACATCTGGGATTCAGGAGGAAAAAAAAATTTTTTTTTGTTTGTTAAAGACAGGAAATAAGGGTGAACATCTTCCAGGATTTCAGAAGTGTTAGTGAATGCTTCCAAGAAATGAAGGTGTAAGGCCAGAGGAAAATACATTTCACTTCATATACGACACAAGAGGGGAGGAAGAGTGGTGGGGAGGGATGCTTAACAACAAAAAAAAATCTATGTAATCATTCAAATAATTCTCTTGGAAACAGAAGGGTCTTGGGAGAAACACTAATACTAGACTGTAGAGAAACAGTAAACACTAATTTCTAAACAGCTTTCATCAATGCTGTAAATATGTTATGGATAAGCACCCGGGAGGAATGACTGACTTCATATTAGCAAGCAAGTCTTGTGGCTGAGCCACAGGAGGGTGCACACTTGTATTTATCCCCTAGCTTCCCATAGTGAAACCTTGAGGTTACATATTACAGTTGAATGAAGGTTGGATTAAGAGGCTAATCTAACGCTATATATAGACAGCAACACTAATTTAATCTCCGCCCCTTCCCCCCTCCCCTCTCTATTTCCATAAATCTCAAGATCTGAGTTACAAAGAGACTAGGAACTCTAGCAGAGTGAAGAAGCCCTACCCCCCGTCCCCCCCTTGACTGTCTCTCCTAAATCAAGTATTAGTGCACGTGTAAATTGCCTCCAAACACCTTTTACAGGCACACAGGGCGATCAGATCCGGTTTTCTTCTACAGCTCCCACAGAGGCCGGAGGAGGCGACAAGTGGGGGCGAGGGGTAGGTTGCCAGAAGAGGCTTATTCTCACATGCTTTCACCTCGCTTGTAATGGGGAGCTCTCCTTTCCTCCCCACCCGTAGTTCAGAGCCTCAACCTTGGCTTCCTCGGAGTTGCATCTGGCGGTGCCACGCACGAGATGCTGTGCACCCGCCACTTCCCACCGCGTGGCCAGCCCCTGCCCGCTCTTGGTCCCTCGGGGCGGCCAAACGTGGCGAGTGGTGGGTCTTTACTCTAGGGCACCGATATGCTGTATTAGCGATGGTAATAGGGTGGAGGGGAGGCTTCCCCACCGAGAGGCAGGAAGCCGCCCGAGCAGGCACATGCTTCCTCCCGGCCACCTTCGGCCGGAGGGGAAGCTCCCAGTCGGGCTTTAGCTCCGGTGGTCTAAGACTTCCCGGCTCGCCCCTGCCCTACCTGGTTTGCTTCTCACCTGTCCAAGGAGGTAGCGGCGACGCGCGAGGCTGGGGGCTGCGGCGATCCCGGCAGCGGCGGTGGCAGAAGCGGCAGCGGTGGTGGCAGACAATGGAGGAGTGAAGGACAGACACATTGACATCCACACGGAGCTCGGCGCAGCCCCGCCTCCCACGCCGCCCCGCCTCCCAGCCCGCCCCCGGCCCGGGCCGCTCCACTCCTAGGGAAATAAAGGGGGGAGTGTGTAGCGAGAACTAGGGAGATGCACGCCCGAAGAAGAAATTTTCGAACACAGAAGTTACAGATAGAGAATTTAATTATTGTGTGCCCTTAAATATCTGAACCGGAAAGAGTGGCTTGGGGGAAACGTGCAAGAAGCATTTAATTATCCCCCAGTGATTTTCTCCATTTGGTTTTTCCTCCCCAAGCCCTTCCAATGGGACAGCCTCGCTGCTGCCTCCTGCAGCTCCTCCTCCCTGCCGGGCCAACGAGGCGCGGGGGGCGGGGACTACCGCTGGGCCTGCGGAGACCGCCCGCCCGGCTCGCCCGAGCTCGCCCGCTGCTCGCCAGCTCCTGGAAAGAGGCGAGAATTCGAATGCTTCCGCGGTTGGCTACTTAGTGTCCTAGTCGAAAGTTGCCTGACATTGCGGCTGGCTTTCCTAATACAGACACGTCGTTTCTTTTTAGTACTCCCGAAGACACAGACTAGCCGTCAAGCTGGCGGAAGCAATGGTTCACATAAAGAAAGGCGAGCTGACCCAGGAGGAAAAGGAGCTGCTGGAAGTCATCGGAAAAGGTGTGGGTGCTGGGCGGCGACGGGGGCTCTGCCTGCCTGGCCGGGGAGGGGTGGGAGGGGCGTGGCGGAGCCCGGGCGGCGCCCCAGGCCCAGCTGACCCCAGGTTGCGGTTTTACGAGGTTGACACCCTACCACCGGGAAACAGCGCTCCTCCCTTTGGTCTGGGACGAGTTGCGGGGGCGGAGAGGTGGGGAGGGAGAAGCGCAGCTGGGACGAGAGCGGGGGTTGCAGACCTTCGTCCTCTGAATCAGCTTTTAGAAGGCGGCACCTTTCCGGGCTCCACATCGGATGATAAAGAACCATTCGGGGGTGGCGCCTCAGAATGTGCATTCTTCAAAACGCCTCAGGTGAACTGACCTCAGTCCACCTGGGCGATAGTGGCCGGAAAGTTTCAGGCTCTTACACCGGTGTCCTCAGCGCCATTTCGACTTCCGGAGGCCGAATGATCTGGATCCATTGGCTGTCTCCGCCCCCTTTAGGGGGGGGTGGAGAGAACTCCTAAGGAGCAGGGTTCTTTATAAGGGCACAAAACGACATCTGTAACTTGCCGCATTGAGGCTTCTTCCTGCGAGGTCTCCGTGGCATCCTTCCAGAAGCCCCCGACCGCCGCAGAAACTCGCGCGAAAGCGCGAAGGGGTTGAGAAGGCGTCCACACCGCCTGGCGCTCTTTGGCAGGGCTGGGATCTTGTAATCGCGCTCTGCGCGCATTCTCTTCCGTTCTCCCAACGCGAGTCCCACTTCCACCTCTCCTGGTAGTAGGGAGGGAGACGCAGGCCCCGGGGACGAGCCAGAAGCCATGTGTCCCCTCAGTCCCCCATTGGATATCCCAGAAGAGTTTACTGCTAAGTCCCGTTACCTGGCAGGGGCCAACAGCATGAATACGTTGCTTCTGTACTGTCACCACGCGGGGATGGGGATGCGTGGGAACTGCGGGCGTTGTTCACGTGGCTGTTTTAAGCTCAAGAATGAGCTTGCCCTCGATCGGGATCGGCAGAGAGGCTGGTCATAATATAAAAAGCTTCCCAGTTTCCAGTCTTTCGTTCTAAGTAACATGGCTCAGATCTGGACCTGCAGAGAGAGAGGAAGGCAAACTTTATACTGAGAAGGAAAGTCTACTCGGAAAAGAGAGAAAAATCGGATTGAAACTCAACAGGTGCTGATGACCTGAGCCCACCCGATGTGACCTCAACAATTTTAAGTCAGTCACAGCTGTGTGTTTGTCATGATAAGTGTTCTTTGCCCAGAATTTGTGGGACTTGGAGTTAGTGCAGAGTGTTTGTTCAGCATGGTTCTCGCTGACCTATTTGGCATGCAGTCTTTCTGTTCTGCCTATCTCTGGTTAATTTCTCCGTGCTTTTTGGTGACTCTGGGATTCGGCTCCCCAACCATGTGAGTCTCAGCTCTGTGCCAGGTACAGTGCTGGGCAAAAAAGGAGACAAAGGATCAACTTACAATCCACCAGGGATGCAAATGCTGTTTTTTAAGCAGTCCAGGGCTATCACCTTCTCTCAAAAGTGTAAACAAGAGAGCACTTTTGTAAAGTGGGTCTCTGAAAGGCATAGATGGTGTGTGTGTGTGTGTGTGTGTGTGTGTGTGTGTGTGTGTGTGTGTGTGTGTGTGTGTGTGTTGGAGGGAGGACAGGGAAGTGGAAAGCTTGGATAAATTACTGGGTGTCTACTGGTTTTTATTTGTAAAGATTAAATGAAACAATTGATGTGAATTTAGCCTGGTTAACCCTGTGACCTTTTTTTTACTGGGCTCACATGGTTCAACAAATTACATAGACCCTCTTTCAGCTATTTATTAGGTGCAAGCTGATGAGAAAAGAAGTGAGGTGGACTTAGTATGTGATACATTCTTGTCAAGTGAAGGTCTGTGGGACATCACCATACTCTTAAAGTAATGAGAAAACTGTAGCCAACCTTTACTGACTATTATTATGGCTCTGGCATAATTCTTAGCACTTACATGTATCCGTGCATTTAATCTTCATAAGCTAGGAATACAGACTTCTCTGTAGCTCAAAAGGTAAAGAATCTGCTTGCAATGCAGGAGACCAGGGTTTGATCCCTGGGTTGGGAAGTTCCTTTGGAGAAGGGGATGGCACTCTACACCAGTATTCTTGCCTGGAAAATTCCATGGACAGAGAAGCCTGGCAGGCTACATTCCGTGGGGTCACAAAGAGTTGGACATGACTGATCAACTAAGACACACATAACACTTTACAACATTTTAAGTGAGTTAGTATATATAAAGTATTTAAGATACTGTATTGGCTATGATTATGGTAAATATGGCAGTCTCTATTTGATAGATAGCAAACCAAGGAATTGAAAAGTTAAATACCTTGCCCAGTGTAACACAGGTAATAAGTGGCAGAGCAGAGGTATCATCTGGCCCACAGTTGTAGAAACATGCTGGGCTTGAAAACAAACTAAAGAAAAAAATGAAAAAATGAAATCAACACTATAGCAGTTCATACCATATCTTACTCACTTTGAAAGGTAATTGCATTAAAATGTTATCATCTGTCAAGTTAAATTAATTTTAATTGTAAGTGATTTTGTAGTTTTGTGTGCAAGTGGCTCAGGGGTGAAGAATCTGCCTGCCAAGCAAAAGACAGTGGATTTAATACCTGGGTTGGGAAGATCCCCTGGAGAAGGAAGAAGCAACCCACTCCAGTATTCTTGCCTGGGAAATCCCATGGACTGAGGAGCCTGGTGGGTTACAGTCCATGGGGTCCCAAAGAGTTGGACGTGACTTAGCAACTAAACAACAATTTGTAAAATAATTGTTGGCTTATAGTCGAACAAAGGTCATAAACAGAGCTTATATTTGTACTCATAAGAAGCTTTTTTTTTTTAAGAAGTGAGTACAGTTCTGGTATTTCCCCCCCTTTTGGTACGTTTCTCGACTTAGAGAAGCACTGGATTAGTCAGTACTAGTCTGTGAAATTAACAATAAATTTCTAGCCAAGCGTGACCTGTCACATTGGCCAGTCTGAAATAAGCTCAGCAAAGTTTTGAATGTCTCCATTCTGCTAATCACTGCCCTCCAGAAGTTAAGCAGATTGTAAGGGGAATTATAGCCCAGAGAATACCACATATGGCACTGGACACTTTAAGAACAATTTCTTCTTTTGAGTGAATTCATATGCTAGCTACTCTACAGGTTGTTTATCTGTTGGAATGCCAAGAAGAAGTTCCAGATGAAACTGAGAAGCTGTTTCTCACGTATCTATTTAAATTATAGTCACTGACAGCATCCATTTCACAACATTTCAGAAGAGAAATGAAATCACTGAAGCACAGTTTAGTGGCTTATATTACTTGTAGATTGAGCCATTCTTCCAAGTTCTGATATCTTTTTCACTAAACACTAAGGAAGCACTGTTTCAAAATAAATGAAACCTCCTTTAAGAATATAAACCAGAAGGTCTTTCATTACTTATCTTGTTTAGTACTTGAAATCCCTGGAGTCAGTGTTGCTGATTTCACAAGAAAGTAATGTACTTTCTTTTCTTTTTCTCTTTTTCCATTATTTGTGTTAAAGGAACTATGAAACAGGCTTGAACAATAAGGTTTATTCTACCAGTCTTACTGGAGTATAATTTAATTATGATAAATGATGCATATTTAAAATGCACATTTTTTAAAAGAGAGTTTTGACATAAGTATACATCCACGAAGGCTTCACTGCAATCCACACGATGACCAGTTGCATTACCCCCAAAGATTCTACATACCTTTTGTAATTTGCCACTCCCTCCAACCCTGTCTCTTGGCAACCACCGATAGGTATCTGTCACTATTGGTTAAATTTATTTATTCTAGAATTTTATAAAAGTGGAATTATAAAATAAGTAGAGTAAATAATCCCCCCCCCTTTTCTTTTGCATGACTTTTTTCACTCAACATCATGATTTTGCGGTTCATCTGTACTGTACCAACAGTTTGTTTTTTATTTTCTTCTTTAATTCCCCGTGTATGGATATATCATTATGTGCTTATCTGGTCACACTTAGGGACATTTCAGTTGTTTTCAATTTGGGACTGTTAAAAGATCCTGCTCTAAGGTCCTGTGGAGTTAATACAGTTATTTCTAGTGCCTCTGGTATATAGAAAGAGTTCAGTTCAGTCGCTCAGTTGTGTCTGACTCTTTATGACCCCGTGGAGTGCAGCATGCCAGGCTTCCCTGTCCATCACCAACTCCCAGAGCTTGCTCAAATTCATGTCCATTGCGTTGGTGATGCCATCCAACCATCTCATCCTCTGTTGTGTCCCCTTCTCCTGCCGCCTTTAATCTTTCCCAGCATCAGAGTCCTTTCTAGTGAGTCTGTTCTTTGCATCAGGTGGCCAAAGTATTGGAGTTTCAGCTTCGGCATGAGTCCTTCCAATGAACATCCAGGACTGATCTCCTTTAGGATGGACTGGTTTGATCTTGCAGTCCAAGGGACTCTCAAGAGTCTTTCCCAACACTACAGTTCAGAAGCATCAATTCTTCAGCGCTCAGCTTTCTTTATACTCCAGCTCTTACATCTGTACATGACTACTGGAAAAACCATAGCTTTGACTAGGCGGAACTTTGTTGACAAAGTAATGTCTCTGCTTTTTAGTATGCTGTGTAGGTTGGTCATAGCTTTTCTTTTAAGGAGCAAGCATTTTTTAATTTCATGGCTGCAGTTACCATCTGCAGTGATTTGGGAGCCCCCCAAAATAAAGTCTTTCATCATTTCTGTTGTTTCCGGATCTATTTGCCATGAAGTGATGGGACCAGATGCCACAATCTTAATTTTCTGAATGTTGAGTTTTAAGTCACTTTTTTACTCTCCTCTTTCAATTTTGGGGCTTCCCTGGTGGCTCAGAGGTTAAAGCGTCTGCCTCTAATGCGGGAGACCTGGGTTCAGTCCCTGGGTCGGGAAGATCCCCTGGAGAAAGAAATGGCAACCCACTCCAGTATTCTTGCCTGGAGAATCCCATGGACAGAGGAGCCTGGTAGGCTACAGTCCACGGGGTCGCAAAGAGTCGGACACGACTGAGCGACTTCACCTTTCAATTTCATCAAGAGGCTCTTTAGTTCTTCTTCGCTTTCTGCCATAAGGGTGATGTCATCTGTGTACCTGAGGTTATTGATATTTCTCCTGGCAATCTTGATTCCAGTTTGTGCTTCACCCAGCCCAGAATTTCACATGATGTACTCTGCATAGAAGTTAAATAAGCAGGGTGACAATATACAGCCTTGGCGTACTCCTTTCCCTGTTTGGAACCAGTCTGTTCTTTGTCCAGTTCTAGGTGTTGCTTTTTGCCCTATATACAGATTTCTTGGGAGGCAGGTGAGATAGTCTAGTATTCCCATCTTTAAGAATTTTCCATGGTTTGTTGTGTTCTACACAGTCAAAGGCTTTGGCATAATCAATAAAGCACAAGTAGATGTTTTTCTAGAACTCTCTTGCTTCTTTGATGAGCCAACGTTTGTTGGCAATTTGAAAAAGATTCAGGTCTCCTAATAATCAATTATAGCATAGAGTTCAAAAACAAATTTAAATTCAAATACATAGAAACCGTTAACTATATGACTGGGCAGGTTTTACAACCTCTGTGGGTTTCCTTGTGTTCATTTACAAAACAGCTCTTTTAGATTCTTTTTTTTTTTAATGCAGTGATTCATAATCCTAACTTAAGGACATTTGGTTACAAAGTCTAAAAATAGATACGAGTAGAAGAATTTAGAAACTTTACACTTAAACAGAGTCAGTATTTCAAAATGCATATTGTAATTAAAAGTCTATTTAAAAATACATTTATAACTACGTATCTATGATTAAATCTGTATCCATGTATTATTTTAAAATCCAGACACTTTATTTTATACATGGTTTTACTTACACATAAATGTTACAGCAACTAACAAGCCAAATAGTTTTTTTTAAATACTTAACTTTGGTATAGATTCCTCGCAAAAAGACATTCCTTTTGGGAAGTGACGTGAAAGTCCTTCAGTCATGTCTAACTCTTCCAGGCCAAAATACTGGAGGGGGTAGCCTTTCCCTTCCCTAGGGGATCGCCCCAACCCAGGGATCTAACCCAGGTCTCCCACATTGCAGGTGGATTCTTTACCAGCTGAGCCACCAGGGAAGCCTAAAACTCACACATATCCAGATCCCGTGAGTGTCTGATGGATTGCTGGGAACAGAAATATCATATTTGTTTCTCCCTTTTTGTTTGTTTTGGCTATTTCTTGTGCGCAGTGAGACCAGTAGTCCCAAACTAGAAATTAGGAGTGTCACAATAAATTTTATTATGCTGCTCTAAATACATATAACAGTGCATCTAGTGTGCACTGAACTTGTACTCTGCCCTACACCAAGACAAGCCCTTAGTCCTAAGAGCTGTATGGGATGGATGTTATTATTTCTGCTTCACCGATGGGAACACTGAGGGTTTTATAGGACTTGTTCATTTTTAGAGTGATGCTAAAAGGTCTCTGGTGTGGTGTAAGAGAGGGCAGTAACAGTGAGACTGTCACACTTACCTCATCTTTTTTCTGCTAAAAGGCTGGTCCATCCAGATAAGTTATCAATCCCACCATAATGGAGCAGGTTAGGCTGTGTTTTCTTCTCTGGAGTAATTTGGAGAAAGTCTCAACAAGGGAACCAAATCATTAATATTATTTTCATTATTATAGGTCTGTTCATTTTTGTCTCCAGTGAAATGTCTCATTTTCTATCCCCCTTTTAGTACCACATTTCTTCATCTTAAGAGTTTGTTAACTGAGATTTAACACATTTCTTTCCTGAGGAAAGCAAGTTATCTTTTAAACTTAATTGCAGAATATTGTTTGAGAGTCTCCTATATGCACAGTGAGGAATGGCCAAAAAAAAATCCTTCTGCCTTAACCATGCGTTTCCCATTTCCATGCTGTTGTAGACTTGTACAGTTTCCCACTAATGTCATTAAATTAGGAACACCAAATTAGAAATCATTGCAAGTTTCTCTTCTTAGGGGTATTGTGCTCATGTGTTTTCCAAAATCTGTTTTCATTCTCTGGATTCCCAAACTGTTTTAGAAAAATTTTCTAACCGTGGTCCCTGCATTTCAAAAGACTAACTGGTATTCCATGGCATTTGAGTGAATGCCTCATCTTTTTTTTTTTTTTGTAATTGCCCTGTGACTGGACAGATTCAACATGTATTGTTAGCCCTTGGGCTCAACTTTTATAGAATTATCGGCCTGTTCCCTAACATGAGCCAAGTGTTTATGATTGTAATTCCCATCTTCCCCATAACATATAGCAGGCTTTGGCATGAGCACAGTCCCTATAGTATTCTCCCTTTATTGCATAAACATCTCTTGGTTGGATGAAAAGTAACTTCAGTTATTCCTAAGTGGATAATGAGGTTAAACTGAAGCATCTTCCTCAAGTGAAATTGGGATGCTGGAGTTTGTTCAAATTCCTTCCCAAAGATGTTTGAGTCTCTGGTGAGAAACCATGGGTACGGATAAGCTTCTGTACAGAACGTGCTTGCATGATTGAAGCCTTTCCCCTCTCTCTCTGTAGCTGTAGCCATTCAATCAGTGATACCAACTGCCCCGCAGATGGACTGCAGGATCAGACAAACGAACTATTGACAGAATAGCTGTCGTAGTCCGGGGCCCCCCAGCCGAGCTGTTGCAGCATCAGTCTAGGAGGCATTTCTGTGTCTCCCCTCTGTTGGTGAGGAGCACTCAGATTATGTGCGTAAGATGCAGATCAGGTTGAAAGAAGTGGGCTAAACTCGATTCTGCTTTCTACCTTCAACTCTGGAAGAATGGCAGAGTTTAGCATATTCTTGAACTATAATTCTAAATTTAAAAAGAAGAAATAATTCCTCATTGAGAATGCTTCAAATCTTCTATGTCCTTTCAGAAGAGAGGCTAGCTCATCCTTTCTCCCTGAGAACGTGCAATTTCATTATCCTATTCCCCTTCACACTAGACATTTTTTGGCAGAACATGTGGTTGGCTTCTACTAATGATGGTAATAGCAACATTTTCTCCTTTGACTGCTTGCTTCTGTCAGTATGTCTTATAGACAGCTGGAAAACCTGACAGTTGTGGCCCAATTACAGCTTATTTACAAATTTGCAGAAACTGACCTTTAGTTTTATATCAGATGACTTTCAGTATGAGAGTCTGAATCCTGGCCATAATGGCACTTTTATATAGTACCAGGCTTTAAAGATAACGTTTACCTCAGCATTTCCAAACCAAGAATTCTATTACAAGCATGCCATTAATTCACAGGGCCTAGTGGTGACAAGGTATATAAATACTGACTGTATTTTGAACCCCAGTTATTACATTGACTGCAGTTTAAGCTTTAGATGGTGGGTTGGATTAGATGCCCTTTAAGATTTGTTTCAGTATTAAAAGTCTTAGGCCTTGTGGTTTTTGTATTACTGCCAAAAGGAAAATGCAGCCAATTTAATATACTCTGAGGCCAGTGGAAGTAAAAGCAAGATGGAGCTATTTTAGTCTCTGTGAATCTGTTCTTGGGAATAATTACTTTGTGGAAGAAATACTGTGTGATTGATGTTTTATTTCTTAACAACCTAACCTGACTCATCTTAGTTTCACAGATAATCCTTTAAAGTTTGTTTCCTTGGTGTTAGATTCTTTTCTAAGGATAAATAAACTTTGCATTTTCTTTCTTTTTTTAAGGTACTATCCAAGAAGCTGGAACATTGTTAGGCAGCAAGAATGTTCGTGTCAACTGCTTGGATGAGGTAAAATTTTAAATGTTTAATAAGATGTTTTACTTCCTATGAGAATAGATAATGTATAAAATCTAATAATAAGAGTTGTTTTCTAGCATTTGTCCTCAAGTTATATTAAGTTTTAAAGCAAATATCAGCAAGACAGGTTGCAAAAGACAAATAGCATGTAAAAAATGTTTAATTTTACTGGTAATCAAATAAGTGACAATTAAACCAATACTCTATCATTTCTTATGAAGTATGGGAAACACTGAACTTATATATGCTAATGGATTAGATATAAATTGGCATCACATTCTGGAAAAAAATTTTAGAATATTTCTCATTTTTAAACATACATACCTTTGATCCAGCAAGTCTCCTTCTAGGGAAGGTTAACTGAACCTAAACTCTACATTATAGAACAGTTGCTATCCAAAATAACTTTCTGAGATGATGGTAATTTCTCTTCCAAGCTGTCCAGAATGGCAGCCATTAGCTCTGTGTGGCTAGTAGCTACACAACTATGCAGGGCAGTTCTAGTACTATAGACAGTTAACTGAATTTCTGTTTCTCATGCAGAAAAGGAAGTGTTTTGTTAACCCTTTACCCACACATGGATAGCAAAATTAATATCAGAGAAAATAAAGCTAAAGTGACAAACAAAAAAGAAAAAAGATGAAGACTCTTTGCTATAGATCATTAAGAATCCTCCAAGAACATGACAGCCTTAAGCCTTCACTAATAAGCCTTTAAGCTTTGAGGTTCATAAGATGGAAATCAAAGGAGAAAATTTGTAAGACCGCAAAAGCATCTTCTGGTTAAGTAGAAGTATTCAAGGGTTGGAAAATTGGATAACCTAACAGGAGAAGGCAATGGCACCCCACTCCAGTACTCTTGCCTGGAAAATCCCATGGACAAAGGAGCCTGGTGGGCTGTAGTCCATGGGGTCACTAAGAGTCGAACATGACTAAGTGACTTCACTTTCACTTTTCACTTTCACACATTCGAGAAGGAAATGGCAACCCACTGCAGTGTTTTTGCCTGGAGAATCCCAGGGACGGCGGAGCCTGTGGGCTGCCGTCTGTGGGGTTCCACAGAGTCGGACACAACTGAAACCACTTAGCAGCAGCAGCAGCAAGTCTCTGCACTGTGTATAAGACAGAAATAGTACATCTCCATTTTACATGGAACACCGATAAAAATTTGCCCGTGAATGATACTAATTTGTACAGGAAAATTTTAGCTAATTTTGAACAAGGTCACCAAATGTAATATAATACTGAAAATAAAATTTTGACTCAAATAATAAAACATATAACCTGAATGCTTGCTAAAATTCTGAATAATTCTTGGCTAAAGGAAGAAATAGAAGTAGAAATTACCTACTATTTACAGCTGAAAGCACAATATTTATCAAAAGCTACTGTTGATCAAAAACTGGTGTCATGTGGCCAAAATCATATTCAGAGGAAATTTTGTAGCATTTATTATTGTACTTTAAATCTTTGTGGTGTTCTGAGCTTTCAGCTCATGAAATTAGATGAAAAATAGTATACTCAGAAAATATAGGAAATGAATTAAGAAAAATAAAATAGAAATAAAAAATTTTTAAAGTCATTAAACATAAGCAACAAAAGAAAAAACAAAAATGAAAACCTTTGTACTTCAAACCACACCATCCAAAAAAGTAAAAAGAAAACCCACAGAATGGTTTTACAGATCCTATCCGGTAAGGGATTTTTAACTGAAATGTGTTAAGAACCCCTACAACTCAATAATAAAAATTACAAATCACCTGATTTAAAAATGAGCAAAGGATCTGCATAGACATTGCTCCAAAGAAAACATACAAATGGCCCATATGCACATGAAAAAAAGGCTCAAAATAAGCTGCCAGGGGAATGCAAATCAAAACGGCAGTGAGAGGCAACTTTATACCCACTAGGATGGTGAAAATAAAAGAGATGATTACAAGTATTGGTGAGGATGTGGAGAAACTGGAACCCTCATGCTTTGCTGGTAGGAATGTAAAATGGTGCAGCTGCTCTTTAAAATGGGTTCACAGTTCCTCAGATGGTTAAACATAAGAGTTACCATATGACACAACAATCCTAGGTATATAACTAAGAAAAATAAAACATATGGCAATATAAAAATTTTGAACATGAATGTTTATAGCAGCATTATTTGTAACAGCCAGAGCACCAAAGATAGAAACAGTTCAAAACATCCATCAACTGATAAGTGGATAAACACAGTCTGGTATATCTATGCAGTGGAGTATTACTCAGTTATAAAAAGGAAAGACATCCTGGTGCATGCTACAAGACGGTGAATGTCAGGTATAATTCTGCCAAGTAAAAGAACCCAATCAAACAAGACTGTGAATCTTATATGATTCCATTTATAGGAGAATTCAGAAATGATCAAGTCCAGGATACAGAAAGCAGATTCATGATTGACTAGGGCTGGGTGATGGGATTGGGTGGGGGCCAATGGGAACAACTGTCAATGGGCATGGTGTTTCTTTTGGGTATGACAAAAGTGCTCTAAAATTGATTGTGGTGATAGTTGTACCACTCTGAAAATACTAAACATTATTTAACTGTAACATTGCATGGGTAAATCATATCCAATGAAACTTAACAAAGAAAAGATAAAACAAAGTTTTCAATTTAAGATCCCCTATGCCCCCAAAACAGACAATTAGAAAAGTAGAAGCAAGAAAATTATGTGTATAAACATCAAGGAAGTAAGTGAGAGCATAACTGCAGTGAGAAAAAAAATTGTCATAACTTTTTTGTTTAAGCTAATTCATTTGAAAACTATATGAAAGTAGTGATTTTGTAGAAACATTAAAATGAACATATTCATCTCATATAGAAGTATAAAAATGGAAAATAAGATTTGTGTAAATGTTTTTAACTGCCAACTACCTTTTAAAGCTACAGACCTGAGTAAGTTTTACAAAATGTTCAAGGACCATTTAATTCTCGTTTTACACAGATTGTACCATTAATTCATAAAAATACGGGCAGGTGCCCAACTCATTTTGATAAAATAATCTTAATGCTGATGCCAAAATAGGAAGAAGCCCAAGCAAACTGGGCTCAATGCACTTTGTAAATAAGGATTCAGAAACACTATAGAAAATACTAGCAACTTTATACAGCGGTGTATCAAAAGAATAATAAGACTTAACAAAGTAAGGTTTCTTCAAGAATGACAGGATGATTCAGTTTAGAAAATCTATGTAAATCACTATTTTACAAAGTAAAAGAGAAATATATAGATCATCTCAATAGATATTATAATGTATTTTATAACATTTAGCTACTGAGGGTAAAAACTCTTTAACAGATGAAGGTAGGATGGCTCTTCTGTAGCTTAATAAAAGAATAAGGTTCTGGAAACCCTCCACAAGCACTGGCATCCTATTTAATGTTTAAAACATTAGACACACTCCTATACTATACTATCCTGTATATGTTTAAACCTGGAGAAGGAAGTGGCAGCCCACTCCAGTATTCTTGTCTGGAGAATTCCGTGGACAGAAGAGCCTGGTGGGCCACCCTCCATGGGGTCACAAAGAGTCGGACACGACTGAGTGAGCAACACACACTAGGAGCTCTAGGATCGAGACCAAGAGGTCCTGGACGTCTGTGAGTGAGCGGCACACAGATTTGGCCTCCTAGGTGTTCCTTGAACACAGAACACCGAAGAGTTTTCCTCTTGCAGTCTCTTTACTGGAGCATTCTTGTCTGTTTAGTTGCTGAATTGTGTCCAGCTCTTTGCAACCCCATGGACTGTAGTGCACCAGGCTCCTTTATCCATGGGATTTCCAAGCAAGAATACTGGAGTGTGTTGCCATTTCCTTCTCCAGGGGATCTTCCTGACCCAGGAATCAAACCTGCATCTCCTGCCCTGGCAGGAGGATTCTTTACCACTGAACCACTCGGGGAGCCTATTCTTCTTCTAGTTATTCAGTATTTACATCCTTCCTCCAGGACTTTGTTCAAAATGCCACCTTGTCAGAGGCCTATTTTTTGACTGTCCTTTTAAAAATAATATCCTCCTCTAACCGTCTGGCATTCCCTTTCCTGCTTATGCAATGTCGTCTCCCTGTAACGCTTATTATCACCATCTGCCTTGTCACCCCTACTAAAATTTAAGTGCCCTGGACTTAGACTTCAGGGGCTTGGGCTTTGTTCATCGCTACCCACAGTGCATAGGTTTGTCTGACACAGCTTAGGCACTCGGTAAATATTTGCTGAATGAATGCTTTTTTTAATGATAATAGAATTATAACTTAGTAGACTAATATTGATGAATTCTTTAAGAGTTACTAGAGAGACACTTTAATTGTTTTTAATGTCATCATATCTAAAGTTTTTAAAACTATTCCCTTATAATTTTCCCATTACTACTGCCAAGAAACTTCGAGTACTCCTACTAAGTTGCCTCTTGTACAACCTCCCAATAATTCTCACGTCAACATAACCTCTGATAATATTGACTATGTTCATAAGAAGAGTCTAGAATCATTAAAAGCAATTCAAATTATGTTAGTATTCTAAAATTTGCCAAAAGTGAGATTATATATTTTAGAGAGGCTTTCACCCAAAACAACTGAAATTCCAGCACTCAGAGATTCTCTCCTGGGTTCTGAGAAAATTTACTTACAGGAAACAGCTCACTTATTTATCCACCAAGTGGTTTTAGATACTTAACATATGAGGTTGGATATTCATTGGATATGGACAAAACATGTGGAGACTAAACAGTGTGGCCTAGTGTAAATACTACTGATCATTTCTCCACATTCATATAATCATATATATGACCAAATCATATATATGATTGAAATGTAAATGTGATTTTGAGGATCATTGTTTTAAAAATGAGGACACGTTAATGTACATTTCCTGCATCTTGTTGTTCTCATTGGCAGTAGTAATTCGTGAAAATTTCTTCAATTCAGTAGATACAGATGAATTCAAACAGTACCTAATAATATTCCATGCTATAGATATACCATATTNGTTTTAAAAATGAGGACACGTTAATGTACATTTCCTGCATCTTGTTGTTCTCATTGGCAGTAGTAATTCGTGAAAATTTCTTCAATTCAGTAGATACAGATGAATTCAAACAGTACCTAATAATATTCCATGCTATAGATATACCATATTCAACTTTCCCCTTGATATGTATTCTATTTATTTTAAGGTTTTTCCTTACTTTTTTCTTTCTTTTGTAGTGCATTTGTATCTCTTTGTTCCATTTGTTTCTTCAAGAGCTATGTGTAGGCGAGATGAGAGCTCTGATAAATTTAGTTTCAGTCTTGCCCTGGCCATTTTATTAGTTAAGTGAAGTTGAACAATTCTTCTCTGAATCTGTTTGCTAATCTGTTGAAAAGCTGAGGTAATGAAACTATCTTTTTTCTTTAAAAAATTAAAAAAAAATTTTAATATAAATTTATTTTAATTGGAAGCTAATCGCTTTACAATATTGTATTGGTTTTGCCATGCATTGACATGAATCCGCCATGGGTGTACACGTGTTCCCCATCCTGAACCCCCCTCCCATCTTCCTCCCTGTCCCATCCCTCTCGGTCATCCCAGTGCACCAGCCCTGAGCATCCTGTATCCTGCATCGAACCTGGGCTGGCGATTGGTTTCACATATGATAATAAACATGTTTCAATGCCATTCTCCCAAATCATCCCACCCTCACCCTCTCCCACAGAGTCCAAAAGACTGTTCTAGACATCTATGTCTCTTTTGCTGGCTCACATACAGGGTTATCGTTACCATCTTTCTAAATTCCATGTATATGCGTTAATATACTGTATTGGTGTTTTTCTTTCTGGCTTACTTCACTCTGTATGATAGGCTCCAGTGAAACTATCTTTTTTCCTCAACAGTTTATAGAAGATCCAAGTGGGAAGTGAGTATAAAAATGTAGATTATAAAGGTGGTTTTATTAATTCATTTTATTTTGTGTTTAACTTAATTGCACAAATTGTTCATAGGTGGGGGAAAGGTAAATAAGTAAAATTAATATTTTTTTCCCTTTCTGTTAAAGAATGGAATGACTCCTCTAATGCATGCTGCATATAAAGGAAAACTTGATATGTGCAAATTACTTTTACGACATGGAGCTGATGTAAATTGTCATCAACATGAACATGGGTACACAGCCCTCATGTTTGCTGCACTTTCTGGTGAAGTTTTAGCATTTATTCTAATACATTAATAATAGTCCCCTGTACAAATTTCTTATAAGTATATGTATATTTTTTTATTAAGTGTGTTTTTGTTGTAGTAATTTTAAGATCATGTCTTATGGAAAGACATGATGGGAATTGGTTTTGAAAAGGTACAATGTATGAAATATGTTATATAGTTAATTTTGTGATGTTTCTTTATTTATTTAAATCACCTGATTCTGTTGATGGTATGCTTTATTTAGAGTCATGAAGCTTGATCTGTTATTCTTAGAAGTTAGTTCCTTTGATGTTCTATAGTTTTATATTTTGAAGTAACACTGAAGCTTCTTTGTTGTTCTGTTGGCACAATAGCTGCTATGATAGAGCAATTTGCCTCACTGACATTTCTGTATGAAATAGGGTGATCTGTTTAGAAACTTACTCTGATTCATGTTTCTTATAATTTGTGAATGAAGACAACTTGGGAAGTATCTAAAATTAAATGGAATTATCTGCAGTTGTTACAGTTTTTAAGAAAATATGTAGCATAATATTATCATGCTTTGAAAGCAGTAATCTGTAGTTTTTTAATCCTAGAACTAGAAGGCATTTCTAAGCATAACATAAAATATAGGCTTCAAAAAGGGCAACAGTGCCTAATTTGCTTACGTAAAATCTTAATTTTTCCATATGTAGAAAATACTCTACATTTAATTTAAAATTTAAACAATATGGAAAATAGTTATTACATGTCTTAAAGACTGTTCAGTTCAGTTCAGTCACTCAGTCATGTCCCACTCTTTGTGATCCCATGGACTGCAGCATGCCAGGCTTCCCTGTCCGTCACCAACTCCCGGAGCTTACTCAAATTCATGTCTATTGAGTTGGTGATGCCATCCAACCATCTCATCCTCTGTCGTCTCCTTCTCCTGCCTTCAATCTTTCCTAGCATCAGGGTCTTTTCCAGTGAGTCAGTTCTTTGCATCAAGTGGCCAAAATATTGGAGTTTTAGCTTCCATATCAGTCCTTCCAGTGAATATTCTTCAGGCCTGATTTCCTTTAGGATGGACTGGTTTGATCTCCTTGCAGTCCAAGGGACTCTCAAGAGTCTTCTCCAACACCACAATTCAAAAGCATCAATTATTCGGCACTCAACTTTCTTTATGGTCTTACTCTCACATCCATACGTGACTACTGAAAAAGCCACAGCTTTGACTAGATTGACCTTTGTTAGCAAAGTAATGTCTCTGCTTTTTAATATGCTACCTAGGTTGGTTATAGCTTTTCTTTCAAGGAGCAAGCATCTTTTAATTTCATGGCTTCAGTCACCATCTGCAGTGATTTTGGAGCCCAAAAAATAAAGTCTGACACTGTTTCCCCGTCCATTTGCCATGAACTGAGAACCAGATTCCATGATCTTCGTTTTCTGAAAGTTGAGCTTTAAACCAACTTTTTCACTCTCATCTTCTACTTTCATCAAGAGGCTTTTTAGTTCCTCTTCAGTTTCTGCCATAGGGTGGTGTCATCTGCATATCTGAGGTTATTGATATTTCTCCCGGCAATCTTGATTCCAGCTTGTGCTTCCTCCAGTCCAGCATTTCTCATGATGTACTCTGCGTAGAAGTTAAATAAGCAGGGTGACAATATACAGCCTTGACGTACTCTTTTCCCAATTTGGAACCATCTGTAGTTCCATGTCCACTTCTAACTGTTGCCTCTTGACCTACATACAGATTTCTCAGGAGGCAGGTCAGGTGGTCTGGTGTTTCCATCTCTTTAAGAATTTTCTACAGTTTGTTGTGATCCACAGAGTCAGAGGCTTTGGCATAGGGGATAAAGCAGAAGTAGACGTTTTTCTGGTATTCTCTTGCTTTTTCAATGAATCAGCGGATGTTGGCAATTTAATCTCTGGTTCCTCTGCCTTTTCTAAATCCAGCTTGAACATCTTAAGGGTGATATCATTATATACGTAGGGTTCTTATAAATCAATTGGAAAACAACAAATATGACAATAGACAATTAGAAAATTGAGCAGGAACAAAAGAAATACAGCTGACTAAAAAACTCAAAACTGCTCTCACGAACAATCAGAGAACATCAGATTAGGACAGCAAATGATAGTTTTTCCCTTACAGTATTGGCAGAGGTTAAAGAGGAGTGATAAAGCCCAGCACTGGCATGGGAACTTTTGTGCACTGTATTGGGAAGTGCATATGAGGCTAACTTGCTGGGAGGCTGCCTGGTAAAATGCATTTAAAATGTACATAACCTTTGATCCTACAGTGTTTTCCAGGAACTGTTCCTAAGGAAATTATAATTCATACTTGCACAAAGTAATGGAAAATGCTATTCACTGAGTGTAGTTTATAATAGCAAATGATCTGTAATGATTCCTATAGTCAAAGAATGCAAATAAAATAACTGTGAGTGTTTAAACAGGACAAAGCGTAGAAAGATAGGTCCTCAACCATCAACAGTTATCTCAGGGCCTCTAGGAGTAAGGGAGGGGATGAGTTAGTAGACATTAGTGAGGGCTTTGATTCGTTTTCTTTTTTCTGCCTTTGTTTTTGTTGTTATTTTGTTTTGACTTTATACTAAGCAAGGAAAAACATACTTTGTCTTGTTTTTTAAAAAAGTGATATTCAGTTCTGTGCCATTTTTGTACTACTTCAATGTTTTCTATTCTTTTCTAGAAAATAAGGTTGATTTTTCTGTGGGTTCTGTTGCATTTTACTTTTTACTGTAGTCATAAATATTTGGGGAAAAATGAAAACATCCACTAGATAGAAATCTGAAACTAGTTGGGGGAAAAAAGAGTATGGATTATTTAAAAGGCAGTATTTGAACTGGGCATTCCTTATTTTTAACAAATGTTTCGTTTTAACTCTAGGTAATAAAGACATCACGTGGGTAATGCTAGAAGCTGGTGCCGAAACAGATGTTGTCAACTCTGTAGGAAGAACAGCAGCTCAGATGGCAGCCTTTGTGGGTGAGTTTTTAGGCCAGTTTTATATTAGGCTATACCCCAAATTTCCCCCATGGGAAAAAAATGCCACTTTGCTTCTCAGAGTGTAAATACTGTCATGTGACCTTTTAAAAAAGCAAACGTTTACAGTTTTGTCTAACTTAATGAAACACCTAATGACATTTTGGAGAACATGAACAAGCTGTTTCTAATTTCCACTCTGAGATAGAGAGTGTGGTGAGGCCTTTCTGTTGCAGTCAAATGCTTGAATGCGAATAGTTTACTCCTCTAAGGAAGTAGTTAAACCTAGTATTTAAGAATAAGAACTGTGGAGTCAATGATCTGTGTTGAATTCTGTTTGTACCACCTAATAGGAAGTTACTTAATGATTCTGATCTTCAGTACAGTGGTTCAGTTCAGTTCAGTTGCACAGTCATGTCCAACTCTTTACAACTCCATGAATCGCAGCACTCCAGGCCTCCCTGTCCATCACCATCTCCCGGAGTTCACTCAAACTCACGTCCATCGAGTCGGTGTTGCCATCCAGCCATCTCATCCTTTGTCGTTCCCTTTTCCTCCTGCCNTGTTTTGAACTGTTTCTATCTTTGGTGCTCTGGCTGTTACAAATAATGCTGCTATAAACATTCATGTTCAAAATTTTTATATTGCCATATGTTTTATTTTTCTTAGTTATATACCTAGGATTGTTGTGTCATATGGTAACTCTTATGTTTAACCATCTGAGGAACTGTGAACCCATTTTAAAGAGCAGCTGCACCATTTTACATTCCTACCAGCAAAGCATGAGGGTTCCAGTTTCTCCACATCCTCACCAATACTTGTAATCATCTCTTTTATTTTCACCATCCTAGTGGGTATAAAGTTGCCTCTCACTGCCGTTTTGATTTGCATTCCCCTGGCAGCTTATTTTGAGCCTTTTTTTCATGTGCATATGGGCCATTTGTATGTTTTCTTTGGAGCAATGTCTATGCAGATCCTTTGCTCATTTTTAAATCAGGTGATTTGTAATTTTTATTATTGAGTTGTAGGGGTTCTTAACACATTTCAGTTAAAAATCCCTTACCGGATAGGATCTGTAAAACCATTCTGTGGGTTTTCTTTTTACTTTTTTGGATGGTGTGGTTTGAAGTACAAAGGTTTTCATTTTTGTTTTTTCTTTTGTTGCTTATGTTTAATGACTTTAAAAATTTTTTATTTCTATTTTATTTTTCTTAATTCATTTCCTATATTTTCTGAGTATACTATTTTTCATCTAATTTCATGAGCTGAAAGCTCAGAACACCACAAAGATTTAAAGTACAATAATAAATGCTACAAAATTTCCTCTGAATATGATTTTGGCCACATGACACCAGTTTTTGATCAACAGTAGCTTTTGATAAATATTGTGCTTTCAGCTGTAAATAGTAGGTAATTTCTACTTCTATTTCTTCCTTTAGCCAAGAATTATTCAGAATTTTAGCAAGCATTCAGGTTATATGTTTTATTATTTGAGTCAAAATTTTATTTTCAGTATTATATTACATTTGGTGACCTTGTTCAAAATTAGCTAAAATTTTCCTGTACAAATTAGTATCATTCACGGGCAAATTTTTATCGGTGTTCCATGTAAAATGGAGATGTACTATTTCTGTCTTATACACAGTGCAGAGACTTGCTGCTGCTGCTGCTAAGTGGTTTCAGTTGTGTCCGACTCTGTGGAACCCCACAGACGGCAGCCCACAGGCTCCGCCGTCCCTGGGATTCTCCAGGCAAAAACACTGCAGTGGGTTGCCATTTCCTTCTCGAATGTGTGAAAGTGAAAAGTGAAAGTGAAGTCACTTAGTCATGTTCGACTCTTAGTGACCCCATGGACTACAGCCCACCAGGCTCCTTTGTCCATGGGATTTTCCAGGCAAGAGTACTGGAGTGGGGTGCCATTGCCTTCTCCTGTTAGGTTATCCAATTTTCCAACCCTTGAATACTTCTACTTAACCAGAAGATGCTTTTGCTTACAAATTTTCTCCTTTGATTTCCATCTTATGAACCTCAAAGCTTAAAGGCTTATTAGTGAAGGCTTAAGGCTGTCATGTTCTTGGAGGATTCTTAATGATCTATAGCAAAGAGTCTTCATCTTTTTTCTTTTTTGTTTGTCACTTTAGCTTTATTTTCTCTGATATTAATTTTGCTATCCATGTGTGGGTAAAGGGTTAACAAAACACTTCCTTTTCTGCATGAGAAACAGAAATTCAGTTAACTGTCTATAGTACTAGAACTGCCCTGCATAGTTGTGTAGCTACTAGCCACACAGAGCTAATGGCTGCCATTCTGGACAGCTTGGAAGAGAAATTACCATCATCTCAGAAAGTTATTTTGGATAGCAACTGTTCTATAATGTAGAGTTTAGGTTCAGTTAACCTTCCCTAGAAGGAGACTTGCTGGATCAAAGGTATGTATGTTTAAAAATGAGAAATATTCTAAAATTTTTTTCCAGAATGTGATGCCAATTTATATCTAATCCATTAGCATATATAAGTCCAGTGTTTCCCATACTTCATAAGAAATGATAGAGTATTGGTTTAATTGTCACTTATTTGATTACCAGTAAAATTAAACATTTTTTACATGCTATTTGTCTTTTGCAACCTGTCTTGCTGATATTTGCTTTAAAACTTAATATAACTTGAGGACAAATGCTAGAAAACAACTCTTATTATTAGATTTTATACATTATCTATTCTCATAGGAAGTAAAACATCTTATTAAACATTTAAAATTTTACCTCATCCAAGCAGTTGACACGAACATTCTTGCTGCCTAACAATGTTCCAGCTTCTTGGATAGTACCTTAAAAAAAGAAAGAAAATGCAAAGTTTATTTATCCTTAGAAAAGAATCTAACACCAAGGAAACAAACTTTAAAGGATTATCTGTGAAACTAAGATGAGTCAGGTTAGGTTGTTAAGAAATAAAACATCGATCACACAGTATTTCTTCCACAAAGTAATTATTCCCAAGAACAGATTCACAGAGACTAAAATAGCTCCATCTTGCTTTTACTTCCACTGGCCTCAGAGTATATTAAATTGGCTGCATTTTCCTTTTGGCAGTAATACAAAAACCACAAGGCCTAAGACTTTTAATACTGAAACAAATCTTAAAGGGCATCTAATCCAACCCACCATCTAAAGCTTAAACTGCAGTCAATGTAATAACTGGGGTTCAAAATACAGTCAGTATTTATATACCTTGTCACCACTAGGCCCTGTGAATTAATGGCATGCTTGTAATAGAATTCTTGGTTTGGAAATGCTGAGGTAAACGTTATCTTTAAAGCCTGGTACTATATAAAAGCGCCATTATGGCCAGGATTCAGACTCTCATACTGAAAGTCATCTGATATAAAACTAAAGGTCAGTTTCTGCAAATTTGCAAATAAGCTGTAATTGGGCCACAACTGTCAGGTTTTCCAGCCGTCTATAAGACATACTGACAGAAGCAAGCAGTCAAAGGAGAAAATGTTGCTATTACCATCATTAGCAGAAGCCAACCACATGTTCTGCCAAAAAATGTCTAGTGTGAAGGGGAACAGGATAATGAAATTGCATGTTCTCAGGGAGAAAAGGATGAGCTAGCCTCTCTTCTGAAAGGACATAGAAGATTTGAAGCATTCTCAATGAGGAATTATTTCTTCTTTTTAAATTTAGAATTATAGTTCAAGAATATGCTAAACTCTGCCATTCTTCCAGAGTTGAAGGTAGAAAGCAGAATCGAGTTTAGCCCACTTCTTTCTACCTGATNTTTCCCCCTTAATTTTTACTTATTTATTTTTAATTTTTGGCTGCACTGGGTTTTCGTTGCTGCCAGGGCATCTCTGTAGTTGCAGCAATTTTCAACAAGCTCTCTGATGCACACCCTCTTTTCAGCGCCACTGCCATAGACATTCATTCTGTGCAGATATTCTGCAGATAATGGAGGCTCCTCTAGCTTCAGTGCAATGGGCTTCTCATTGTGGTGGCTTCTCTTGTCGTGGAACACAGGCTGTAGGGTGTGCGGGGTTCAGAGTTGTGGCACATGGGGGCCCTGGGCTCTGGAGCACAGGCTCATTATTTGCGGTGCACGGGCTTGGTTGCTCCGAGGCATGTGGGATCTTCCCAGCCCAGGGACTGAACCCATATCTCCTGCATTGGCAGGCAGATTTCTGTACTACTGGGCCACCAGGGAAACCCTGTCTCAGTCATGTTTATGAAAAGAATATTTGAACATGAACATGTAATTGTAAAGACAGTTAAGTACCAGTAATTCTCAAACTTTTAGTATGTTTCAGAATCACTTGTAATAATGCAGGTACATGGACCACATCCTTAGAGACTCTAATTTAGAAAGTATACATGGATCTGAATTTTGAACAAACTGATATAATTATCATTTCAGCACAACTGCCATAGACATTCATTCCTGATGAAATTATTAACTTATAACTAGTGTCTGAGGTTTTATTTTAATTCTTTTTTTTCTCACTGTTATATTATCTTCATTCCAAAAGAGAATTCTTAACTCTTGAACTAAAAAGAAACTTAGTAATTATTTGTTTTCAGGAGGAGTAAAGTGGTTTTGAAATGAGTGCAGTATAAAACAGTGTTCCAAGGTGGTTATTTGTTATGTATAACTGGTAAAATAAATATTCTTAGAAAGGAAAGCAAATAAAAATAAAAATATAAATCATGAAAATTTCCACATTTTTAGTTAAAAATAAAGAAGCAAATTTGAAAAACTCAGAAACAAGAACTGTGGTGAATAGGTATGATAGCTCCATACCCTGTAATTGCTCTAAGTAGATCTTAATAGTATTATCCCAGGCAGATAAATATTTAAATAGACTTAATAGCATTACCCCAGGCAGATAAATATTTGCCCTTATAATTTCCTCTGTTAAGAAATTGCATAAATCCTCTTTAGCAAGCCATTCTGGTTTTCAATATCTGTATAATTTTCATATTTTTGGTTTTCTTAATGACCTAATGCAACCACATGTATAGCTCTTTAATCTTAAGAATTTGGAGCATTTCAGTGATAAAGGTGATAATTTTTATCTATTAGAATTGTGGATCTACATCAAGTAAATAGTTTTAAATAGATAAGTTCTTTAAAACACTTAAGTTGCATTAAACTTTTAAGAATTATGATAAACATTTGTGATGTATCCTATAAATTGTCCCTTAGAATATGTATTATATATTGTCTTAATCCTCAGAAGGAAATTCCACTCTGAGTTCACTGACCTATATCTGAAATCTTTGTATGCTTACTGAATAATCTCAGTTGAAAAATACATTTATTCTAGAATAGAGCCAGATTTTTTCTTTCTGAACATCTGGATCCATGACTTACCTGCCATGTACTTGGTGCAGAAAAAGGTGTACTCAGAGAGGTGTACATGTCATAAAGTCTGTGCAGGCTTTCTCTCACCTTAATCATTTTGTCTCTTTTTCTGGAAGTGTCTTCTCTGTAGTCTGTCCATGGTGATTTCAGAGTTTTTTTTTTTTCTCCTCTTCTTACTTCTTGTAGGGTTCTGATCCCACTGCATTCTCTGTGCTTACCCAAGCCATCACTGGTCAGGTGGGTTTTGTGGATGTTGAATTTTGCACTACCTGTGGAGAAAAAGGAGCAAGTAAAAGATGCTCAGTGTGCAAAATGGTAAGAATGAAGTTAAGTTCATTGACATCTGGTTTAGATTTCATCGAAGTTGGTAACTGTTTTTTCATATTCTATAAATGTAATAGTTGGCATTTTTTCTAATACTAATATAATGGATATGAAGTATTGAATCTAATATTTTAAAATAATTTTGAAAAAGAACTATAGGATACATGTAGTTCTATTCCCTCTTCTGCAGCTCACATGTTGCCCAGCTTCTATGCTGACCACACCCAAAAAAGAGAGCATGAATGAGTGAATGGTTATGAGAAAACTTATTCACAGGGGGCTGAGACTGGTGCATATGTGAGAACCTACAACAGTTCGTAAATATGCAGGCTTAAATCTTCCCATGTTGACTTCAACTACTCTCTCTTCATCAGCTCTTCCTCGTAAAGCTCTCACTCCCTTCTCACTGTCACCA
>SJYW01038586.1:314152-330697 GCA_006410735.1 Raphicerus campestris
AAAAAAAAAAAAAAAAAGAATGTGGATTAAGAAGAAAGATTTCAAATGCAATGAAATACTCTCTCTATCCTTTCTTCCCTAATTTTGTTTTTGGAGATTTGCTATGAAAGAAAGGTAAAGCTCTAAAGGTAGTAGTCAGCTATCCTCCTCACACTTGGAAAACACTCTAGGCATGACACACAGATGGGGGTGGCCTTATATTGCTTGTTAGTAGGTGTATTAGTTGTTTCTAAGAGTGGGGATTTTCTATCCAGAGGTTCCTTTTCTACTACAGCATGGCTTATCCCCCTGCCCCCCACTAATCCAGTAGCATTCAGTTTGAGTATTAGCTTTTACATGAACTAAAAGAAAAACCAAATGACTAACCAATAGAACAGTCCAACTTATCATGCAGTTGTTGTGAGTCAGATCAGGTGTTGCAATGGTTTGCGTAATAAGCATCCTGACAGCCAAAAGAAGATATCACCCCCATTTTGAAAATCAGGAGGCTGAAGCAAAGTCTTGTCCCAAAACGTGTAATTACTAACAGAACTGTTGTTTAGACCCAGGAGAGTCTGATCCTGAAACTTGTTTCTTGCCTCTACACTGGGTGTTCTCCTAGTGGGAGTATGCATCAGAAGCACCTGAAAGGCTTGTTAAAACATAGCTTCCTGGGTACGTGCACCTGCAGCAGGTTACTAACTGATGCTGCTGCTGATCTGAGGGACTACCAGAACATGTCCTCCAGGTGTTTCTCCTATGGGATATATAGGGGATTGAGGAATATGTCAAATTGTACTCTGTGGAAGCAATCATACAAATCGAGGCATTCTATAATGTAACTGGCCTGGTCTCTTCAAAAAGTCATGGGAAAAAAATGGAGGCTATTTTAAATTAAAAGTGACTGAGATAGTTGGATGGCATCACCAACTCAATGGACATAGAATGAGCAAACTCCAGAAGAAGTGAAGGACGGGGAACCATGGCATGCTGCAGTCCATGGGGTCACAAAGAGTTGGACACAACTTATCAACTAAACAGCAATGAAGAACCACAACAACCAAACATAATTGTGAACCCTGACTGGATTCTGGTTTGAAAAAGCAGTTGTAGAGGTCATCTTGGAACAAGTGGGAAATTTGAATATGGATTATATATTAAATAACATATAAAAATTAAATATAAATAAGTTGTTTTTCTTAGGTGTGATTATGGTATTGTAGCTTTATAGAAGAATGTCCTTATTTTTTAAAGTTACAGGCCAAATTATTTTGGAAGGAAATTTCATTATATCTGCTACTGAAGCATTTAAATGGTTCATCAATACTTGATACTTTTGAGTTTACATAAGAAGTAAAGCCTCATAGATGATGGTGACTATGATAGAATATTAATTGTTGAATATACATGGGCATATATAAGTGTTTAATATATTTTCAACCATTTCTTTTGCAAAAACTTCATGATAAACAGTTGACCTTTCATCTTGATTTTGCCATTTTTTTCTTATCTTTCTCATTCTTTAATAATAATCTAGCTGGTTGCAGAATTCTTGGTTGACTGTTTATTTTCCTTAGCATTTTAAAAGTATTAGATCATTGTCTTCTGATTTCCATAACTGCAGTTGAGAAGTGTGTTGTAAATCTATAAATTATTCTTTTGTAGATAATATACAATTTTCAATATTAACCTCATTTTGCCTTTGGTGTGGATATTTGTTGCTGTTTTATGTCTTTTATGTTTTTGAATTAATTTTGTCTGGTGAATCTAAGGATTTGTAACATTTAACAAATTTGGAAAATTGCCAGCCATTACAATTTCAAACATTTCCTTCAGCCCAATTTCTCTATTTTTCCCTGTGGGATTACAACATTTATTACTAAATTTATATAGGAAGTAAACATTATTTCCAAATGTCTCCTTATCACCTGCTTCTTTTTCTATGTTGCATTCTGGGTAATTTCTTCAAAACTATTTTTCAATTTAATCTTTTTTCCCTTTGTTTCTAGAGAATCTATTTGGTTATTTTTCAAATATATGTTGTCTCATTGGCAAAATGTCACGAGGAAAAGGCTTTTTGTCTTTGCACCGTTTTTCATCCCCCCATGTGACACCTGATGGTACAGTAACCACTTGGCAACCGTGAAGCACATTAAGAATCACAGAATGAAAGATAGATGTATTCTCAAACACTGAAAACATCATTTAACTTTATACTAACCTTGGACACTCTGTTGTGTGAGTAAAGTAAAGCTCTATTTGCTTAAGTCACTGTAGTTGGATTTCTGTTACATACAAGAAAATTAAATTCCAACTAATGAATATATTACTGAAGATATTCAAGTTATACTTACATATGATCACATATGATCACAGTGTATGAGAGTACAACCAAATAACAATGTTTATTTCTGGATGGAGGAATTGCAATGATCTTTATTTATTTTTAATATTTTTCTATGTTATCAAAAACTTATAGCCTTAATTCATGAAATTGTCCAGAGTCATTGATAATAGTAGCAATTGCAGCTTATTCATTGAGCCCTTTATGCTGTGCTAGATACTGGGGTGTGGACTCCAATGTGTTATCCAATTGTTATCACATTATCTTATTTAATTTAATATACACAATTGATGATGAAGTGTGCATACTTAATTAGGCTAATAAAATTAGAAAATATTTCAGTACGTAAGTGCTAAGCTTACTGTAAATTGAAGTTATTATAACCAAATTAACCAAAAGCTTGTGGAGTTTTAATTTCTTTTTTTTTTTTCTTTCTTCAAAATACCTGAAGGTACTCTCTGCGCTGGTTTTTGCTTAAATGGTGATCGAGGATCCCATGAGGCATCTACTTTTCCTCTGAATGCTATTGATTGAACAATATGAGCCTTTTTATGGTTAAAAAGCGTAATCATTGACCTTCTTTCCTTTTCTGTAACTTCTGACAAATGCAAAAAAAAGTAACGTTATTGCATAGCATTATAAATAGATATGCAGAGTGAGTCAAAAAACAGAATTTCTGTCAAAAATGGATTTGTCCTAACTACATTATATGTGAACATCCTGTCATAATCAATTTGTAAAAACTCTACCAAGCTAATTCCTTCATCTTACGAGCTCAATAATGTTCCTCATGTCACAGGGCGCAGATCTATCTGATCTCATCCAGACATTCTAAGCATCACCATGGATGATGGAAATTACAGCTCTGCTACCTGTCTTCTTTCCCTCAAGGTTATGAGGAAGAAGAATAAACATAAAGCTTTAATATATCCTCATTAATAAGTCACTCAGTTACAAATGATTAAGAATGTTCACATCTCTGGAAAGGTAGGTAGGTAGGNAATTACAGCTCTGCTACCTGTCTTCTTTCCCTCAAGGTTATGAGGAAGAAGAATAAACATAAAGCTTTAATATATCCTCATTAATAAGTCACTCAGTTACAAATGATTAAGAATGTTCACATCTCTGGAAAGGTAGGTAGGTAGGTAGGCAAATAGCACTTATGGGTAAAACAGACCTCAAAAAATGTAAAATATAATGCAATGAAGTTGATTTTTTTTTTTTGGCTTATACAAATCAGACATAGTAGTTTGTCTGCAGTGTCTAAAAATATATCACAAAGAAGTTTATGATTGATTACATGTTTTAGTGTATATACATGCATACATACTTGCAGAATTTCAAAGAATATGACTTTTATTTATTTTTTAATATAAATTTATTTATTTTACTTGGAGGCTACTTTACAATGTTGTATTGGTTTTGCCACACATCAACATGAATCTGCCGTGGGTGTACACGTGTTCCCTATCCTAAACCCTCCTCCCACCTCCCTCCCCACACCATCCCTCTGGGTCATCCCAGTCCACCAACCCCAAGCATCCTCTGTCATGCATCGAACCTGGACTGGCGATTCATTTCACATATGAATATGACTTTTAGAAGTTAAATAGGCTAAGCCTTAAGAGATTTAGTCCAATTGTCTCATTTTTGAAATAAAAAAAAAAGAGTGCCAGGGGGTCAGTGAATGAGTATTCAATACTTAACTGGCAAAAAAATAAAAATTTTAAAAAGAATAAGGAAAAACATGTATTATTGACAAAGCTAGAATCAAAAGGAGACCTTTCTCCAGGCTCTGTTAGATGGTCTTTCTTATAAAGTGGTCAACAGACAAGCTCCTAAACTAGAGCAAATTTCATACAGCAAAACTTTCAAAAACAAATAATTGAAAACCTTTCATTTACAAAGACAGTCATTTTCAAAGATAAAAGATAACAGCATTTTAAACCACTGAGTTATAAGACTGACTCTCCAATATTTCTCTTCAAGAAGAAATGTTCTTACGATTTCGGTCAAGCAACTCGACTCCTGGAAGGTGGTAGATTATATACAGACGATACAGGTTATACTGGCATAAAGGGTTTTGGTAAAGAGCTGCAAAGAAAGAAGCCAAATTAAGATGTCAGATTTTGAAATCAGTTTCATTTAATACATTATATGAAAATCGCAAGATTAATATAAAACTTAAGTATTTGTGAAGCCCTGCTTCACAGACTTTTGGTTTCACCAAAACCTTACCTATTCATTGCAGGACTTACTTTTTCTGTTAAATTCATACATTTAACAAATACTTTTGGAATACTTACTATCTTTTAGGAACTGTGCTAGGTGCTGAGGATGTATCTGTGACCCAAATCTGCCACAAATGGGAAATTTTTTAACATGTCCATAAATTAATCAGTAAAGGAAGAACTTAATATCAGCTCGAGAGGGTTCTGGGAAGATGGAAAGAAGGAGGAGAAGGGGACAACAGAGGATGAGACCGTTGAATGGCATCATTGTCTCAATGGACGTGAGTCTGAGCAAACTCTGGGAGATGGTGATGGGCAGGGAAGCCTGGTGTGCTGCAGTCCGTGGTGTTGCAGAGTTGGACACGACTGAGCAACTGAACAACAAAAGAGGGTTCCTGCTGCTGGTCTTTATTAAAGGATTTGCTTATTTGGTTCTCTTCTTCCCCTCTCAAAGGTCACACTGATGTCTGTGAGGAGATGAGCTGAGATGTGGTACACCGTTTGAATAGAGTTTTCTTTCTTGGCTTCCCACCATTGTGCCTAGTTCAGAACATGTAAAGCCAGTTGCAGCTTCAGGTCTCAGCAGGAGTAGAGGTGAACAGATGCTGGTTTTGCACCCTGCGTACCTCTGGCCAGGCACAGGGGATTTGGATTTCCTTGTGTGGAGGTGCTAGGATTCCTAAAAAGCCATGCTCACTATTACAGTTGCTGGAGGTGGGAGGCATGCTAATACAGAACTCCTGGCATTTCTCTCATGACATCCCTTAGGCATCAGAAGATTTTAAAAAATGCATCAACATTTTAAAAATCTTCAACTGGAAGTTGTATTTTATTTTCCACAGAAAAGGTAGAGTATTTTCCCTCTCCTTCTTTAGATAATATTAAGCAGGGTTATTTCAATACAGTCTTTTATAATTTTCACTTGGATATTTTTAGCTATTGGATTCTGTCTACATGGAATTTCTAGAAAATATTTCTGGAAAATATACCTAGTGAGGAGAACCACTAGATGGCAGTAACAGAAAGAGCTCCAGCTTTTGTACAAATATCACTCAACAAAATAAGGCTCATTTAATGTACATTTAGCTGTAGCATTTGACTATTTATAGAATACTAAGTTTGATAAAAGCATGAAAGTATCAAGCACTGGAAACCCAGGAAAAAACTGATTAATATTTATAAAGAAGAGTTTGCAACATAAAGAAGACAGGGGCAGAGGGCATGCTTGAAAAACAAACTGTTTAGATAAAAACTGAAGAAGCTAATTATCTGCATGCTTTTTTCTGCAGGAAATAAAACATTCTGATACTTGTTGTATAAACACTAACTTTTCCGGCTAATAAAATCGTTATATATAGCTATTCCCTGTGGAAAACATGAGCTTTAGAGGGACTTAAAGCAGGCAATGGAAGACACCTGGTGAATAATAAACAAAAGTTATAAGAGGAAAGGCATAAAAGAAAATGTAGAGCCAGGGGCAACAAGAAAATTTAAAAGAAAGGAAATGTGTATGGATTGGGGGAAGCTAGAGGAAAAATAAAATGGATATTTTTCAAGATTTCTTAAGTGACAAAACTGGTTTGAATTTTAATCTTAAAAGAAGGAATTTAATGTAACAAAATAATTATAACTACAGGATGGGGACTAGAACAGATGTATATTAAACCAGTAATAAGGACAGATTTTAAAAGATCCACAGCGATCATGCATTGTAGTTTGAGCCAGAAAAAGAAGAAAAACGATCACCTTCAAGAATATAAAAGCAAAGCACTGTTGTTTTTAATGAGAGTTTAGGAGGAAGAGAAACTCACAGGCACTTTTGTGCATAAAGCTGCCCTGTGGTTACTGTCTTGGAGAATCACATGGGACACCTCATGACCCTGTCCTACACTGTAGCAGCTAGGAGCAGAGTCTGCCTTTGCATGCGATGTTAGTGGAAGATCCACAGCATCTTACAATGACGTTGACTTTGGGGATACCCTTCATAGTCTGTTTTCCCTCTGAGAACATTACTATTTAATTCCTTCTCTTGGTTTTCTTCCTAGTGCTTGGTTAACTAACTTCTTTATGTATTGTAATACTTCTGGCTTTTGCTAAACAAATCACCAAATTTGGGTTTACTATTATTATTTATTAAAAAGTTGTCATAATAGTAAAAACTCATGCTTAGTGTGATTCAACATTCATCTCATCATAAAATCTAAGTGATAGCAAGTCAGAAAACTGGGCTATTAGTCTCTAAGTTAACTTTTAAAAATAGAATTAAATAATTTTAAATTATTCTGTTTTTATTATTCATTTTTTTTCTTACTCAAATTTTAGAAGGAAGCAATCTTATTTTTAATTCTTTTTTCCCCTCCATACTATCAAGCATTTAATATTTTGGATTTATGACTTTTGGACTGATGCTACTAAAATTACCATAAAGTTTCTAAGATATGATATCAATTTTCTGTGTCTGAAAGTTCTGAAAGCCTTCTATGATGTATGGGTACATTCTTTCAGGAACTATGAAGTGAAATCGCTTACACTTTCACTTTCAATAGGTTAATACTATTTAATCCACCTTTCCTCTAGGCTACTTATAGAGTACACCTTGATGGCGCCAGCACTGTCTTGCTTATCTTAATTTGGGATTCTGAGTCTAAGCAATTTACATCTCCCAATAATATATCAAAATGTTTCTGCTACTTTACTGCACAAGCTTGATCTCCATGAGTCACATGTGTGAAGCTATTTATCGAAACAGAAGAGGAAAAAAAATTATCTAAATAATTAGCACCAGTTAATTTTTATTAACTTTTAAAGCAAAACTTAAAATCCCATTTAAATGAACCTGAATATTTTTAAGACCATCTTTGAAGAAAGTTGATGTAATTAATAATGTATCAGCATGTCCATTTTAATAGATGAGGAAATGATATAGAGAAGTTAAAAGCAGTTCCATCTGTGTCTGTACAGAGAAGCATGTGGAAGGAACCTTAGCTGTCAACAGTCAAACAGAGGTTCTGGCTCAGGGTTACTTACAAGATCAGAATCTCCACTGTTATCATTTCATTTTAACTAAAATCTCTGGGCCACAGCTTGTCCTGAATATGGAAGTGATACCTGATTTTTGAAAGACAAACTTGAACTAAACCAGGGGTTAAGAGAGTGAGGGATGCTCTTTAAGGATAAACAGCAATAAAAGATCCAGCTGGCTTTTTAACAGAGTGGACTGTTCTATTGCATTGTATGGGAGAAGTAGTTCTAACATTGATGGGCATTTCGGGGTAAAGGGTCTCAGATAAAGTAACCATTGAGGGACTTCCCTGGTGGTCTAATGGTTAAGAATTTGCTTTGCAATGCAGGGGCCATAGGGTCAATCCTTGGTCATGTTGACTAAAAAGATGTACAACTTGAGAGTTGCAAATTAAGTTTTATTTGGGGCAAAATGAGGATTGCAGCCCAGGAGGCAGCACCTCAGATAGCTCTGAGAGACTGCTGCAGAGGTAGTACGGGAAGGTCAATATAGAGGATTTGGGTGAAGCAGGAGTTCAATACCATTAAATGCATTCATTTTACAAAAAGTTTGTTGCTAGGACCTGATGTCACCATGAAGGAATTTAGGGCTTTTCTAGATATGAGGAGATGCAAGGATTGGGATCATAAAATCTGTTCCTAAAACAGCTATCTAAAGACCTGTCCCACAAGACTGCCTGAAGCACAGAGTGCCTTACTGCACCCTGAACTCTCTCGGGGTGTTGAAGGTCAACAGTGCGGGGTTTAGTCTCTGACGGCGATGGTGAAAGCCCTTGTTGTTCAGTCGTCGGCAACCATCTTGGCAAAAGTCAATTTGTAGTTGACAGTCAGGGAACTAAGATCCCACAAGCCATGGAACGACTAACTAGACAGTCTGTGCATCATGAGGAAAGATTCCACAAGACTCAATGAAGACCCTGTGTGCTACAACTAAGACCTGATTTAGCCAAGTAAATAAATAAAGAGACCATTGAGACCATGATCCCACAATGAGCTCTCAGCATCCCTCTTCACTCCCTGACCATTTGCCATCAGCAGTGGACTGCGGCCAACTGGGGAAGGGCAAGACAGGATATGCTTAAGAGCAGAGTCTGTAAAAGCTGGAGATCGCACCTTTGAGAAGGGGCATTTCCTGTCTTCAATGGTGAATCCTTAAAGACTGCAAGGAAAGCAAGTCTTAACAATTCTGGAATGTGGGAGTCCCAATATACTTTCTAATAGTGGAGCTTCATGAAACACAGAGACAATTAGAAATGGGGAGACTAAAGATTTAGAAACAGAATGGGTTCAGCATTTGGTTGCTGTTGGAATGTTTTTTCCCACGTAGGCAAAGAGGCAGGGAGGCTGAAGGTCAGTGAAAGTCTGCAGCCACAAAGCAGGTCTTCGAAACCAGTAAAGATTTAGAAAGAGTTTGGAGGAGAGAAGGGAAGAGGAAAATGGAGCAAGAGAGAAGGGTGTGGAAAAGTAGACTGCCTGGAGAGAAAAGGTGTGTCTGTCCTGACTCAGCCTGGAAGTCAGGAATTCCAGTTTCCAGGACCTCACACTCTGCGGCAGTTTTAGGCCTCCCTGAAGCTCCCAAGCATGGGAGCAATCCTGGGCAATCTCTAGGCAGTTCTCTTTAAAAATGCCAGTGGAGGGTGCAGTGCTGAAATGGATTAGAGGTTTACCCTCCAGGCTATTTTCTCACCCTCTAAAGAACTGGTAACTGAAGTGGAATAATAACATTTCAGCATTTTATACAGTTTTACAACTTGAAAAGACAAAATTCTTAACACTTGAAAATACATGGATTTCTCATTTTAGTTAACGAGCTGAGTCTATTCTGTGATTGCAAATGAACTTTATAGAAAATTTGGGGACATTACTGAACAAATATAATTAGTAGCTAGTAAATGCCAACTTAAAAAAAAATATATATATATATATATAATATCTTCAACCAAAATGGGGTAAGGGTTCAAACTGCATATTTGGTACTAAAAGTTTTCAGAAAATGTTTTTTTTGGGGGGGNAGAGGTCACTTAAAATGTTGTGACAGGCAATGGTATGGACCTTACCCTACCAGGCTGAGCTGATAGACTTTCAGAGAGCAGGAAAAGGTACTTCTGCACCCCATCTCAGGGCTGACGCTACTCTGTACCCACACAGAGGCTTCTTATGGGAGGCAGGCACTGAATTGAATTTCAGACCCCATTCACACTCCAGCCCGCTCCCCTGCCCCCACCAGGCACTTCTGTTTAGGGCATAACCTTGTTGACTATGATGGCAACCTTGATTGCTAACCTCCACATCTTGCTTTGTAAAATAAATTTGCTTAAATTATTAAGCTCTTATATTTGGCAAGTTGTCCAGTTAGTTTTGCATTCAGGGCCCTCAGGTCTCCAGGAATTACATAGGTTTACTTTAGAAAACTGTAAGCTCCACACAGATCCAGATGGGGTCTTTCTTGCTTACCTTTATGTCCCCATCTAGAAGAGTATCACTCAGTGAATGCATGATAAATATTTATTGAAGGAATGAATGATAAACAAAAGAAGCACAGTATGAGTTTACGTTTTAACATTCCTTAGTAGTCTAGTTAAAGCTCTGAGCCCTGCATTTCTGTCATTAAAGAGGGAATAATTCTAATCACATCATGCTAATTACATCATTGGATTGTTATGAAGATTTAAATGAGAATATTATAAGAAAGTATTTTCCAAACATTCAAACATGTTGTTATTATAATGATTATTATTTAAAATGTCAATTAAAAAAAAAACCTCTTCAACAGTAAGCAGAATTTCTAGACCATGTGCATCTTAATTCATTCTCTAACTTTGCTCAATCCATAGTAAAATAATATTTTTGTTGTTACATCTGGGTTCAGTCCCTGGTCAGGAAACTGTGAGACCCCACAAGCCACACAGAGCAGCCAAAAGAAAGAAAAAAGAAAGGGAAAAAACCCCACATATTTTACAGAATTAGTTTAATATTTGAAGCAATCCTGAAAGGTAGCTATTAGCCCATTTTACAGAAAAGTGAAGATAAGGTAGAGTAGATCTTGCATAATCAGTCTCTTAATCACAGAAGCACCTGTTCAGCACAGAAGGGCCAGATTCAAATATGCAGGTCAATCTTGATAAGTCTTTAACAGACCTTATCACATTTCAAAAATGAGCACTGAATTCCCATGAACTTAGGGAAATCTTAATAGTTAGATTTAAAGAATCTACCTATAAGCACTTAAATAATTTCTCCTTACAGTAGATATAACTAATCAACACTGAAAATATTTGAAAACTTTAATAACTAGGTATTGATCTGATCAAGACCTCCAACAAGAACAGCAGTTTACTCATATTTAAAGCACTGTCTCAGGCAATTCTGAGAAAATAATACAAAATAGGCAATTCTGAGAAAATAATACAAAATAGGCAATTCTGAGAAAATAATACAAAATGAATAGGAGGAAAGAAAACATCTATTTTTTGACACTGTACAAAGAAGTTTCAAACTCTGAAATCTGAAAACCCATTCACTGCTCTGACTCTTTCCCCTTGGTCCGCCTAGAAACATTTGTTCTGAACTGCCATCAAGTACCAGTTTATGGCAACCCACTCCAGTACTCTTGCCCGGAAAATTTCATGGACAGAGGAGCCTTGTAGGCTACAGTCCATGGGGTTGCAAAGAGTCGGACACGACCGAGCAACTTCACTCACTCACTTACTCACTCACCAGTTTATTTACTCTTCAACACTATAAGCTTATTGAGAGTAGGAACTGCGTATTATTTATTTTTCCAACCCATCTCACACTTTCTTCAAATACTGAGGCCAGTTCCTGGTTATCTATGAATTAAGTTTGTGGTTCACCCAATGGAAAACTTCCATGAAAATATGCTCTTTTGGTGGGGGGGTAGGTTGGTGTCAGCTTTATTAATATAATTTCCATATGACAGGCTTCACTAATTTTAAATACGCAATTCATAGTTTCTAGTATATTCACAGAATTGTGCAATCGTTGTTGTTGTTCAGTCACTCAGTTGTGTTCGACTCTTTGCAGCCCCATGGACTGCAGCACGCTAGGCTTTCCTGCCCTTCACTGTCTCCCAGGGTTTGCTCAAACTCATGTCCATTGAGTCAATGATGCCATCCAACTAACTCATCCTCTGTTGTCACCTTCTCCTCCTGCCTTCAAGCTTTCCCAGCATCAGGGTCTTGCCCAATGATTCAGTTCTTCAAATCAGGTGGCCAAAGTATTGGAGCTTCAGCTTCAGCATCAGTCCTTCCAATGAATAGTCAGGACTGGTTTCCTTTAGGATGGACTGGTTTGATCTCCTTGCAGTCCAAGGGACTCTCAAGAGTCCACTTCAACACCACAGTTCAAAAGCATTAATTTTTCGGCACTCAGCTTTCTTTATGGTCCTACTCTCACATCCATACGTGACTACTGAAAAAGCCACAGCTTTGACTAAATTGACCTTTGTTGGCAAAGTAATGTCTCTGCTTTTTAATATGCTGTCTAGGTTGGTCATAGCTTTCCTTCCAAGCAGCAAGCATCTTTTAATTTCATGGCTGCAGTCACCATCTGCAGGGATTTTGGAGCCCAAGAACATAGTCTGTCACTGTTTCCATTGTTTCCCCATCTATCTGCTGTGAAGTGACGGGACTGGATGCCATGATCTTCATTTTTTGAATGTTGAGTTTTAAGCCAGCTTTTTCACTCTCCTCTTTCACTTTCATCAAGAGGCTCTTTAGCTCCTCTTCACTTTCTGCCATAAATAAGGGTGGTGTTATCTGCATATCTGAGGTTACTGACATTTCTCCCGGCAATCTTGATTCCAGCTTGTGCTTCATCCAGGCTGGTATTTTGCATGATGTGCAACCATTACCACCTTCAATTTCAGAACATTTTCATCAACCCAAAAAGAAATGCTGGGCTATCACTCCACAGACCCTCATCCCCCACTAATAGATTAGTGGGTTAAACACTAATCTATTTAAAAACAGTTACCTCTCAGTGTTGCTATCTTGATCAATGTACCTATTCTGGACATTTATATGAACAAGTGGAATCATATAATAAATGCCAAAACTTCCTTTTGAGGTTAAAACCAAAGACACAGACGTAACATGTAACACTTTTTGGGGGGTCACTTTTGTCATTTTCATACTGTATCATTTCACAAAAGTTTTTTCTACCTATTGTACTTTTGAAAAAATATTTTTAAATAGATTAAGAAAGATCTAGTCTTGTTTTCAGGAACATCTAAGTAGTTTTGTTAAAAACACTGATCTAATTTAAACTCAAAACATGAAATAGTCTGTTATCACTTTTAAGTTACAGACATATAAAGTGCAGATTAATACTTAGGGTCTTCAGATTTAGCATTCCCTTTAATTCTTTTACTGTTGCGTCAAGGTTTATTAACTCATTGTGATGTAGCAGGAGTATATGCAATGAAGGCAAATAGTGCAGGCCTGAAAAAAATAAAATATTTGTGTAAGATTTAAAACATTTTTTTAAACAAAGAAAAATGTTTTGTACCACACCTCTTTGTATCTCATGACAATAGTATAGCAAGTACTTTAATATCTAGCTTATAATTATCAGTTTGTAGATTGTTGCAGGTACAGAATTAACTCAGAGTGAAACACAGATTTGACTGGGGAAAAATAAAACCAGTAAAAACATTTAAGATTATCTATGAAGTCATTATTTTTATTAATGCTCCCAAACATTGTTAAAAAATTTGCTTCCACAGTATCTAGTTTGTGTCCAACAATGCAGTAGAATGGCAAAATTTTTATGTTAAAAAAAGATTATTTAACATCTTGGATAAGATGTATGATAATACTGAGCTAAAACTATAATCAAAAAGTACATCTTAAATGAAACGTACATAAGAACATTAAAAATTAACAGTTTCTATCATATATTTTCAACGGAAATGTTAAAACAGATTTTTCCACGCCATTAGCAATACTATGCCTGTGAATGTGCTAAATTGCTTCAGTTATGTCCAACTCTTTGTACTGTAGCTCTTATGTACTGTAGTCCACCAAGCTTCTCTGTCCATGGGATTCTACAGGCAACAATACTGGAGTGGGTTGCCATGTCCTCCTCAGCAATACCATAGTTGAAAGTTATTATTTAATTGAAAATCTATTCAATTAAAAGAGAAAATTTAAGACATACCTTCTATATCAAATATTGCATTGTTGTTTAGATATAGCTCTGCCAGACAATAGTTTCTGGTTAGAAATGTTATTCCATGGAGCTGAAAATGAGAGTTAGAGAACAATATACTTTCTACAAAAATTATACATAATTATATGCACATATATAAATTTAGTTAGGAGCTAACATTTGCTGTTTTTATTAATTATCTACAACTTCTTGCCTGGGCTACTGAATTGCCTTTGAAGGTACATGTGATAAAAAAAAGTGTGTGGCCACAGGATTGGAAAGGGTTAGTTTTCATTCCAATCCCAAAGAAAGGCAATGCCAAAGAATGCTCAAACTACTACACAATTGCACTACTCTCACACACTAGCAAAGTAATGCTCAAAATTCTCCAAGCCAGGCTTCAACAGTATGTGAACTGTGAAAGCCCAGATGGTCAAGCTGGATTTAGAAAGGGCAGAGGAACCAAAGATCAATTTGCCAACATCTGTTGGATCATCATAAAAGCAAGAGAGTTCCAGAAAAACATTTACTTCTGCTTTATTGACTATGCCAAAGGCTTTGACTATGTGGATCACAACAAACTGGAAAATTCTGAAAGAGATGGGAGTACCAGACCACCTGACCTGCCTCTTGAGAAATCTGAATGCAGGTCAGGAAGCAACAGTTAGAACTGGACATGGAACAACAGACTGGTTCCAAATAGGAAGAGGAGTACATCAAGGCTATATATTGTCACCCTGCTTATTTAACTTTTATGCAGAGTACATCATGAGAAATGCTGGACTGGATGAAGCACCAGCTGGAATTAAGATTGCAAGGGAAAATATCAATAACTTCAGATATGCAGATGACACCACCCTTATGGAAGAAAGTGAAGAAGAAATAAAGAGCCTCTTGATGAAAGTGAAAGAGGAGAATGAAAAGGTTGGCTTTAAATCTCAACATTCAGAAAACTAAGATCATGGTATCTGGTCCTCAGTTCATGGCAAATAGATGGGGAAACAATGGAAACAGTGTCAGACTTTATTTTTTTGACTCCAAAATCACTGCAGATGGTGACTATAGCCATGAAATTAAAAGACACTTGTTCCTTGGAAGAAAAGGTATGACCAACATAGACAGCATATTAAAAAACAGAGATGTTACTTGGCCACCAAAGGTCTGTCTAGTCAAAGCTATGGTTTTTCCAGTAGTCATATATGGATGTGAGAGTTGGACTATAGAGAAAGCTGAGTGCCAAAGAGCTGATGCTTTTGAACTGTGGTGTTAGAGAACACTCTTGAGAGCCCCTTGGACTGCAAGGAGAGCCAAACAGTCCATCCTAAAGGAAATCAGTCCTGAATATTCGTTGGAAAGACTGATGCTACAGCTGAAACTCCAATACATTGGCCATCTGATAGTAAGAACTGACTTCTTGGAAAAGACCCTGATGCTGGGAAAAATTGAAGGCAGGAGGAGAAGGGGATGACAGAGGAGGAGCTGGTTGGATGGCATCACCAACACAATGGACATGAGTTTGAGAAAGCTCTGGAAGGTGGTGATGGACAGGAAAGCCTGGCATGCTGCAGTCCATGGGGCTGCAAAGAGTCAAACACGACTGAGCAACTGAACTGGACTAGCTGACTTAATACAAACTTTTCTTACCACATCTCCTCTAAGCTGTGTGGTTTTCAAAGCTTCTGGAATCTTGCCCAGCCCTTTGCTTTGACAACATTTCCTGTAGTTCTGCTCCATGTCATAGCACTGGATTTTGCTCCATATATCCACTGATTCACTATCACTTATTATTAAGTGGCTATTATGTGCCAAGGGCTCCCTCCTCAGATAATGCTAAGCCATTTCTGCACTTGTGTATGAGTCATGATTTCTCTTTGCCTGAATGGCTTTTCTTCCTGGTACATTTCTGATTATTCTCAAGGATCTGCCCTAGGCTGGCAATGCCTCTCCCACCATGCCTGAGCAGGCTGCCACAACACATTTCCACTGCTCTAGAGATTCATTGAGACCATTCTTTGATCTCTTTGCATCTCACTGCTGTCTTCTTGCTTTGTTTTGACCCACATTTTGTTTCTCTAAACTTCCACCTGCTCCAGGACTTTGAGTCAGATTTCCTGAGAGATGGTTTAATTCAGTAGTTAAATGCTCTTCATGCCACCCACCTGCCCTTCCGCTGAGGTATATCTTCCCCCTCTCACCACTGTTCCCCCTCCCCACAGAAGGCCTAATTCTTAATTATCTTTCTTTATGCCCCAGTCTATGAGCCATCTCATCTTCTCAGGCTCTCTGTCCTTTGTGTCAACAGATCTCCGTTGAGCCAAGGACTCTGTAATCTGAGTACGCTCAGGAGATCAGACCCAGGGCTAACAGCTCAACTGGCCACCATTTCCAAGGAGCAGACAAGGTATAGCACCATCCCCTTACTTTACGGCTCATCGTTCTTTAGCAAGTCATTTCCCGATAACTCTGAATCCCATGAACCTTCCTTTTCTTGACCACATCCAACACTTTCTTAGACTTGTGCAATTACTTGATCACTGGTTTTGTGTCTTCCTTCAGGAAAGAAACCATGTTTCCTCAGTCTCTGATCCTTCCCATCTCTCCATTCTCCTAACTACATGGTGAAGTGGATTCTTACTTTCAAGACGAGATTAGAAATTTGGTGTGCGATATGAATGGGAAATAGTCTAAAGCACTCTTGATAATTCCTCTAATGAACCATTACAGTACATAATAGGAGTATTTAGCTCTGATCTGAATTCAGAAATGTTTGTTACCCTACAAGGAGAATCCCACTATTTA
>SJYW01038586.1:330818-347413 GCA_006410735.1 Raphicerus campestris
GGAGAATCCCACTATTTATATATATATATATATATATATATATATATATATATTGACTTTATAACCCTGATAAAATTTGACAGATTTGTTTGAGTTACGAGGATGAGACATGGTAGAGTCACAGGGTGGGGCAGATAAGTTCTAAAAGCAGTGCTTAAGTTAAATGGGAACAATCCTCACGTTACAGCTTAATACAGGATGTAGCAGGGAGAAGAATCTCATGAAACAGTTTTGACCAAGTGCTTACTGGTTTATATATACAGAAATAAGTGCTCATGACTGTAAATTAGTTTTATATGTTTATTAAAATCTATCACAGGAAATACTGTCATCAGTTAAATAAAACTGTTTTAACTTTTGATGGATTGATTCAGGTAGACAAATGCCAACTTATCTGACTTAGTGAGGATTTATTAGAAATTTTACTCATGCCCTCTCATAACTTTGAAAGGCTATTTTAGATTTATATTCAAAGTTTGAAAATGGGTTTCCTTAGCGAATTTAATTTTTTTCTTATATTTGCAGCAGTCCCAAATTATGAATCTATAAAATGCACATGTCCTGCTCAACCTCATTGCCTCTCAGTCTTATCTGTACCTAATTACATCAGCACTTGTGAAGGAGAAACACTAGTAATTTCACTTCAGCTTTTTGAGAGGAGCCAAGTTTGTGCCAAGTAGAAGATACCATTGAACAGTGAGGAGTGGGTCCCAGTTGCTTCCCATTCTTTCCACTCTTCCTACTAACCTCTGGACAGCCACTCATTACCTTTTTATCCTTCCCCTCCCCAATCCCTAATCTAATGATAGCCACACTTAACATCAGCATGGAAAGAGAACACCAGGGCAAATCATGACTTTTTCTTATTTTTTTTTACCTCCAGTGCCTGCCCAACATTGGCAGAACATTACTAGTTAGTTGAGGTTTTAATTTCTCTTACATTATGCATTAACACAAGAATACTAATAAACCATTTCATCTTGATTATAGAATAATAATTTTCTCAAGAGTGTTAACATCTTTGAACCATGATTATTGGAATTTTAAGATTGCACTGCTTGTTGGGATGAAATGATTTGGGGGAAATGGAGTGAAAGGAGATAAAGCCAGGTCATGATGACCTGGGAAACTATTAAAAGATTTTGTACAGAGAAGTGTTATTGACCAGTTTTATTTTGGAAAGAAAATGGCAGGAAAGAGTACTGTTTAGAAGAGACAGTAATGACAAGAGATTAACAAAAATGGTGTTATGCTAATTCAAAAGAATATACGGATCCCAGAATACAGTAATGACGGTGGAAGAAGATCAAAGCAGAGGAAATTGAGAGAGAGTTCCAAGGTAAAATTCACAGGACCTTATAGACATTGCAATGTACCAAGTTGCTGAAGTTAAGATCCAGGAATGGGAGCTGAAAGACCTGCTGATTATTTTGACACTCAAACCATTGTTAAAGTAAAACATTATTATAATTTTCCACTTAGAAAAATCTACACTACCAATTTTAAAGATTGCCATAAAATTTATATTAGAATGTGACATTTCACAAATTATATCAAAACCTCAGATATGCAGATGATACCACTCTAATGGCAGAAAGCAAAGAGGAGCTAAAGAGCTTCTTGATGAGAGTGAAAAAGGGGTGTGAAAAGCTGGTTTAAAACTCATCATTCAAAAAACTATGATCATGGGATCCAATTCCATCATGGCAAATAAATGGGGAAAAGTGGAAACAGTGACAGATTTGGGGTTCCAAAATTACTGTGGATAGTGACTACAGCCATGAAATTAAAAGACACTTGCTCCTTGGAAGAAAAGATATGATAAACCTAGACAGCATATTCAAAAGGAGAGACATCACTTTGCTGACAAAGCCCCATATGGTCATAGTTTTTCCAGTAGTCATGTACAGATGTGACAGATGGACCATGAAGAAGGCTGAGCACTGGAGAAGACTCTTGAGCATCTCTTGGACAGCAAGAAGATCCAACCAGTCAATCCTAAAGGAACTCAGTCCTGAATATTCATTGGTAGGACTGATGCTGAAGCTCCAATGCTTTGGCCATCTGATGTGAAGAGCCAACTCATTGGAAAAGACTCTGATGTTGGGAAAGATTAAGGGCAAGAGGAGAAAGGAGAGACAGAGGCTGAGATGGCTGGATGGCATCACTCATCATGATTAAGTGGACATAAGTTTGAGCAAACTCCAGGAGATAGTGAAGAACAGGGAAGCCTGGCATACTGCAGTCCATGGAGTGGCGAAGAGTCAGATGCAACTTAGTGACTAAACAAGACCAACATATCTTGGCTCAGGGTTTGGCACATAGCAAGTGGTCAATAAACAATAGCTGCTATTATTTACTCCCTAACCGTTATTACTTTTGATGGAGTGGAGAGCACTTACGTTTAAGATAAAGCTTTTATGGGTAGCCACTGATGCACTAGTGGGGAAATTTTTATGCCAGCATGATTTTAAAATTAAGGAGGCATACTTTTAGGGCAGGACTTCGTAACCTTTACAACTATCAACATTTGAGGCCAGATAAATCTTTGTTGGGGTTGGTGGAATTGCTCTGTGGATTGTTGTATGGTTGGCAGCATCCCTAACTTCTATCTGCTAGAAGTCAGTAGCATACACACCCCAGTTGTGAAAATAGAAAATGTCTCCAAACATTGTCACATATTCCCCCTTCTATGTGTGAGGTGGGAGAGGGGTTGCAAAGTCATTCCTGATTGGGAACTACTGATTTAGACTCAAGGGAAAAGTCGTATCTTTTAAACATTTATTATGATCCAGGAACTAAGCTAGATGTTTTCACCAAGGTCATCTGACTCTTACAGTAGCCCATGGTATTTGTTTTATTTCTTTCTTTATTTTTTTACCTAGGAGGAAACTGAGGCTTAGAGAAGTTAAACACTTTCTCAAGATAACAGAACAAAGGTTCAAACCCAAGACTGTCTGATTCTTAGATCAAAAGTTGGCATATAGTACATCAAGTGGTTCATTAAATTGGGGGAATTTCTATATAAACCATCCAGAAGACATTAACTTGAATATAATTTCAAGTAATGGAAAATATTGTTAGTTTGAGTAATGGAAAATATGGAGTAATAAAAAGTATTCCACAATTATTTTTTTCTACTATGTCAGCAATAACCAAAAAAAAAAAAATGTTTAAAATGTACCCCAAAATATTTGGCATCAAATAAGAAAAAAGAAGAGAACTATAATAATTCTAAATATATACACATATGGCAAAATACTAATGTCTTCTGAAGATACATATATATGTGATATTTACATAGATATATGAGCTTCCCAGGTGGCACTAATGGTTGAAAAAAAACCTGCCTGCCAACACAGGAGACATAAGAGATGTGGGTTTGATCCCCGGGTAGGGAAGATCCCCTGGAGGAGGGTATGGCAACTCACTCCAGTATTCGTGCCTGGAGAACGCCGTGAACAGAAGAGCCTGGCAGGCAACAGTCCTTGGGGTCGCAAAGAGTCGGACATGACAGAGGCAATTTAGCATGCATGCACAAATAAAATTGCCTTATTTAAGCAAAAAGACAGACACAGAGAGGTTGAGTAGCTTGTTCACAGGGCTACACGGCTAGTATATAGAGGAACTGAAGTTTGGCCCAGAGTCCTTGCTGGGAACCATTGAACTTTATTACCACCCAGGGTAGGAAGCTGAGCTGTGAAGCTCATTCCCAGATGCAGCTTGAGTCACTGGCTTGACTTGCCCCATCCACCTGATCTAATCTTGACTCTCTCAAGGGATCTGGGTTTCTCTCAAAAATTGCTCCATTCTGGCTGCCCCTATCTCAGGCTAACTTTGGATCCCAGGCACTGTCCTCTCATGTCTCCAACCCTTAGGAAGTTTTTCTCCAGTTTTATCAATGACCTTCCAGCAGAAACTAGACAGATGCCTCTGACTGCCAATCAGTCCATACTAAAAGAACCACCCAGCATTGGTGTGAAGCAAAGTAATATGCAAGTAAATGCACTTGCTCTTAGTTTCCTCCACGTTGCTTTTCAGCATTCCTTTTCCCCAGCATCCTCTTACCCCTGAACACCCCACTTCAAGCCCTTTCAACATGCTCTAGAGTCCCATTTCTGCAGATTGGTAGAGGTAAACTGCTATATTGTTGATAAGGCTTAAGATAGCCATCCCAAAGGTGTTTCTTTTAAATAATTTTGTTCTCTATTTTACCCCTTTCTCTTAGAACACTGTCTGCTAGTAGTTGCTGCTGTTCCTGTTAGTCACAAAGTTATGTCCAGCTCTTTTGTAACACCATGGACTGTAGCCTGCCAGGCTCCTCTGTCCATGGGATTCTCCAGGCAAGAATACTGGAATGGGTTGCCATTTCTTTCTCCAGGGGATTGTCCTGACCCAGGGATCAAACCCATGTCTCCTGTATTGCAGGCAGATTCTTTACTGCTGAGTCATCAGGGAAGCCCTGCTATTTCTTTTCAATTAGAGGATTGTGATCGATGACTCTCTAATTGCTGACCTTCAGGTCAGTCTGAATAGGTATTGTGCTCTGAGAAGATTTCCGAGTGTCTCTCGAATCATGTTCCATAATAGCTCCCTAGGATACAGCCTGTAAACTCAGTTTCAGAGACAATGTTCACTAAATCTGAAAAATGCCGTCAATATTAAGAGTGTATTCAAAAAATGTCTATTGTTGTAAAACAAGATCACAGACTTGGAAGGAAACTTAAGAATTATGCACATGATTGCTGGTGAGGAAAATGACTTCTGGTTAAAAGGTTATATTATAAACACAGATTTATTTTTTTCCAGCCAAATATTTATCTAAAATGACAATAAAACAATTGTTTCAAAACATGTATATTCATAGAGAGGGAGAACAGAAAATTAGACCATAGCAATATGGTTTTGGAAAGTATATGATCTAGGGGTAATAGAATTAATAGAAACAAGAAAGTCAAATTCTAAACCAGAAAACAATCTTATATTTACACCACAAAATTCTAAAAAGGCTCAAAGACTGGATGTGAGGATAAAGAGGAGAGGATTAACTGAGCAGAGAAATTCTATTTCTCAATAATGTTCCCAGTATAACCACATGGCAACTGGACCTTTCTCCTACCACCTCAAAAGACTAGAGATTCATTCCCTGGATGGAATGAGGGACTCTTTTAAGGGAACTCTTTTAAGACAAGAGTTCCTGGTCAAGTGGCCGCTAGAGATATAAAGACAGAGGTTCCCACTGAAAACTGAAAGATTAAGGGAATGTATGAACACTATCTGTTGAGGGTTCCCAGACCTCTTTTCCCAGCTTGGCTCTCAGAATGTGGGCAGCCAGGTCTTTATAGTTTAATCCTGTTATATATACACATAATATAGTAATAACATTTAGAGGGGTAAAAGAGCCCTTGGAAATTAAAAACATGAATGTAGTCTAAAATGTAATAAAAGAGTTGGAAGAAAATGTTGAAGAAATTCTCAGAAAGTAGATCAACCTGACCAAAGAAATAGAAAATGGAGAAAATAAAAGAAAATTAGAGAGCCAGTTCAGTAGCTCAACATTTGTGTAGGAGTTCCAGAAAGAGAATGGTGGACATAAAAGAGAAAGAAACCAACAATACACTCCAAGAAAAATTCCCCAAATGGAAAGATATGAGTTTCTTGACTGTAATTTCCCCTAGCTCACCACAATGGTTGAAAACAGGCCTGCACCAAAGCACATCACTGTAAAATGTCAGAACACTGTCCTCCAGACAGAACNCAAAAAAAAAAAAATGTTTAAAATGTACCCCAAAATATTTGGCATCAAATAAGAAAAAAGAAGAGAACTATAATAATTCTAAATATATACACATATGGCAAAATACTAATGTCTTCTGAAGATACATATATATGTGATATTTACATAGATATATGAGCTTCCCAGGTGGCACTAATGGTTGAAAAAAAACCTGCCTGCCAACACAGGAGACATAAGAGATGTGGGTTTGATCCCCGGGTAGGGAAGATCCCCTGGAGGAGGGTATGGCAACTCACTCCAGTATTCGTGCCTGGAGAACGCCGTGAACAGAAGAGCCTGGCAGGCAACAGTCCTTGGGGTCGCAAAGAGTCGGACATGACAGAGGCAATTTAGCATGCATGCACAAATAAAATTGCCTTATTTAAGCAAAAAGACAGACACAGAGAGGTTGAGTAGCTTGTTCACAGGGCTACACGGCTAGTATATAGAGGAACTGAAGTTTGGCCCAGAGTCCTTGCTGGGAACCATTGAACTTTATTACCACCCAGGGTAGGAAGCTGAGCTGTGAAGCTCATTCCCAGATGCAGCTTGAGTCACTGGCTTGACTTGCCCCATCCACCTGATCTAATCTTGACTCTCTCAAGGGATCTGGGTTTCTCTCAAAAATTGCTCCATTCTGGCTGCCCCTATCTCAGGCTAACTTTGGATCCCAGGCACTGTCCTCTCATGTCTCCAACCCTTAGGAAGTTTTTCTCCAGTTTTATCAATGACCTTCCAGCAGAAACTAGACAGATGCCTCTGACTGCCAATCAGTCCATACTAAAAGAACCACCCAGCATTGGTGTGAAGCAAAGTAATATGCAAGTAAATGCACTTGCTCTTAGTTTCCTCCACGTTGCTTTTCAGCATTCCTTTTCCCCAGCATCCTCTTACCCCTGAACACCCCACTTCAAGCCCTTTCAACATGCTCTAGAGTCCCATTTCTGCAGATTGGTAGAGGTAAACTGCTATATTGTTGATAAGGCTTAAGATAGCCATCCCAAAGGTGTTTCTTTTAAATAATTTTGTTCTCTATTTTACCCCTTTCTCTTAGAACACTGTCTGCTAGTAGTTGCTGCTGTTCCTGTTAGTCACAAAGTTATGTCCAGCTCTTTTGTAACACCATGGACTGTAGCCTGCCAGGCTCCTCTGTCCATGGGATTCTCCAGGCAAGAATACTGGAATGGGTTGCCATTTCTTTCTCCAGGGGATTGTCCTGACCCAGGGATCAAACCCATGTCTCCTGTATTGCAGGCAGATTCTTTACTGCTGAGTCATCAGGGAAGCCCTGCTATTTCTTTTCAATTAGAGGATTGTGATCGATGACTCTCTAATTGCTGACCTTCAGGTCAGTCTGAATAGGTATTGTGCTCTGAGAAGATTTCCGAGTGTCTCTCGAATTATGTTCCATAATAGCTCTCTAGGATACAGCCTGTAAACTCAGTTTCAGAGACAATGTTCACTAAATCTGAAAAATGCCGTCAATATTAAGAGTGTATTCAAAAAATGTCTATTGTTGTAAAACAAGATCACAGACTTGGAAGGAAACTTAAGAATTATGCACATGATTGCTGGTGAGGAAAATGACTTCTGGTTAAAAGGTTATATTATAAACACAGATTTATTTTTTTCCAGCCAAATATTTATCTAAAATGACAATAAAACAATTGTTTCAAAACATGTATATTCATAGAGAGGGAGAACAGAAAATTAGACCATAGCAATATGGTTTTGGAAAGTATATGATCTAGGGGTAATAGAATTAATAGAAACAAGAAAGTCAAATTCTAAACCAGAAAACAATCTTATATTTACACCACAAAATTCTAAAAAGGCTCAAAGACTGGATGTGAGGATAAAGAGGAGAGGATTAACTGAGCAGAGAAATTCTATTTCTCAATAATGTTCCCAGTATAACCACATGGCAACTGGACCTTTCCCCTACCACCTCAAAAGACTAGAGATTCATTCCCTGGATGGAATGAGGGACTCTTTTAAGGGAACTCTTTTAAGACAAGAGTTCCTGGTCAAGTGGCCGCTAGAGATATAAAGACAGAGGTTCCNTAAAACACAAACTCAGATTCTGCTATCCAGGTAAAGGAATATAATGGATAATGAATAGACAACCGATAAAATGATCAGTACGTTTGCTTCCACAAAGTTGTTGATTGAATAAATGAGTAAACAAAAAAGATGTGTTCATTTTATTTTACTCTTTTATGCCTTAGTTGTTCCTAAACAGAGGGTAGGAAATAAATCTAAGGACATTTATTTATGTTCTACAATAATGTAAGAATGTTACAGATTCAAACCACTGTTAGCAAAACATTACAATTCTAAATATTTATGTTCATTTGTCATTGTTGATGTTTCTCACCAAGATTCTCCATATCATTTCTATCCTGGCATAGTAACTTCCTGATAGTAGTTTACCCAGTGTAATCTAGATTGTAGAGAAAACTAATAATCACATTTTTTCCATAGGAATTTTGATGAAGTACTATCATAGCTAGGAGAAGGCAATGGCACCCCACTCCAGTACTCTTGCCTGGAAAATCCCAGGACAGAGGAGCCTGGTGGGCTGCAGTCCATGGGGTCTCGAAGAGTCGGACATGACGGAGCGACTTCACTTTCACTTTTCACTTTCATTCATTGGAGATGGAAATGGCAACCCACTCCAGTGTTCTTGCCTGGAGAATCCCAGGGATGGGGTAGTCTGGTGGGCTGCGGTAGTCTGATGGGCTGCTGTCTATGGGGTCGCACAGAGTTGGACACTACTGAAGCAACTTAGCAGCAGCAGCAGCAGCAGAAGAGAATTTAGCCCTTTTGTTGCACCCTTTCTCCACCAATCCCCCTTCAAAACTAAAGTACAATAATTGACAGTGTGTGCAATCCTTTCCTATATATATAATGCATCTGTAAGTCAACTGTATGAAAATTCAGTGACTGCCGGAAGGTGAGATGATGTCCACTATAAGAAAGCCAAAAAAATATTAAAAATCCCTAATCACACCTCTCCCTTTAGACATACTGCCAACATTTGTACATGTTCTTTCCTTTAAAGCTGAACACCGAACACCACAAGGAACACACATGCAAAACAAAGATTAGTCACTTTTGCCATGCTTGATGAGTTCCACCTTTTTCTAACTGGAGGTCACACACTGTGACCCAGGATAATTTTTGGCAAAGTGTTTAAGAGTTTTGAACTTGTATGCCCTTAAGCAGTTTGTGCACTTTCCATTTCAGTTGTTAGCTGCCTGGGCCTTGAAGGTATTTGTGCTTGTTCTCCTAGAAATTATTTCAAGCTTATGCAACTTATGCTTGCACTTAATACTAGAAGAACTTTTTTCCATTTTCCACTTAATTGGTTAAAAAAACAGACAAATTGCAATGTAATATTGAAATACTTTCATAAACATGGCTGCTTAAAGATTCAGTGCTGTGAATCTGGACTATTGCTTGACAAGCAGACTACTACTGAAAACTCAAATTGTTACTTTTTAATCAACTGGTGTTTGAAAGTTTAAATTTAGAATGCTAAGACTGGATCATCAATTTATAATAAACAAAATACAAGCTGTTGGAAAGTCAAACTTCAGGAAGTTGAGAATGACTGACTCGCTAACTATAATAATTGTTTTGGCTTGAATTTTAGTTCAGTCCCGCTCTTTGACTTGAAGAGAGCTTGGAGCTCCAGTCAGGCCCCACTATGGAGGAGGCAGTGGGAAGACTCTGCCAACTAACCCTGGCCTCTAAGAGCAGCTTCAAGGGCCAGACTCAGTGACCTTGATGAGCATTCCTGGCAGCTGGTGACATGATGGCTGAGTGCCTGGCACTTCCTGAAGAAGCTAGATCAGTTTGGGAGGTAATCAGTCCCTCACATGGCAGGACAGTGTGTGTGAGTTCTGGGGAATGCATACAGTACCTTTGAAGGAATGTTGATCTAGGGCACTTTACAAAGGATCCTGCCCAAGAGGGCAGTTTGCCAAGGCAAGGGATGCTCAGATGTGAGAGCGACTGATATACAAGGTCAGGGGAGGTCTGGAGTGGCCAGCAAAGAGGAATCAGAGTTGGAGAAACCTAGCAGAGGGGACTTCTGAATAACCAATGGGAGAAAACAATAAACTCTGAACATTGTTAATATCAGTGGGTGCAAACTGAAAAATAACTTTGCTTTTCCTTGGCCTTTCCGCTGCCTCTACACTTCTCCATTCCATACTAACTTGTGAAGGCTGGGGTAGAGGTATGAGGCAAGAAAACAACCAACCACATCCCCTTGCTAATGAAGAAGGCAGATGGCCATCGCAGTCAGCCCTAGCTGAATAAGAGAGGAGAGATGGGGGATGTCTCATTCATGAATTAACATATTCATCTCCACATTCTCATTTCTGAACTGAGCCTAAGACTGTGGCTTAAAACAGACTGAAAGTTCCTGGACAACAAAAGAGAGAGAGAAAAAAAGTCATGAGACTGCACAAGTTTTCTTCCAGGAAACTGGGAAGCAGTAGCTTACATTGAACAGTTTTGAAAGAACATGGGAGGAAAAAGTAAAGCTTCCATCTGACAACATCTCACAAATTGACCTATTCAATATGCATGTGTGCAAAGTCACCTCAGTTGTTTCTGGCTGTTTGTGACCCTGTGGACTGTAGCCCGCCAGGCTCCTCTGCCCATGAGGATTTTCCAGCCAAGAATACTGGAGTGGTAGCCATGCCCTCCTCCAGGGGATCTACCCAACCCTGGGATCAAAGCCATGTTTCTTAAGTCTTCAGGGTTGGCAGGCAGATTCTCTACCACTAGCGCTATACCACTTTGTATATACATATAGTTTCTTAACTATATTAAAATTAGGACTATAAAATATTAATACTTTTAATGACCAGTTCTAGTAAAAACATGAAATTAAGATTGTAGTTTAATCATAGAGCCATATAAAGATCAAATATCACACTACCTTGTTATGATGTAGCCATAAGTATTTTAATTTTTTAAACCTAGAAAGATCAATGACCTCTGTCAGCTCCCTAGAAAGGAAAAGAGAAAGTGAGTATTAGCAACAATTAATTTATTCATGTCTAAAGTTGCTTATATAGTATGACTTGGGGAGAATTGAAAAGGCCTCTTTCTGTCCTTTCAAAATTATTGGCATATTTATACAGGCTAATTTCCTACATTCCACCTTTAAAACTTCATTCTTGGATTAAGATTTTTGTTAGCCAGTTAAAGCAAATATTAAAAGGAGGAAATTTATCACATTAGTAGAATTTACATCTCATTACGAGTGAATTNACATTCCACCTTTAAAACTTCATTCTTGGATTAAGATTTTTGTTAGCCAGTTAAAGCAAATACTAAAAGGAGGAAATTTATCACATTAGTAGAATTTACATCTCATTACGACTGAACTTATTGGGACCTTCATTTTAAAAGACTTCACTGAGGAGAGGCCAGAGGAACAAAAGTAAGAGCAGAAAACACCAGACTTAAGGTCAATGTGGGAAACAGCCTCGGCTCCTGCTTCAGGGCTGTCTACACAGTCTTTAGTTTGAGGTTGTCCAGATCTTGGCCAAACTGGATGTAAGACATGGAAACTGCAGGACCTGAAGAGGCAGAGAGTGAGTGAAGTGTTTTATTCTCCCATTGTTGTTTATCATGTGTGTGTGCTGTCACTTCAGCCGTGTCCAGCTCTTGGGACCTCATGGACTGTAGCCCACCAGGCTTCTCTGTCCATGGGATTCTTTACCACTGAGTCACCAGAGAAGTCCATAATTTTTAATATTTTGCCACATTTATGTTCACTCTCTTATCTGTATACACAATTTACCTATTTGCTAGTTGATATGTTTCTTGGTGAATCGTTTGAAAAGTTGCAGACATGACTCCAGGGCTCTGATTCATAAATACTTCAGCACACGCATCCCTCAAACAAGGACATTCTCCTGCTTAACCACCATACCAATATCAAACCTAAGAAAATTAAAATTGAATTAAACGATATCATCTAATACACTGCTATTCATATTCGAACTGTTCCTGTTGTCCCTACATTTTTAAAAACAGATATTTTGCTTGTTTAAACCTAGAATTGCATCAACATTGATGCACTGGTATAACCCATTTTCAGTTGGTATAATCCATTTTTTGTTGTTTAGGTGCTAGGTTTTGTCTGACTCTTTGTGATCCCATGGACTGCAGCATGCCAGGCTTCCCTGTCCTTCACTATCTCCCAGAGTGAATCTTGCTCAGATTCATGGCCATTGAGTTGGTGATGCTATCCAATTATCTCATCTTCTGCCTTCCCTGTCGCTTTTTTCTCCAGCCCTCAATCTTTCCCAGCATCAGGGTCTTTTCCAACAAGTCGGCTTTTCCCATCAGTGAGCAAAGTATTGGAGCCTCAGCTTCAGTATCAGTCTTTCCAATGAATATTAAGGGTTGATTTCCTCTAGGATTGACTGGTTTGATCTCCTTCCAATGAATATTCAGGGCAGTCCAAGGGACTCTCATGAGTCTCACAATATGAAGGCATCAGTTCTTTGGCACTCAGCCTACTTTATCATCCAAATCTCACATCCATACATGACTACTAGAAAAACTATAGCTTTCACTATACAGACCTTTTTTGGCAAAGCGATCTCTTGCTTTTTAATATGCTATCTAACTTGGTCATAACTTTTCTTCCATGGAGCAAGCGTCTTTTAATTTCATGGCTTCAGTCACCATCTGCAGTGATTTTGGAGCCCAAGAAAATAAAATCTGTCACTCTTTCCACTTTTTCCCCATCTATTTGCCATGAAGTGATGGCACTGGATGTCATGATTTTAGTTTTTTGAATGTTGAGTTTTAAGCCAAATATTTCACTTTCCTCTTTCACCCTCATAAGAGGCTCTTTAGTTTCTCTTCACTTTCTGACATTAGAGTGGTATCATCTGCATATCTGAAGTTGTTGATATTTCTCCCAGCAATCTTGATTTCAGCTTGTGGTTCATGCAGCATAGCAGTTTGCATGCTATACTCTGTATAATCCATTAGTCTTCCTAAATTAAAAATAGGCTCCTTCTCTCCTTTATTGCCTCAATGTTTACTTTCTGAAGAGTCCAGGACAGTTGTCTGACAGAATTTCTCACATTCTTGATGGGTCTGATTGCTACCTCATGATTAAATTTAAATAAGACCATTTAAAAATTACAACAGTGGGTAATTTATTACACCACATCAGGAGGCAAAATGAGGCCACTTTGCCCACTCTTTGTGAAGGCTGTGTGTGTGTACTCAGTCACTAAGTTGTGTTCAACACTTTGCAACCCCATGGACTGTAGCCTTACAGGCTCCTCTCTCCATGGGAGTCTCCAGGCAAAAAGACTGGAGTGGACCGCCATGGCCAACTCCAAGAGATCTTCCTGGCCCAGGGATCTCTTATGTCTTCTGCACTGGCAGGCAGATTCTTTACCACTGAGCCACCTGTTCACCCTGTTGGTGAAGCTAAGTTCAGTGATTTGGTTAAGGCTGTATTTTCCAGTTCTCTTCATTGTGAACGTATTTACAAATTTTATCATTGAAAAGCAATATCTGGGGCAAATTTCTGAGTGATTTGACACTGGACATACTGCAAAATGATCATCAGATGAAATTCAGTTGCTGAAACCATACAAAGTTAATACAATATTAATAACTGTGTTCTCACACATTCCATCCCGAACACTTACTTATTTTACAACTGAAAGTTTGTACCTCTTGATCATGTTCACCTATTTCATGCCCTACCCCCAAATCACTCTCTTCTCTGGTAACTGCCAACCTGCAGAGAACAGATTGGTGGTTCTCAATAACTATTTATTCAATGGCTTTAGCTTTGATTAATAATATTGACTTGAATTAATACATTTGGGATTATGAAATGGTAATTTCTCTAATTCTCTCATTCATTTTACATTTATTAGTTGGTACTTGGTAAAAAAGATCTGCTTCTCCCCTTTCTTTCTCTCACTCCTTCCCATCTTCGTCCTTCTCAGATGTGAAAAGTTTTTTCTTGATCTTTTATCAATTAAAAAAAATTATTCTCAGGTTATCTCAAACAGAAGGCTTTTCAAGTAGACCACCTTGCCCTTTTGACAGGTGCTATTAGTCTTCAAGTACTTCCCTGACACAACGAAATATTCTGGGTTCCTTCAAAGCAACTTGTAATATATTTGGATACATAATCCAGTCTCCTCTTTCACTGAAGATGTGTAGCTAATTTTGGACACTGACACACTTATTGCACTGGACAACAAGGGTGGTACGTCAGCTCCACTTTTTTCCTGTGAAAAATAAAGCAGGATAATAAACTACATGGTAGCAGAGAAACTCAAGCCCCACGTAGAGTGTTTCTACAAGGATTCCCAGAAAAGTTATTTCATATATTAATGCTATAAAATATCAACTTTGTCACATCATCATCAAATTAATTTTCTTTTAATAGTTGTACTGACACTCTGCTATAGATAATATAATAAAATGGCTCACTTTTGAGGAGAATTTAACTAAGTCAGAAAGGTTTATTTTGCATATAAATTTATCCTAAATTAATAACAGGCTATTACATTTTAAGGTGAGGCTAGTGGAAGACAATGATAGAAACTCTACTACTGGAGGTGGTCCTAAGATGGCAGAGGAATAGGATGGGGAGACCTCTTTCTCTCCCACAAATTCATCAAAAGAACATTTGAACACTGAGTAAATTCCACAAAACTACTTCTGAATGCCGGCAGAGGACATTAGGCACCCAGAAAAGGAGCCCATTGTCTTCAAAAGGAGGTAGGAAAAAGTATAAAAGACAAAAAAAGAGACAAAAGAGGTAGGGATGGAGCTCTGTCCTGGGAAGGGAGTCTTAAAAAAAGAGAGAAGTTTCCAAACACCAGGAAACACTCTTACTGTCAAGTCTGTGGTGAGCCTTGGAACCACAGAGGGCAGCAACATAATTGGGAGGAAAAATAAATACATAATTAAAACCCACAGATTACGTGCCCAACGGTAACTCCCCCAGCGGAGAAGCAGTGCAGATGCCTGCATCGGCCACTAGCAAGCGGGGGGCTGGGCCGGGAGGCGCAGGTTGCTTTGCTTAGAGTAAGGACAGGGCCTGAATGCCCCGAGGACAATCTGAGGGAACTAACTAGGGCTAGCAAACCAGACTGTGGGATAGCTACCACGCGAAAAGCCCCAACCTAAGACACCATCAGGCCCACTCACAGAACAAAGGACTGAGCAGAGCTAGCCGGCTGCTGTCCGGCCCATCCCCCACCAGAGACAGGCAGGCGAGGGCAGCCAGAGCCAGAAAGGGGCAATTGCGGCCCCAGAGAGGCATTATCTACCAAACTGTAAGCAGGCTTCGTCCCTAACCAAGACTTCTTGAGATTCTGGACGGTCAACATCCGCCTGAGAAGGTGTGCCGGTTGTACACCCAGAAAACCAATTGGCAGGGACAGGGGAGGCAATAAATTGCAGTGACCATGCTTGCCAAACACCTGGTCACCTGAGCTGCTCAGATCTGGGAAGGGAACAAAACTCAGGCCCAACTGAGTCTGTGCCTCTGAGGACTACCCAAGTACCTGAACCTGAGTGGCTTAGACCTGGGAAGTGCATACAACCCAGAGCCAGCCTCAGTTCCTGGCAGAGCAACCTAGAGCCCAGGCAGTGTAGACAGGGAAAGCACACACGCCGTGAGCGGGGGCAAACTCAGTGTGACTGAGACACTGAAAAAACACGCCAGTGTTATTTGTTTGCAGCGTCCCTCCCTCCCTCACAAGGCTTCCCTGGTGGCTCAGATGGTAAAGTGCCTGCCTGCAACTCAGGAGGCCCAGGTTCAATCCCTGGGTCAGGAAGACCCTCTGGAGAAGGAAATGGCAACCCACTCCAGCACTCTTCCCTGGAAAATCATATGGACGGAGGAGCCTGATAGGCTACAGTCCATGGGGTCACAAAGAGTCGGACAGGACTGAACAACTTCACTTTCACTTTTCTTTCCCTCCCCACAGCACGACTGAACAAGTGAGCCTAAAAAAGTGTCCAACACTGCCCCCTTGTGTCAGGGCGGAAATTAGACACTGAAGAGACCAGCTAACAGAAGCTAAAACAGAGGGAACCTCTTTGGAAGTGACAGGTGAAACAGATTAAAACTCTGTAGTTAGTACTGACTACATAGGAAGGGGCCTACAGATCTTGAGAAATATAAGGTGGATCAAGGAACTATCCGAAAATGAACCGACTCCACACTGCTAACAACAAAACCAGAGAAAGTCCTGAGTATGTTTTTACTATTTTTACTATCATTCTTTAACTAAAAAAATTTTTTTATTTCTATGTCCTCTATTATGCCTTTAATTTTCATTTTTATAACCTACTATTACTTTGCAAAAGAAAAGAGACCCTGTTTTTTAAAGCAAACTTCGTATATATATATATATATATATTCATATATACATATATACACACACACACATATATATATATATATCAAATAATCACAATGTACACTTTAAAAATCTTATAGTTTTACTTGCTGACTATACTTCAGTAAACTGAGGTGGGGATGGGGCTTAGAATGTTTCCCTTAGAAGACTTTATGCCACCTTAACACTTTTTCTCTTCTCTCTTAGTTTATATAACTTTGCTACTTAATTCACTGGGATAGAAACTCATTTGAGACAAAGGTCAGGAAACTTCTACTCGTTTTTAGTTCTACTATTCACTAACTCTTCATCTCACTTGCAAGACGGTGCTGGTGCTAAGATTTGACACCTCTTGATTCTCTTCCAACTTTATCTATGATCTTGGTGTCTCT
>SJYW01038586.1:375473-397011 GCA_006410735.1 Raphicerus campestris
AGAATTTGAATGTGCAATATTGTGTAGCATGGTAGAGAATATCACACAGAAAAGGTATCCAATTTGCAGAGCAATTTCAGGAATCTGATAAAGGGGAAATGTTAGCTTTCAAATTAACTGACTGATGGAACAGGAAAATAAAAAATAACCCAGCACAAAACTTAGATGTAGCGTGTCTTAGCACAGAGAAGAAAAAAAGCAGTTACTTCCACTGCAGATACCCTGGGATCTAGATAAAATAGAATAAGCTCTTTGAAAATTGTAGGACTACTACATCCTAGAAGAATGAAGACTTTATTAAGATCTATAGAAGAAAATATCCTCACTTTGATGATTTATCTACTATAATGACATTCCCATACCTTCATGCAATACACATGTGCCATGAGTTAGTTAGGATTTATTGTGAAGTTTCCAATTTATTACAGAACGTTCAGCCTTGATTAATTATCATAGCTCCAAGCCTTTCTAGACAAGTGTGAGAACTCGAGAACACCTTGTTAGGTCCTAAATGGCACCACACAATTGTGACTTTTTTTCATTTCCCACTCAAGGATTTTTCTAGTCATTATCTAAACTGTCCTCAACTTTGCTTGTATTTTCCCTCGAAGAACTTTTCCTCCCCAGTGTGTCAATTTGCACTTTAAGGAAACAACATTTCAGGGCTCTACATGTGTATATATATATGTGTGTGTGTGTGTATATATGTGTATATATATATATATATATATATATATATATATAAAATCTGTTGGAAGGTCAAGATTTCAAATTTATGGTGTTATTAATCTTTGTGTGGGAGCAGGCATGCTCAGGTACTTCAGTCGTGTCTGACTCTTCCTCCATTCTATAGACTGTAGCCCACCAGGCTCTTCTGTCCATGAGATTCTCTAGGCAACAATACTGGAGTGGGTTGCCATTCCCTTCTCCAGGGGATCTTCCTGACTCAGGGATCTGAACCATGTCTCTCACCTCTCCAGAACTGGCAGGAGGGTTCTTTACCACTAGCACCACCTAGGAGGTCCTATTTGTTTCTGTACACTGCCATAATTATATATGCACGAAATATTAAATGGGAAAGGGTCAGTGTAAATTAGTGTGGATCGGGGCAGTCCCCAAACCCAAGTCAGGAGATTACAGGCTTCTAGCTCCAGTGGAAGGTTTGGCTGGGAACTGTGATGGCGTTATTCCATCGCCCTGGACCCTGGGGTGGCCTTTAGCGGACTGGAGCATCTGTCAGGATCCCCCGAAACGCTCCATGGTCTGGGGAAGAGGGAGATGCTTACCGTACGGCTGATTTCCAGGGCAGCTTCTGCGGCCCTCACTGGGATTGCTGGGTGTCGGCAGGCACGCGGCAGATGACTGGGGTCCCTGGCCATCAGGATACCCAGGCGCTCAGCAGCACCTGTTATCGACCCAGCCTGGCCTGCGGCTGACTGTTCTGGCGGTTACCAAGAGTTACCACCACCCTGTGGGCTAAAAGCCAATCCGAAGTAGGGAAGATGTGAAGCCAAATCCGGACTTCTGTGACGTTTGCGCTTGTGGCTCTGCAACAGCCACCGCGTCGCGCCTCAGGTCTCCAGTGTTTCTCCTGCGCGGGGTGCTGCATGCCGCGGATGCAGGAGGGATGGCGATCGATCGGGTAGAGACCAGAGGCCACGAGTGTATCAGAGGGCCCCGCTGAAGTCACCCAGCAATAATAACTCTATTGAGATCTGAAAATTTAGGTTTCTGAAAAGTAGATGTGTGTGGAAACCACCAGCCACTTGTGGAGGGTAGGAGTGAAGCGGTGACTGGTGGAGTCCTCCGGGAGCTTAACCCAATAGGGGAAAAACAAAATCAATACTAGTGAGACTGTCTTCATTTTAAAATTTGACATTTTTGTTCATCATGTATGTTTTGCATTTATTTTTATTTTCTGAAAAGAAATATTGCATTAGGATTTATTTTGTTAAGCTGAGCCACTATCTGGCCAGTCTCATCCAATCTTGAAGACTTTATGATTTTATTTATATGAATTTGGTTCTCTTCTAGCTTGGGAAACTTTGGAGGCTGGAGGGGTTTTTTTTTGGCCAAGATCTAACACACTGCATTTAATAAAAATTGATTCAATTGAAAAGGTTGGTTTCTTGGCACCAAATTTGAAATTGAAATCTAGAAATTAAATGTAATTTTTTGAAATGGATCAAGCTACTTGCATTAAAAGTGTTGGTATTGGACTAGAGCATCAAAAAAAGATCTCAGTGAAGAAGTCAAAACACATTATTTCTAGAATTTTTTACAAATATTTGAGTATAAATACTTTTTATAAGTACTTGAGCCTGTTGGGGTGGGTGGATAAAAGTTCTTCTAGGTACCATGGGAAAAGTAACCATCTAAGAACCATTGTTTAAATAGTTTTTAACCCAGGAATAAAAATCAGATGAGAGGAATGGTCCACTGAGAAAAGGATAAAATAATTTACTAGCATCTTGTCTCCCATCTTTGCTGTTAATATGTATTACAACTTCCCAGATATCATTTATTAATATGCTACACATAAAAATGGAAATGCATATTCCTTGGTCAATTTTGTACATTACACAAACGTGAGGTTTACAACCATAGGCTATTTACTTTTAGAGAGCATCTTATAGAAGTAAACTACTAACCAGTTAATTTCTACTAAAATCACATTTAAATATTTTATTCTGAAATCTCTTCACTTTACACTGATTCAGGGAAGGAAATAAATTTTAAACAGACAGCTCTGTTCTTAGGAAAGGAACTCAGAGACTCATCTATTAAGAGGTCTTTATATGTTCCCTCTTCAAGAAAATTTTACCATTTAACTGATTGCAAGGACTAAAATAATGCAAGTTTAAAATGAAATGTGAAAGATGGGGATTAGTGAAGGCACTTCTTGGATAAAAGGTTCTTCCTAGATGTCCTCACACACTGGTGGTCTACAGAAGAGGTACCTAGCCAAGTGAACAGAGAGAACTTTTACCTCCATTTGATGGGATTATAGCCTGAGGAATCCAGCCTGAAATTTTAAAAATTCATGTAAAATGTACATTCTCCTTTATAATCAATTTTGTTTTAATATAAAAGTAAAGTAGTTCCCCCTAACTCCCCTCAAATCTTTGAGTAATATTTACACTGAAGCAAGACACTCTGTGTTTATCCTGTGGCTTTGCCTCCCTGGCATGCTGCCATTGCCTGCAGGGCTATGCATATCCCAGTTTGAAAGCTCTATCATATCATGTATGTGGATTTGGATAAGAAAAAAAAGCCTTGTGTTCCAAGTCAGGGCATGTGGGGTTTAGTCTCAGTTCTGAAATTAACTATCTGTTGGCCACCTTCTAGTCACTTAATGGCTCTGAGCCTCAGTTTCTTCAACAGTAAAACAATAAGTAAAATTAAAAAAAAAAAAAAGTAAGATAAAAGCTGAAAGTTTACTTCAAAAAGTCCACTATTTAATTACACTCTCCCAGACAGGTCGGAGAAGGCAATGGCATCCCACTCCAGTACTCTCGCCTAGAAAATCCCATGGATGGAGGAGCCTGGTAGGCTGCAGTCCATGGGGTCGCTAAGAGTTGGACACGACTGAGCGACTTCCCTTTCACTTTTCACTTTCATGCATTGGAGAGGGAAATGGCAACCCACTCCAGTGATCTTGCCCGGAGAATCCCAGGGACGGGGAGCCTGGTGGGCTGCCATCTACGGGGTCGCACAGAGTCGGACACGACTGAAGCGACTTAGCAGTAGCAAGCAGGTAGAATGTATTGTTCACAGAATAGAAGGTTCTCATTGAGATGCTGACATTTAATTGTTTTTCAAGAATAATTTGCTAGTAAAAAGTGTGTACGAAAAAAATTATGCATGTAATGGCCATCATGAAAGCTACATAATTGTTAAACAAATTATCTTCCTAATTTGTCTTGAATAATTACCGACCATTCCTACTGTATACAATGACCATAGAATAAGTAATATATAATTTACTATCAAATCGCATTCTTATATGTATACCTTATTATGATATATGATGCCATTCTTTACCACGGAAGCCCCTGGGAAATTCAAAGCTGTCTTCTTTGCTCTCTTCTCCCAGGCTAATGCCTGTTGCCTCCAGACTTTGAATAAATGTCATTTCTGAATCTATCTTCAAAAGCACCCCTTCACTGACATCCATGCACAGAATGCTATCACTTGATGCTCTAAGTAATCCAGCCATTTCCACTTCATCTATACATACCTGTTTTCTCTCAGAATTCACACACAACCCTCAAAATTCCTTCCTGTATAGGAGTAAGTGATTCAAGTTTGGAAACATACTATATTGTCTGGAAAAGCTAGAAACCTCCAGACTGAATCCCAGCTTAATCAAATGATATAATTTTCAGTTCCAAACCTGAATTTGCTTCAGTGTGATTTCACATCTTCTCCCAAGAACTTATCTAAGTTCTGCCCATCCCCTCCTATAGTTACCTTTTCACTATCCTTTACACCTAGGGCATCACATGTCCATTAGGGTTGTAGTGGGGGCAAGAACTCTAGGTGGGTTCATCCACTTGTCCCTCGGTAGAGTGCATGAGAGTGGTGGGGTATGAGTCCAGTAGATCTGAACAGTGTCCTCTAAATCAAGGAGCCTAGGGCGGAAGCCCCCTTGCCTGAAATTAGAGGTGGTACTGGGTGGAATTCACACAACTCACACAATATTAATTTTCATTATAGCACTTCATTGTATAATGTCATCAAAATTACTAACCCTTCTCTTGCTTTGCTCAGTTTTGACTTGATGAGTTACTGATAGATGTTTATCTTAAGCTGGCAGAGAAGTCTTGTTAATGCTATTAAGAATGCTGTGTTTCCATAGAGAACAGATTTAGGGACAAGGCAGCAGGGAGGGAAGGAGATGGTAAGATGAACAGAGAGCAGCATGCAAACATATACATTTCCATACGTTAAATAGATAGCCAGTGGTAATTTGCTGTAGGACTCAGGGAACTCAAACTGAAGCTCTGTGACAACCTATAGTGGTGGGATGGGGTGGAAGGTGGGAGGGAGGTTCAAGAGGGAAGGAACACATGTATACTTTTGACTGATTCATGTTGCTATATGGCAGAAACCCAGTACTGTAAACCAATTATCTTTCAATTAATAATAAATAGATGAATATAAAAAAGAATGTTGCATTTTATCACACATATGATGTAGCAATCAGGCATTTCAAGCATAAAGTCTCTCTATATATAAATGTGTGGCTCTATATACACGTATATATATGTGTGTGTGTATATTTATGTGTGTGTGTGTGCGCGTGCTAAGTCACTTCAGTCATGTCCAACTGTGTGTGATCCTATTGACTGTAGCCTGCCAGGCTCCTCTGTCTGTGGGATCCTCTAGGAAAGAATACTGGAGTGGGTTGCCATGCCCTCCCCAAGGGGATCATCCAGAGCCAGGGACTGAACCTGTGTGTCTTATATTTCTTGCACTGGCAGGCAGGTTCTCTACCGCTAACACTACCTGGGAAGCCCAGCATATGTACGCAGACACATGTAAATGGATGCGTGTGCATGCATGTACATATATATTCACACAAATGTACACCCATGTACGTACTCCCCCCCAATACACACACATACATAGCAGGCAAACTCTACAATGCCCCCAGTGATCCTACTGGTTTTCACATCTTTGTGCAATTAATCCTCTTCCCTTGTGTGTAAGCTGCACTTTGGACTCTGAACGAACAGAATATGGCAGAAGGTCAGGCTATCACTTCTGAGGGTGGGTTACAAAAAGACTGTGACTTCTGTCTGGGGCACCTTCTCCCTTTTTCTCTGGCCCACTCTGAGGTAAACCAGCATCCTGCTGTGAGCTGATCTATAGGGAGGCCCAGACAGCAAGGTATTGATGTCTCTGGGCAACAGCCGCAGCAGACCTGAAGCCTGCAACGGCCACATGAGCCAGCTTGGCAGTAGATCCCCCAGACTGGAGCCTCGAGAAGGCCCCAGCCATGCAGCCTCCTGAGAAACTCAGCCAGAGTCACCCAGCGGAGGCACACCCAGATTCCAGACACTCAGAAATGGAGATAATAAGTGTTTGCTGTTTCAGCTGCAAAAGTTTTGAGGCAATTTGCCATGCAGCAATAGGTCATTATAAACATGTATGTATATTATTGGGGTTTCCCAGGTGGTGCTAGTGGTAAAGAACCTTCCTGCCAATGCAGGAGATGCAAGAGACACGGATTCAATCTCTGGGTCAGGAAGATCCCCTGGAGGAGGGCATGGCTATCCACTTCAGTATACTTGCCTGGAGAATCCCATGGACAGAGGAGCCTGGTGGGCTACAGTCCAAAGGGTCGTACAGAGTTGGACATGACTGAAGTGACCTAGCATGCATACACACATGTATATTATTATGTATTATATATAACATGCACATTATATATCAATATCAATATAGTTGTACAGCAGAAACTAATATAACACTGTAAAGCAATTATATGCCAATTAAAAATATATACATAAACATTTTTTTATGACAAAAGACATCAAAAGAAATAAACCAGTATCAGTATCAATTTAAAATCTCAGAAGACCAGAAAGACACATTTCAATGATCAAATTTAGTCTTTTTAAAAAGAATTCTTGCTCCTGTCACCTTATGTTGTAAACACTTGACAAAATTTCCATCCTGACAATTTCAAATTAATATTAAGTCTGGAAAGACATATATTCTTGGAATGTTATCTGCATGCAACTACATGTTTAAATGTAAAAATAAATTTAATCATTAAATTTTATCATAATAGACAATGATTTAGTTGGAGGGTTGTTATTATACTACAACTTAATCTAAATTGAGTATTGACATAAAATAATACCATCTGCCAGAATAAATACTATTACCAAGTCAATAAATATTTTCTCATCTTCTTACATGAAAACGTTTTCAAATGTACTTTATATTTAAAAAATGTAATGGGACAATGAAAGCACTATTATTTTCTCAAGTTTGAGGTGTTATGTTGGAGCTGGGTTTCACCTCTGTTAACATACAGGCTTCTTTGTGACTCTTTCTAACTCAAGCATCTGAACTCGCTGGAATTTTCTTCTTCACACTCCCATAATTTAAACATTTCAGAATACGGACTCAGCTTGAAAGTCATTTCCCTTTTTGACCTGGATTATTTCTGCAGAAGATCAGTGTTAGCCGTGGCATCCGGGATTCTTGGAGACGGTTTCTTTGTTGCTCTTGTCTACAAAGTGGCAGAGAGACTCCCAAACTAGCTCCAAGAAGCCTGAGTTACCACAGGCTACACCTGGGCAATCAAGCCATTGAAAGTACATTCTCACTGCATGAGGTAGCTACATCAGATGACCTGATGTCCTTTATCAATATATTCATTCCTTCAGCCAGTCAGAAGACAGAATCCCTACCATAAACTGCACACTCTGCCAGTGACTAGAGAATGTGAGTGAGATTCACTCCAAGAAATGGTTGTTAGGAGGCAATGTCATGGGTATCTACGGCTTTAAACACATTAATTGTAGTTGGTTCTACTTTGATATTACCTGGCATTCAAGTAGATCATTAAAACCACTACTATTATTTGCTTAACGTGTGTAGTGTTTCAATTACCTTTGTAAATAATTCCAACTGTGTTATTGACCATATTGACTGTGTACTCTTTGTAGCCTTTATTCAGCGGCTAGGTTTTTTACTAGCAATGCTTTCATTACCACCTTTTCCCACAAAACAAAGACAAATGATCAATAATTATTTTAATTAGAGATACTATGTACTGGAAAGTAGTTCAGAAAAACCTTTTACATAAAAAGTACAAAGGCATTGAGAGATTTTGCACTGAAAGTACATCTAGAGTTTCAGAAACTGACCTTAGCTTCATGAATTCATTTTAGATTATAACAAAGGAAAAATTGGTTTTCCCAATTAGGGTACACTTTCCATGAAGTTTGGCCAGTTTTTGTCAATTTGGATAGGAAAAGAGGACTAACAGTTAATTTTGGCTTTGCCCAATTCTTCTTCCTTTACTTAGAGATCTGACTAAAGCAGTAAGAAGCAGGAGTCCAACCGAAGGCCACTAGATTCCTGTGTGCTAAGTTGCTTCAGTAGTGTCTGATTTTTTGTGATCCTATGGATTGTAGCCCACCAGGCTCCTTGTCCATGAGAATTCTCCAGGCAAGAATACTGGAGTGGGTTGCCATGACCTCCTCCAGGGGATCTTGCTGACCCAGGGATCAAACCTGTGTCTCCTGCATTGCAGGCAGATTCTTTACCACTGAACCACTAGGGCACTATATAGGTGATAGATGTTGGGGGCTGTTGCAGGCATGGACAATTAAAAACAGATGAGGGGATAAGGAGAAGCAAATGAGAGAGAACAGAACAAAGAAGTAAAAAAAAATGGGGGAGATAAAGAGAATGGAAGGGAAGGTGCAGAGAGGAGGTGAAGAGCAGGAGATAGAAGAAAAAATGGAAAAGAAACAGAAAAAAGCAAGAGAGAAAGGAAGTGGGGAGCAGAGGGAAGGGCACACAGTGATTAGGAATTACATTGTCATTTGATCACTATCTTTTGAAAAGAGATGTTCTTCATTGGGAGCACAGCTTCATTCCCAATCCTGTGGTCCAGTGAGGCTGATAATCATAATCTTTAAACTCCTGGCATTAAGGGTAGATACATGATCTGAGACAGGCTAAGCAGAATAATTGTAACTAAGGGGGAAAGGAGGATTTCTTTTCTTGTGGTAAATCTATACGGTATAAGACTTGGAATTAGTATCACTTGCTGCCTCAATACCTGAAACCAGGAAGCCCTCAAATGACCTAAGTGCACATTCTCCTCCCTGCTCTGCGCTCACAGATAAGGTCCGCTGGTCAAACAGTCCTCCTTATCAAGCAGACCAGGCACAGTTGCTACTTACTCCCAAGCAGCAGATTTCAGCTCCTTGCCAGCCAGCAGAATTAGTCAATCTAATCACTTCCTTGCGTGGGAACCAAGGCACCCCACCCTCTTATTCCTACGAAGCCTGCCTCCCACAGCCTCTGGTTGTTCCCTCCCATGGTCCAGACTAACTTGTGAGGAGCCATCAAACTGTTTTCTACAGTGGCTGCACCACCTCACTTCTATCAGCAACAAATGGGTTTGACGTTTTCTACTCCTCATCAACACTCATTATGATTTTATTTTATTTTTAAAATTTTATTTTTACTTTATTCTATGTTACAATACTGTATTGGTTTTGCCATACATTGACATGAATCAGCCATTTTAACTTGCCTTTCTCTAGTGACTAATGGACTCCCAGGTGGCACAGTGGTAAAGAATCCAACTGCCACTGCAGGAGACTTAAGAGACTCAGGTTCAAGGTCAGGAAGATCTCCTGGAGTAGGAAATGGCAACCAACTCCAGCACTCTTGCCTGGGAAATGCCAAGGACAGAGGAGCCTGGTGGGCTACAGTCCACGGGGTCACAATGTGTCAGACACAACTGAGTGAGTGAGCGCAGCACAGCACAGCAATGACTAATGATGCTGAGTATCATTTTTACGTGCCTGTTGGCCATTTGTATATCTTCTTTGGAAAAATGTGTATTCAAGACTTTTGCCCATTTCTTGGTTGGTTTGTTTTTCAGCTGTTGTTTCTTGCATATTCTGAATACTATACCCTTGACAGAGGGTGGCTTGCAGTATATTTTTCCACTCTATAGGTTGTCGTTATAATCTGATGATTTTTTTCCTACAGACTATTTCTACTCCTCTAATTAATGATAATTAGAATTCATCCTACATGTATTGTTTTTCAGTATTATTTTTCTGCTGCTGCTAAGTCGCTTCAGTCGTGTCCGACTCTGTGCGACCCCATATATGGCAGCCCACCAAGCTCCCCCATCCCTGGGATTCTCCAGGCAAGAACACTGGGGTGGGTTGCCATTTCCTTCTCCAATGCATGAAAGTGAAAAGTGAAAGTGAAGTCGCTCAGTTGTGTCTGACTCTTCGCAACTCCATGGACTGCAACCTACTAGGCTTCTCCGTCCATGGGATTTTCCAGGCAAGAGTACTGGAGTGGGGTGCCATTGCCTTCTCCGCGATTCATTTTTCTACCCTACTCTTGTAATGAGAGGTTTGGTCAAAAGCCACTAAGTCAGAATAGGGTCTGTTTGACTTACCTCCCTGGCTTATAGTTTTTGGTCTAAAGGTGGGGATTTAAGCTTATCCAGACCTCACAACTCTAGCCACAATTATTGACCCATCACACTAGTTAGGGCAATCAGAATCCTTCTCTAGGATCTTTTCACTATCATTAAACTGTTATTGTATGAGCCTAGAGACCGCCATCAGCCGTGCTTCTTTCTATATAGAAAGTGGATCTACAGTAGAAGAAAATAAATCTAACAGAGACTTCCCTGGTGGTCCAGTGCAAGGGGCATGGGTTCAGGGAAGTTCCACATGCAGCATGTCCAAAAAAATAATTAAATAAAAAGCTTTATTCACTTAAAAAAAAAAAAAACTAACATACAGAGCAAGAGATCATGTCTAACGGCATTTGAGCTCTTGGTGCTAGCTAGCTTTATGCCTGTTTCCATTGCAGTTTGGTTATGTGGGTCAATACAGTTTTCTTTCTGTTTAAGCTGGTTTGTATTAGATTTCTCTACTTTAAATCAAGAATATGACCAAGTTTGTTGATGTGGCAGTATTATCCTGAAGGTGTATCTTATAACGTCATGGCATTTTTACATATACATACATGGCATTTCTTGGATCTATATCCTGCCCACACTGACTCTGATTTTTACTGCAACACTTGCCCAGAGTTTTTCTCTATTGATCTCCCTTGCCCTATTCCTCCCCCAAATTAAAAACTAATAAGAAAAAATTGAAATAATTCCTCTTTTTTCTCTCTCTAAAAATTTACATTAAAAATATTGGACAGATGCCAAGAGCTTGAAGTACAGCTGCATTTTGTGAATTAATTAAATATCATAATCCTGTTTGCAGTTTCTATTAGTAACAGGAATGAATGTTATAAAAGGAGCATTTACTAAAAGGAATGTGTTGTATAATTTAATATATGCTAAATGTAGGTGGTCTAAAAATATTCTACTGCATTCCTACCTTTACTAACAAACTTTTTAAATACTGTCACTAAAGTGTGAATACCATTCGACAAAGGAAGTCAACTAAGCCCTTTATATGACATTATTTTAAATAATATTTTCTATAGTTTCTAAGTCAGATTGTATAGCTAGTTGATTTAGCTACCTATTGTAGTGTTAGTTGGTGGGAAATGTCATGCATCCTGTCTTTGGTATGATTACATACATTCCTTTTCAGTTTCCTTTTGTTGAGTTTTGTTATATTTTGTATTATGGCCTTAGTAAGTAGGATGTCTTTGGGGTGAAGAAAATCCCTTATTTCCGATCTTTGTCATTTACAAATTAATGACTCAAAGTATTACAAGTGCACTCCCATAACTGTTTATCTTGGTGTGGCCCACAGTGAAAATGACTTCTACTATCAAAATTAGTCTGTTCTTTGATATGATCCCTTGGTATTTGGGGGTTCTGTTTTCTCTAAAAGTTCAGGAATTCCCTGNATCTAATCACTTCCTTGCGTGGGAACCAAGGCACCCCACCCTCTTATTCCTACGAAGCCTGCCTCCCACAGCCTCTGGTTGTTCCCTCCCATGGTCCAGACTAACTTGTGAGGAGCCATCAAACTGTTTTCTACAGTGGCTGCACCACCTCACTTCTATCAGCAACAAATGGGTTTGACGTTTTCTACTCCTCATCAACACTCATTATGATTTTATTTTATTTTTAAAATTTTATTTTTACTTTATTCTATGTTACAATACTGTATTGGTTTTGCCATACATTGACATGAATCAGCCATTTTAACTTGCCTTTCTCTAGTGACTAATGGACTCCCAGGTGGCACAGTGGTAAAGAATCCAACTGCCACTGCAGGAGACTTAAGAGACTCAGGTTCAAGGTCAGGAAGATCTCCTGGAGTAGGAAATGGCAACCAACTCCAGCACTCTTGCCTGGGAAATGCCAAGGACAGAGGAGCCTGGTGGGCTACAGTCCACGGGGTCACAATGTGTCAGACACAACTGAGTGAGTGAGCGCAGCACAGCACAGCAATGACTAATGATGCTGAGTATCATTTTTACGTGCCTGTTGGCCATTTGTATATCTTCTTTGGAAAAATGTGTATTCAAGACTTTTGCCCATTTCTTGGTTGGTTTGTTTTTCAGCTGTTGTTTCTTGCATATTCTGAATACTATACCCTTGACAGAGGGTGGCTTGCAGTATATTTTTCCACTCTATAGGTTGTCGTTATAATCTGATGATTTTTTTCCTACAGACTATTTCTACTCCTCTAATTAATGATAATTAGAATTCATCCTACATGTATTGTTTTTCAGTATTATTTTTCTGCTGCTGCTAAGTCGCTTCAGTCGTGTCCGACTCTGTGCGACCCCATATATGGCAGCCCACCAAGCTCCCCCATCCCTGGGATTCTCCAGGCAAGAACACTGGGGTGGGTTGCCATTTCCTTCTCCAATGCATGAAAGTGAAAAGTGAAAGTGAAGTCGCTCAGTTGTGTCTGACTCTTCGCAACTCCATGGACTGCAACCTACTAGGCTTCTCCGTCCATGGGATTTTCCAGGCAAGAGTACTGGAGTGGGGTGCCATTGCCTTCTCCGCGATTCATTTTTCTACCCTACTCTTGTAATGAGAGGTTTGGTCAAAAGCCACTAAGTCAGAATAGGGTCTGTTTGACTTACCTCCCTGGCTTATAGTTTTTGGTCTAAAGGTGGGGATTTAAGCTTATCCAGACCTCACAACTCTAGCCACAATTATTGACCCATCACACTAGTTAGGGCAATCAGAATCCTTCTCTAGGATCTTTTCACTATCATTAAACTGTTATTGTATGAGCCTAGAGACCGCCATCAGCCGTGCTTCTTTCTATATAGAAAGTGGATCTACAGTAGAAGAAAATAAATCTAACAGAGACTTCCCTGGTGGTCCAGTGCAAGGGGCATGGGTTCAGGGAAGTTCCACATGCAGCATGTCCAAAAAAATAATTAAATAAAAAGCTTTATTCACTTAAAAAAAAAAAAAACTAACATACAGAGCAAGAGATCATGTCTAACGGCATTTGAGCTCTTGGTGCTAGCTAGCTTTATGCCTGTTTCCATTGCAGTTTGGTTATGTGGGTCAATACAGTTTTCTTTCTGTTTAAGCTGGTTTGTATTAGATTTCTCTACTTTAAATCAAGAATATGACCAAGTTTGTTGATGTGGCAGTATTATCCTGAAGGTGTATCTTATAACGTCATGGCATTTTTACATATACATACATGGCATTTCTTGGATCTATATCCTGCCCACACTGACTCTGATTTTTACTGCAACACTTGCCCAGAGTTTTTCTCTATTGATCTCCCTTGCCCTATTCCTCCCCCAAATTAAAAACTAATAAGAAAAAATTGAAATAATTCCTCTTTTTTCTCTCTCTAAAAATTTACATTAAAAATATTGGACAGATGCCAAGAGCTTGAAGTACAGCTGCATTTTGTGAATTAATTAAATATCATAATCCTGTTTGCAGTTTCTATTAGTAACAGGAATGAATGTTATAAAAGGAGCATTTACTAAAAGGAATGTGTTGTATAATTTAATATATGCTAAATGTAGGTGGTCTAAAAATATTCTACTGCATTCCTACCTTTACTAACAAACTTTTTAAATACTGTCACTAAAGTGTGAATACCATTCGACAAAGGAAGTCAACTAAGCCCTTTATATGACATTATTTTAAATAATATTTTCTATAGTTTCTAAGTCAGATTGTATAGCTAGTTGATTTAGCTACCTATTGTAGTGTTAGTTGGTGGGAAATGTCATGCATCCTGTCTTTGGTATGATTACATACATTCCTTTTCAGTTTCCTTTTGTTGAGTTTTGTTATATTTTGTATTATGGCCTTAGTAAGTAGGATGTCTTTGGGGTGAAGAAAATCCCTTATTTCCGATCTTTGTCATTTACAAATTAATGACTCAAAGTATTACAAGTGCACTCCCATAACTGTTTATCTTGGTGTGGCCCACAGTGAAAATGACTTCTACTATCAAAATTAGTCTGTTCTTTGATATGATCCCTTGGTATTTGGGGGTTCTGTTTTCTCTAAAAGTTCAGGAATTCCCTGTCAGAAGTCCTTTGACAAGAAAATTTACTAAGAATATTATTGAATTGGTAAACTTGACAGTTTCTTTGCTAAAAAAAAGTATAGCTTCCACAGCTTAACTTCTCACCCTATGGCTATTTTGTTCCCTCCTGCCATATTTTTTTCCTATACAATTATTAATCAAATAAGCTATTTTTTTAACTTCATGTTGTTACTTAGATATGGATCACACCTAAACTGTAGGTAGCCATGGCAACATAACAAGCTCACACTCTGTATTAATGAAGAACGTTTAAGAAGCTTCATTTAACTGATGGAATGACCCTGCGGCAGTTGTCTGGAGTTCCACATGAGAGCGAGCCACTGGAAAATCATAAAATCTGGCTGTGCCTTTTTCCCAGGACAGTTTCTAAGCCCTGGATCTTATATTGTTTATCTATAGATGATCTTGGGTTTTGCTTCCAGTCACCTGGTGTCTTGGTCCTTCTGATTTGTCACGCACAGAGCCACTAGCAGACTCATTGGCAGTGATAGGTGCTCTAACTATGGAGGAAAGGTGTAGTTATCAGGTAGGGTGTCTCTTATTATAGCACCTGGACACTAGGCTCTACTTGTTCAAACAGTTAGGAAATGCCTTGCCTCCATAGCAAGAAGTCCAAAGGAAGAGCAGTTCTGTGCTCTGTACAGTCAGGACCAGGGCTCCAGAACTCGGCTCGTTTAAATGCTATCCTCCTCTAAGTCAACTTTCCTTTCAGGTTGCCTCCTTCTGTCACAGGACAGCAGTGGCAGCCCCAGGTTTCACATTTTGATTATTACTATTGAGAGGAATAAGAGGGGCTCCTTTTCATCATCACCTTCTGAGAGTGAAAACCTTTCCAGGAGTCTCTCCTTTCCTGAATGCATCCTTGTGGGTGTCCTGGGCCTGAATGGTGTCACAACGCCCTCCTAAACGCTGGCTAGGGGGGTGGTATTGCTATCATTCATGGACAATTAAGGTCCACCTTGAAGCCCAGGTTGCTCTACCAGATGGACTCTCCCTTCACTCAGCTTGGAGACTGACGGTCCACACGGGTCTGCTGGATGCCCACCTCCCCCTGCTGGAACTCCTCCACCACCTCCAGGCTGCCTCTTTCCACAGGGACACGCTCCTTACCTGGCTTGAACTCTGACACTGCACCCACTGGCCATTCCACGAGGCTTATCCAGAAATTAGAGAGGCTCTGAATCCTCAGTATGGGCCCACTCCATGCACCAATGAGTTTGTCACCCAGCTCGGGCTCTGACACCCCTGCACTCCATCACCTCACTGAGACTGACTGCTTACCCAGTGACAGTCTGTTCCAACAAGAGTTAAAACCTTGCTCAGATGCAACTTTTATAGCAGTCTATTTAAAGAAGCAAGTTGATATGACAAATAGCTATGCACAAAGTTAAAAAAAAAAAGCTATGAGATTTTTCCACTCAGAGGAAAAAAAGATGGGAGTTGTCAGAAGATAAAGCTGTGACCCTGCCTGCACACTGTTGCTATAGTCCCTACAGTTAATACAGGTGGTTTTCATAAGTTAAAACATATATAATCATTCTTCCATCTTATCAGAAATATCTCAAGTTACAGAAACAGAAAATAGCTATTTTAAAATGACATTTTAACTGTAAAACCTATGTAGTGATATTTATCAACTGGAAATATAAAAATAAGCACCTGACCCTGTTTTGCCATAAATAAATTAAAAATAGAACCCTTTTAATGGGTTAATGTCATGGTACTTCTGATCAGTCAGTCCCCTACTACAATTTCATCACTCCTGTGACCAGAAGGCAACTTAGAGTAGCAACAAGCCTTTTATGTTGCTGTATTACCTGCAACATTTCCACAGCAGACTCAGTTTACAGATGTGAAGACTGAGGCACAGACATTTAAGTAACGGATCCAGAGTCACACAGCTGTAAGAGGGTCAGGTAGGACCCACCCCCATGAAGCCTAGCTCCCTTGCCCTTACAGCTCCTAGTGTATGATCATATTGGGACAAAGTACATGACTGTGATATTATCTCTGATAGGAGAAATCTAAGAAACAACCGGAGAGGGGAAAGGATTTTTGAATCATCTGTCCTGTAGAAATTAAACAGCTGTAAAAGAATGATGCAATAGAGTCACATTCACCGATGAGAAAAGATGTTTAGTTTATCACACAATGTTTGCTGTAAAAACTGAGTCAGGCCCATCTACAGATTACAAAGAGAGTGTTTGTATAAACCTATAAATGCCCCAAGCAGGACTGGAAAGATTCCCAGCAAATTGTCCACAGTGTCAGTCTGGGAGAGCAGACTTGGGAAGTAAATTTCAATTATGAGAGAACAGAATTTGGATTGAGATGAGGAATCTCAGGGGGTGGAGGTAACTTAACACAGCACAGAAAGAGGAGGTCAAACAGGCCACCAGAGAGAAAGGAACACCCAGGAGGTCCATGCTACCCAAGGAATGGGGTGGATTCCACAGGCCAGAAATGGGTCTCCCCTGCCTCAACTGCATGCAGGGAGATTGGCTGCCCAGATCAGCTCCTGGATGATGTCAGGCATACCTGGGCCAGGCGTACTCACCAGGGTCCTTCACCATTTTAGGGTTAAAACGCACTCCTGCCTATCAACCTATGACAGGTAAATTATGGGTTTCTTATTAGACAGAAAAACTCAAAGCCAAGTAAGAGACATAGAAGTCCACCAGGTTCCTCTATCTATGGGATTCTCTAGGCAAGGATACTGGAGAGGGCTGCCATGCCCTCCTCCAGGGGCTCTTCCTGACCCAGGGATTGAATCAGCATCTCTTTCTTCTCCTGCATTAGCAGATTCTTTACCACTAGTGCCATTTGGGAAGCCCTGTTGCAGATTAACCATCCCTTAATCATGAATGGTCTACTGAGAACATCCTGACCTGCTTTCTGTTTAACTTCCTTCAGGAGAAGTGCAGGAACCTCCATCATGTATTAGGAAGGTGGCTGATGCTGGGGGTGAACGTTGGAACGAGACTCAGTTCTTAGCCTGACTTACTGAGTGGCCAGGTTTAATCTGCCAGTCTGCTGCCTTTGAACCTTGTGTCATTGCATTTGAGAGGCCACATTTTCTTTCTGACCGTGAGTAAAGACACCATCGAGAATGAAGAGCCACCTGGGTAAGGCTCAGAGACTGGAACGGCCCCCCACCCCAACCCGCCACCGCCGCCATGTTGGCTTCGTCTATTTTTGCACCAGTCACCGAGTAATAGTATTTGTTACCATATGCATAACACCGGGCTTCCCTGCTGGACTTAACCTGTAAAATGCTCAGAACCTGTCCTCACACATCCCAGGCCATGTGCCCAGGATCAAGGGAAGTCTCAGCCTGGCTCCTCTGGGCAGCTCTCTCTAAGTGGTCACAATGTCCAGAGCATGCTGGGAAGAATCCGGGGGTCTGGGAAAGGGAGAAGGTCACCATGCTTAGATTCTCCATTACTGCACTCTGAGGGTGGCCCCAGGATGGGAGAGGACAGGGCATCAGGGCATCTCCCAAGATGACATGATGGTTATCATCATATGGTCTTACTTCTTAGCAAATTCATCAGAGAGTTTCACTGATGTTAAGCATTTTCCTAAACCAATCCAGCTTTTCAGCAAATGTCAAAGACATTTTGGGCGAAATTGAGTGACTTATGGAAGTTAGGAACCTGATGAAATTAAAATGGAAACAGTTTTATGCAGAAAAAAGTCCAATTGAAATTTTGACTGGGTTGCACTAAATTTATAGATTAATATAGGGAAAATGCAGGTCAATATAAATGATTAAGCCTTCCACGCAGGTGTGAGAGTTTGAAATGTTACCTTATTTCTTGAGATTGTTAGCTCTGCAGACAAGGCCATCCCTTTGCCCTTCCTCTTAAAAAAAAATTTTTTTTTAAACTGATGGCTATTTGTTGTTAAACATGTGATATTGGGACTTCCTTGGTGGTCGAGTGGTTAAGAATCTGTCTGCCAATGCAGGAGACAACAGGTTTGATCCCTGGTCTGGGAAGATTCCACATGCCTTGGGGCAGCTAAGCCTGTGCACCACAACCAATGAGCTCACGACCTGCAACTACTGAAAGCCTTGCACCCTAGAGCCCGTGCTCTGCAATAAGAGAAGCCACCAAAATGAGAAGCCCATGCATACTAGAGAGGAGCCCCTGCTCAACACAGCTACGCTGCCTGTGCACAGCAACAAAGACCCAGCACGGCCCAAAACAAATACATGTCTTAAATAAATACACAATATTGGACATAGATGGGATTTGTACTTGAACTTAATTGAAGTAGATTTCTGAAGCAATTTAATAAAGTGATGACAGCATCATTTCAATAAAGTTAGTGAATCATTTGACTATGGAAGTGTCTTACTTGGTGATTTTGAAATGATTAATAGCAAGTTAGTCATAGTTCTTCTGATAAATGATAACATTACTCTTAGCTCTCTTTCTTCCTATTCTTACTTCTCGCAAGAGTTTTATTTACCCAAAAAGAAAAAATAAAAAATAAAATAAAATAAAATTAAAATATTTGTTTAAACTCTTTTCTGCTAAAGAACTATTTTAGGCCCTAGGGACACATCAGAAAAAGTAAAAGAGAAAATTTCTTTCCTTCATTACATTCTACATCCAGCTTGATTGCATGATGTTGTTGCTGTTATTGTTCATTCGCTCAGTTGTGTCTGACTCTTGGTGACCCCACTGACTGTAGCACACCCTGTTTCCTTGCCCTTCACTATCTCCCAGAGTTTGCTCAAACTCATGTCCATTGAGTTGATGATGTCATCTAATCATTTCATCCTCTGTCACCCCCTTCTTCCCCTGCTCTCAGTCTTTCCCAGCATCAGGGTCTCTTCCAGTGAGTAAACTCTTCACTGGACAAATATTGAAGCTTCAGCTTCAGCATCAGTCCTTCCAGTGAATACTGAAGGTTTATTTCCTTTAGGATTGACTGATTTGATCTCCTTGCAGTCCAAAGGATTCTCAAGAGTCTTCTCCAGCACCATAGTCCGAAAGAATAAATTCTTTGGCACTCAGCCTTCTTTATGGTCCAACTCTCACATGTATACATGACTACTGGAAAAACCATAGCTTTGACTAGATGGGCCTTTATCAGCAAAGGGATGTCTCTGATTTTAATAAGCTGTCTGGGTTTGTATATCTTTATCCATAGCTGTTTCCATGAAAAAAAAGGAAAAGCTGACTGTTTCTCCATGATGATGTGGTACCATTTGAGGGACTCATCATATTTCTGGGCCTCTCACCTTCTCAGCACATGGTTAGATGACACTTCCTTGGTCCCTTCTCATTGCACGGGGCCAGGTCACTAGCTACAGCCAGTGAGCTGTAAATGGAAATAATTTGGGTCATTTCTGAATGGGAGCATTTATATAACAGTGCAAGATCCTCCATGACATTTCTTTTGCTCTGACATGAGGTCAACCTCTGAGACGGTGGCTGCTTCATCAATCTAGGTTCCTGAATATTATTACCTCCTCCTGGTGGACGTGGTGTGTGACTGAGACACTTTGTGGTATTGATCCTCTGAGGTTTCATAGGGGAGACAAACTTTTTTACTGCAGTGTAGCTCAGTCTATATAGACGGATACAATGTGTTCAAAGGGGAACAGAGTGAAGAATTTTGTATTAGGACCTGTGAGCAAGTAAGTGCCAAGTTATACTTGCGTGCTTGCGTGCTAAGTTGCCTCAGTTGTATCCACCTCTGCAACACTGTGGACTATAGCCCACCAGGCCCTCTGTCCATGGGATTTTCCAGGAAAGAATACTGGAGTGGTGGAGTGGGTTCCCATGCCCTCCTCCAGGGGATCTTCCTGAGCCAGGGATCAAATTCACATCTCCTGCCTTGGCTGGTGGACTCTCTACCACTAGCATCACCTGGGAAGCTTGCCAGGTTATACTTGCACAGCACAATTAGGCAATTGTGTACACTCCTTCCGCTGGAATTAACTGGAATCAACTAGTCAATGTCTCATGTTGCCGTTTCTATTTCCTTTTCCTAATCGTTGGTTCCAGGCTGTAGCTCTGGTTCCTTTTCTCTTCAGTGCTTGGCACCATCTCTTTATACACTCTGTAAACCTCTTGAATTGCATCTGGCTTTGAATGTCTACTACAACTACCACATATTTCTGGGTTCAGTCTTCCTTTCTCGACATTGCCCCAAGTGTACCATGAACATCTTCCTTGCATTCAGTCTGGATGACCTTATATCAGTGAGCTAAGAAAATGCTACAGTGTTCCAATGCATATCGATACATTTAGATTGGTTCTATTGTTTTTCAGAACTAGTACTTTAGTAATAAATGACACTTCAGTTATATTTTCAATCCCATTTCCTCCTCAATTTGAATAAACTGGGATTGGTCAGACTGGAATATCACTTAGGCAACCAGAACTATGGAGTCTCTTTCTAGGGCAGTTTTTTTTTTTTTTTTTTAACATTGGCTGTATGATAAAATTACATAAGAGAATCTGGAAGATCCCAGGGCCCAGGCAGCACTCCAGGCTGATGACAATGAAATCATGGAGGCTAGGACCCCAGCATCAATGTTTGCTAAAGTCACCCAGTTGGCTCTAGTAAGCAGTTGAAGTTGAGACTCATTCTTTCAGACTTTAGTGCTGGATCAGGTGAAAGCAGAAAATCAAGAGAACCAGCAGCAGAAGGACACAGAAGAGAATGAGGTGTAGTTTTGCAGGGCCTCCCAGCAAAGGCTCACTTGCTATAAATGCTATTTTTAGCATCCATCAAAGCTGTGGTTAGACACATCTGAAGGTGCCAGGACTCTATTATTTGTTAGCTTCTCCTCTCCTCTGCTTTAGCCAGGACATGAAAAGCTACCCCTAGACTAGCAAATATTTAAAAGCCAAAGCCAGGTAAACAATTATATTGAGTCCAACAACAGTCCAAACAGCCTAAAGTTTCAAAAATGCCGAAATGGAATCAGGAAAGAGCACAGGTGAGAAGGCAGGATGAAATGGCACACTCAATTGCATAAGTGGGCTGAAGAGACCCATCTCCTTTGTTGAGGCAGCCACCCTCAAAGGACCTGATGAGCCTGGGAAGGGAAGAAATGGGAGACAACATATGACGTATTTTGAAATGGTAACCAATATTAGAGCATTCTTTGGGATTTCCTATCTTTGGGATTGGAATGAAAACTGATATTTTCCAGTCCTGTGGCCACTGCTGAGTTTTCCAAATTTGCTGGCATATTGAGTACAGCACTTTCACAGCATCATCTTTCAGGATTTGAAAGAGCTCCACTGTAATTCCATCAC